>BMAW01128259.1:0-156404 GCA_019974015.1 Nephila pilipes | reverse complement strand
CATAAAATAATTACATAAAAATCAAAACTTTTAAAAAAATACAAAATATATTTACATTTGTTACATAAATTTCATGGTGTAATGATGTACCATTACATGGAACATATATACATATAAAAAAAATTCTATGCTTAGTCCAACTTCACGTGTCTTACACACATATTTCGACACTTCACACGAGATTTTGAGCAAAGGGCACGTCTTCGTCCTTTTTTTTTAAAAAAAAAAAAAAAAACTTTAATGTCTATGTACAGATTTGGATTATTTTCACTAACATTACTGACAGATTTAATCATTAATTCGCAGATCTCAGTATCAGATAAATACTTTCTTTTGTCATGACTGTCGCTACAAATAAAAAACGACCGAATGAAACGTAAAGCTGAGAGCATCTGCTATCAAAAGCCCTAACCCCCATAAAGGACCATAAATTCTCCTTCGAACTTCTAAGAAGCAAGCAAGAAAGAAAAAAGCAAATCAAAAGCAAGTGCATCCTTTAAATCACGTCATTACAAATAAAGAGCTGCGCCGCAACACATGCTTTTAACAACTACCCCCCTCCTGGGAGCCAGAAGTGAAATCCAAGCCCATATCACCAAGGTTAACACTCCAAATAACTTATCTATATAGATTTCACGGTATTGTAACACCATATAGTAACATTAAAAAAATCAAATAAAACGTTCTCATCAAGCCTATCTCTATTGATATGTTGGGCCATAGAAGACACTCACAGAGCGTATCAAATGTGATATGCTGGGCACAGGAGAGAAAACACGAGCATATCACATGTGATATGCTGGGAGCGAAAGGGTTAATAGTGTAGTTTCACCATCTAGATTATGACAATGTCAATTTGTGAGTGTTTTATCCTTACACAAATATAAAAAATATTTTTGCTAGGCAAAAAGAACTCATGAAAAAAGACTTTTATATATGTTTATTTTACTCATATTATTTAAGCAAGTCCAGTAAAAAACTTATAAAATAAGCATATTTTTTTCAAGTAAGACTTTTATGAATCCAATACAATATACGTTGAACTAGAATAGTGATTCCTACAGTGGGTTATAACTACTCTTACCGAGTATTAGGTTCATTTTACGAAGTGCTTACCATGTAAATATCTACAATAACCTTTACTTAGAAGTGTGGAAATTTCTTCACAAAATCAGATAAGTAAGATCTTCTTTTATTATTTTTAAACATAAATAGAAATATTTTATAAAAGGCTACACAAATATATACTGCACCATTTATTTATTTAATTAAAGAGAACATTGAAATAACATTGGAAAAAATTCTGCAAAGATTTAGATTGCAAATTTAAATAAAAAATACAATCTTACTTTGAAACTTGTATCCGAGGGTATTTCTAACCCATGTCTCACAGGGATGCAGATTTTCTTCGATTTGAATGAAGTATCAGTTTCATTCTTGCCTTTTGGAAGATGTTTCCCAACTTTCAGCTTCTTCTTATGAAAATCTTTCACTGCTTTCTTCTTCATAGTGAAACTGAAATGTAAATAATATTTTCAATACAATACATGGAATTAAAGCAGTATATACCCAAATTCGCATTACTTTGTGTTTTCTTATAATGAGGTTTTTCTTGGCAAATTTCCATATACATTAAGTAGGCTGAAAAAACAAACTTGACATCCAAACATATCTTGCAACTTGCTCCAATTTACTACTAAATATGAGTGAGCTTTACTTGAAATAACATCTTACAAGGACCATCTTTTAAAAAGAGTTAAGCAATACTTTATTCAGAGAGGAATTAAATATGTCTATAATTATAAATTTCGTAAGTATATAGACAAGAATGCAAACACTAGATTCAAATCTAAACAGGTTTTGCCTAAATTTAACTTTTCATACACCATTTTAATTATAAGATGAGTCAGCAATTGCTAATTAACTAATTTTTAGGTCTAAACTTAAAAACTAAATTTTAAATTCTCTTCTAGAATATTAGCTTTGTGTCAAATATTTGTTTTTAAAACAAAATGGACAAAATATTTTTGTACTTGAAAAGCAGAAACAAAAATGTGTTTTTCATTATACCAAGGAAAACAATCTTGCATTACATGATGTGTTAAAATCATAGTTTAGCATTTATCAAAACAAATAATGTTTTCAATCAATTTATTCTTATTATTATCAGTTAGTTATTTCCTAAATAGCATATACTTGTATTCATTAAAGCCATACCATGCATTTTCTACACCAAATTAGTGCTTTTGGCCAGGTTCGTTTGCTACATCTTTGACTCAATACAGAAAATTATTTTTATCTGCTTATTAAAAGTTAACTCTGCCTTATTTTTAACATTGTTTATTACAAATATAAATAATTATTCAAAAGTCTGACAATTTTCTCAGGTAATTGTGTACAATTAAATTTTAAAAGCAGGAGTTTAGTATTAGTTTAGTTTATATTAACGTCGCACTAAAAGCAACACGAGGGCTATTGGCGACGGACCTCATAATTTTGAACCACGGTCAAGTGACGAGGACGACACCTGAGCTGGCACTCCCCTCTCCTAACATCCACACCACGCCAATGGGAGGACTTTGGGCCCCGAACATATTTAACGTGCATCAGCCCCAGCTACACGGCGGGTCTTTGGCGGCCAAGGATCGAACCCGCGACTGAATGAAAACCGCCGGCCGCTAGTCCACGACCTTGACCACTAGGCTACCGCAGCCCTTTAAAAGCAGGAGACTTCTAAGTGTCATTATGAATGCAAACATTTCTGAGTATTTCCTTGTTATAGAGGTCCCAATGATAAATCCCCAAGCAACTAAGAAATTTCACCAAGGTAGGTTGTATCACAAGATATACTTTACGAATTTGACAATGACCTTGGCATATTCATAATTTGATAGGGGTCGCTATCAAATTATGATTATGCCAAGGTCATTGCCAAAATTTTTAAAAAATTTAATTTTTAAACAAAAAAAGGTAACTCATTTGTGCATTCTACATGCATACAAATTCATGAGCCCAACATGCATATAAACTTTATTATTTTTTATTCCTTTACCTAGGCAATTTCCCTATATATTTTAAATGTAATATGAAGAGAGAGAAAAATCAAAATAAACAATTACTCAATGAACAGTTTTACCAAGATACAGTTTGAGAGGGGGGGAAATTAAGTTAAAAAAATTAATTTATAGATGTAAGTTAATGAATAAACTTCATGGGTTCCTAGATTAAATGAATACATTTAGAAAGTAAAATATGTGAACAGAATAATTTTAATACACAATTATATTCAATAAGCATTTTAACTAACCAAAAAATATTTTTTTAAACATTAGATGACAAATTTAACATATGTTATGTATCAAAACTATTGACTTAAGCCAAAGTTATAAATTTATAATTATATTTAATTGGATTCTAACCTAAACTGATTATTATTAAGATTTTAAGAACTGATCAGATTTAAACACACATTCATGGTAATAAGCCATGTTTAATACAAATTAAAATTTTCTTTCATTGTATAGAGCCTTATGTACATCAAACAGCATTGAAATTTTTTGAAGGGTGCCATTTATACCCCACAGACTTAAACAAAATTAATTTTGATAAAGTTTGAAATACAAGATGGTCAGTAGGAGTTAAAGCTAAATTCTAATTATAACTAAATTTTAACATATACAGTGGCACAAACAATTGAGGATACACCTTACTTTTACTTGATAAATCCAACTTTCAATCAAAATAACACCTTAACCAGAAGTGCAAACGAATTTTTATTCTTAGACATAACGAAAGGTTTAATTAACAGTAAAAATAAAGAAAAATCAACGACAAAATTCTAAAATAAAACTTTTTAGAGGCATTTCAAATAAACATAAGCAGATTTTTACCTCAAAAATTTGAGGATACACAAATGAAATTTTTGTTTAACTACCACTTGATTTCTTTTTGCTTGCTACTAATAATCTAAGTTTGGGAAGTTTTATCCTAAACTTTTTCAACTGTATTTCTGTCTTTTGAAGTTGGTTATGAGAATATAAAGCTGTAATTTTAAATGGAAAATGGCTCCTCGGAAAGAGACTAGTATTGATGTAAGAAAATTTATATTAAGGTTATTTAAGAAGGGAAAATCTTATCGTGAAATAGCTGAAATTGTCGGTAGAAGTCACTCATGTGTCCAGAAAATCATTGGGAAATTTAAACGCGGTGGATTAATTCAAAATAAGAGTGGAAGAGGAAGGAAAAGTATTCTGAGTGATGTAGCTAAAAGGAAAATTTTAAAAGATATCAAGATTAATCCTAAACTGAGTGCAGTCAAACTAGCTGCAGAAACTTCTCGAATAATCTGCAGAAGTGTAAGTGCTGAAACTGTGAGAAATGTGATTAGACATGCTGGATATAGCAGTCGAGTAGCAAGAAAGAAACCTTTCATAAGCTTACAAAATCAGAAAAAGCGTTTGGAGTTTGCAAAAACTCATTAGTTGAAGACAGAAAACTTTTGGAAGAAAGTTATATTTAGTGATGAAAGTAAATTCAACATTTTTGGAAGCGGTGGTCGTCACACCATTTGGAGAAAGCCGAACACCGCTTTGGATCCAAAAAATTTACGTCCTACAGTTAAACATGGTGGTGGCTCCATCATGGTTTGGGGTTGTATGGCTGCAAATGGGGTAGGAAATTTAGTTTTTACAGATGGTATAATGGATCATAAGCTTTATATAGACATACTCCACAACAATCTTAAAGAAAATACACAAAAATTGGGTTTAGATGGAAATTTTATATTTCAGCACGACAACGACCCCAACGTAATGTCAAAATGTGGTGTCTTTTTCATTGTAAACAGCAATTGCACACATCGCCACAGTCCCCTGACATCAATGTCATAGAAAATTTGTGGGCCACACTAGAAACAGCGGTCCAAAAACACCAGATTAGAAACAAAGCCCATTTAAAGCAAATGTTACAAGAAGAATGGGATAAAATCACCAGATACGAATAAAAAATTGGTCGAATCGGTACCAAGACGTTTGGAGGACATTATAAAAGCCAAAGGACATGCAACAAAATACTGATACTGTCTATGCATGTAATATATCGAAAAAATTTCATTGGTGAATCCTTAATTTTTTGAGGTAAAGATCTGCCTATGTTTACTTCAAATATTTGTGAAACTTTTAATTTTAGATATTTTTTTGTTGATTTTCGTTATTTTTACTGTAAATTAACCCTTTTATTACGTGTAAAAGTAAAAATACGTCTTCTATTCTAGTTAATGTGTTATTTTCATTAAAAGTTGGATTTATCAAGTGAAAGTAAGGTGTATCCTCAATTGTTTGAGCCACTGCATAAGTAAATTAAATTTTTAAATAAAAAAAGGTTACTCATTTGTGCATTCTGCATGAATATAAATTCATGAACCCAACATGCATATAAAATTTATTATTTTTTATTCCTTTACAAAACATATTGACTGGGATAGGATTCACCCGATTATTCAGAATCGTTTCCGAAGTTTTATGATTCCCACGAAACAAGTCAATAAGATGGCAATTATTATTAAAAATTTCCCAAATGGGGTCTAAATTATAAAAAAAAAAAATTTAGTAAACCATCACTTGTGAAGCAAAACGATTGTTAAATTCCTTTGAATCCCGAAGTAGTATATTTAATTAGTATTCATCAAAAAAAAAAAAAAAAAAAAACTAGAAAAACTAAAGCTCAAAAGGGTATAATTACATGTTAGAAAAATAAAATATGCTAGCAAGAACTACTACGAAAATAAGATTTCAAAAATACTATTAAGCTTCGTGATCCAAATTGCAAGTCAATTCCATTGAATTACAATTTAATGTTTCATCAGTAAATAAGTTTCAACCATTAAATAAACAAAAAAAATCCTCTGAAACAATAGTAAAAAAACATGTAACTCACGTTTTTCAATTTTCAAACTTGTATTAAAATGAATACAAAGCAAAACACGTAACACTTGCCGGTCACTTGAAAAATAATAACTGCAAAAAACCGCTAATAAATGAGGAGGCTCTATCGTCTGATTCGTCGGTAAATTTTTAGCAGGTTACTATGCTCTTTAACCAGATTACTAGATTTAAAGTTTTAGCGCGATTTAGCAGTCATTAAAATTAGAAGTAAAAAATGAAATATTCTGCCTCTAAATGTTTTTTTTTTTTCACTATGAATTCACACTTTTCCAATGGACAAAATTCACAGAATCACGTGATACATATGATAAGCAAACCAGTGGGGTTTATGTTAACATAGGATTCCCCTTTATGCTAATAGTACATATCTTGTGCATCCACTTAATTTAAATTAATAATTTTTTACCATACTTCTTACATTATTCAATTATTTATATTACGCAAGAAATAATCTGAGCATATTTTTAAGTATCTCTTGTCTTATTCTCGTTTAATTGGGTCGTTAAAATGTCGTTCGGTAAGCTGAACCTATTTCAACTTGCTTCCAGCGTTTACTTATGATAAAAATTTTATAAATTATTTTCTGCTTTAAAAAGATACATTTTTGAAATGTTAACGGCCATTGCATTATTTTCACCTTTTTATTTTGATTAATCTTATTTCATATTTCAAATGATTTCATTTATAAATATTGTTATGTTAACAGATCGTCAATATTAACTTTTTAAAAATAAAGTCCTCGATATTTATTCTGGTTTTGTAATTATTCTAAACCACCTGAAAAATAAATGTGAATAGTCAAAGTGTAACTAAGCTGTTCTGAATTATAGTATCTTTCATTGATTCTGTTTAAAAAATAAAGTAACATTAGATTTAAATTTGGTTTAAGTTATTTTCTCTTTTAATCAAGATACATAAGTGTGCTGTAATAGTTATGTAATGATTTATGATTTAATTAGTTGTAATTTTGTACCAAGAAAAAGTTTTTAAAAATGTGAGTAAAATCCTAATTTATCGGGGCCACTGGGGAAATTCTTTAACTCGCGCCAAGATGGCGCCAAAAAGTGAGTATTTCAAACCCGACGCTTCCATTAACGGAAAAAAGATGGCGTCAACTGAGGAAGACCAATTTTGAAATAAGCTGGCATTTTCACCGAAAAAAAGGAAATGCAGAAATTGTCGAATCTGGCAGACAAATTTTGAAACAAGATGGCTTCAAAATTATCATGAAATCTTGACGTCATATGAATTTAGTCAATTATATAAAATTTCAACTGAATTATATGATTAATATCTGAAGTAGAGACAATATATTAATATTTCGGGCCGATTATTTATTCAATACAATATTGCTAAGCTACTTAAGCTGTGAGTTTCAGCCATTAAAGTGAAACTGGAAATGGACTAAATTAATCAACGTAATGATGTCTTGACCACAGGGTACCTGCCGATATAAACAAGACTTGTTTTCGTTTGTTTAGTAGTGCGTTTGTGAAACATGTTATGCTTCAAAACTTTTAAAAACTTACATTTTACTAAATATACTACTTTTTAAATGAATGAAAAAGTAATACAAAACTTTGTTTTATATATTTTTCCCCCTAAATAAATACAAAAATCGAAATTTTGAATTGTTGTAATATAAAGGTATTAGAATCATTCTTGTATCATCAAGCAGAAATAATTGTTATAAATATTAAACTTATTTATAAAAATTAATATTGTTAGAAATAATTGTTATTTTTACTGCTCAGTGTGGCGATCTTGGTACATTTCGAAAAAACCTTCAACCCCTCTAAGTAAAGATTCCCCTCTGAAGCATTATGTTGAATTTCATTTAATAAATGTATTTGTTTTTTGAATGAAATACTGGAGATAGTTATTTAAAATAAAACTTGATGCTTGCATATCCTTTCTTTCAGCGAAAACTTGTTTCAAAATTGGTTAGGATATTATTAGGAAATGATATTATTAGAGATGTCAATACTTTTGAATAAAAATCACTTAATATTACATCACTATGAAGACTCAATTCAGAATGCGAAATGCATATTCGAGGATTGGAAAATAACGGAATAAATCCAGCTGTAGTTGTTTATTATATCATATTCTGTTAAAAGCTATACTTAAAGATTTATCTTCAGAGTTATTTTGTAAAACCCATTCGAAAGATGTAAAAGAAATATCTGGATAATTAGAATTCTTAAAAGATACAATTCAGGGCCGTGAACGAAGTGAGCACTTAGAAAATTTAATCATAGGGGGTTTATGAGCGAAAAAAAATGTAATTCTTTCGAGAAACCCTCTCAAAATATGGTAAATTCAACAAAAATAAATTTGATTATAATGGAAAATATAAATTTAATTTGAATATATTCTATCTACTTCAGCATTTGTAGTTGATTTGAAAAATTGTATATTTTGTGTAAGGCCTGAAAATGAACATGATTTTAAATCATTTCATTTATTAATCGAACAGCGATTTCCTTAGAAAAAATGATTTTTTTTTTTTTTTTTTTATATCTTTCAAAAAAGCACATTTATAAAAAATGCCAATCAAAAAATGTATGCAAAATCTTGCAAACGCAGACATGGTGAATTAATCTACAAAAGAATTTTTCCCCTCCTCCACTTAAGAACGAGAATGGTAATAGAAGCTTAGAAAATCCCCAGTGTGCTATGACCTCTTAAGTGGTGTCGAGTAAAAACGCCAATGAATGCGAAATATTACTCGAAACATGCTCAGCTGTTATATTAGGTGATCCTTAAAATAAAACCATTGCTGTTATATTAGATTCTGGCAGTCAACGTTCCATTTTAAAGACAGAATTAGCTTTAAAATTAAAATTACCCGTTGTAAGGCAAGAAGATCTGTTAGTGAGTACGTTTGGCAAAAATGAGTCCCTCAACAAAATTCTTAAGATCGTAGAACTAACCATCTGCAATCCACATGACCCAATTAAAAGAATTATGACTGAGGCTCTGCTGAGACTGATATTATTTCGGGATCACCGTTCAAAGTATCAACAAATAAGTTGAAGGGGATACTTAAAAATGACTTGCAAATTCAACTGTCTAATATAAGCAAATCACTTGAAAACGAAATATCTCTACTTATTGGGGTACATTAGTTATTTTTGGGGATTACATTCAGGGGAAAAGGCAAGAATAAATAAATCACCGTTTTTAATTTATATTCTTTTTGTTGAAATAATTTATATTCTTTTTGTTGTTTGTTTGAAAAAGCAAGCCACCTGTCTGACATGTAACCGAAATTTCCAATATTCTAAATTGAAAAAAAATTTGTAGAGTTAGTTTTTTTTTTTTTTTTTGTAGTTGTAGTTAGTTTGCTGTAGTCTTGGAGAGAGGTTCACAAGAACAAAATGGAGTCCTAGAAAATCATTTATTTCTTAACTATAATATTTTTTATTCTTTTTTTCCTACCTTAATATCTGAGTAAGAAGAAACAAATTTGTTAATTTGATTTATCCATTGGATTTTGGTAAAAACACCAATTTCAATTACTTGATACTATTTCGACTCAAGATGAGTCACTCCACATTCCAAGTAAAGTATTTTGATAATCATGCTCCTAAAATGAATGAAATTATGGTGAGTCCAGATCTATTTAAATACTTTCGAAGCTCTAAAATGATCAAGAGCTCATAATAAGTGCGGGAAGAAGAAAAATAAACGAATTCACGCATTTTTGGAAACCAAACAAAAATCGTCGCACAAATACCTAAAACAAATCCGCAACTTCTATATTCCAAAATAAAAGGCAAGATTACTAAACATGAAAATATTGAAAATATGTCTTTTAGACGTAATATAAAATAAAGTTTTGTATATCTGATACCGAATGTACAGCACAAATCCCCGTTGTAACATAGAACAAATTTTAAATGTACTACTTAACGCACGTATCTTTTTGGAAGGTTTCTAATTTCATTTTTTAATCCATGAAATACCAACTGGTGTACCTCTGACGAATTTGGCAACAGAATACAAATAATATTAAAATAGGGAAGGTGCAACGCCTTATGAAAATCAGAAGCAATCAGGAGATTTCCCCTGTATTAATCACTATTTTTGGCTTTAGTATAACAGAAACTATTATGCTTTGGTTTATTAACCATCACATCCAAATTTTTATTGACAAACTCCAACAATACAATAGATGCTTTAGTTTTTACCATCTATCCCGATTCTGCCAAAAACCTATACTATGTATTAATTGTAGTATCGTACACACTGGGTCATGCACCAGTTTTATAATTTATATTAATTTCAAAGAAGACTATCTCACTAATTCCTCTCAATATCCTGTATTTATTAAAGAAAAACAAATCATGCAACACAATATTTAACTTAAGGCGAGGTAAGAAAAAAATGTCATGATAAACCTTTGGATAGTTATTCTACCATTTTAAAAAAGAATCCACCAGGTTCCAATATGCAAGATTTCGAGGGGGAAAAAAAGGAAAATATCGTAATAACTTTTCAGGCCACATTGGAAAAGCAAATAATAATAATTATAGAAAATGTACAAGAAATGATGGAAACCAAATTGTTCCATTACATAATATTTTTGAAACGAGAAAACAATGTACATCTCCTAGTCGGAAAAAGACTACGAGTGCAAAGCTTCAGAACTTTTGTGTCCCCTTGCCTGGTGTATCTAATAACTTGAAGGTTACATCTAACTGGATTGACATTAGATGATCTCTTTATATCAGAATTTTTTATATTTCATTTTATATGTGGACAATTTTCCCATGATTAAATTTTTTTTTCCTTATATGTCCGGTAGGGACACAATTTTGCACGTAATCTTTTTCTTTTTTTACACATCCTTATGTTTTATCCACGGGAGAATTGTAGAACCGTAAAAAATAAATCATTTTGGTTCCATATCCCTCCCTTTACCCAAACAGGCATTTAGATTTTTCAGGAAACTTTCTTGAAACCTGACGACAGATTACATCTACCAGGAACAATAATTTTTACATAAGACAGGCTTGATAGACCAGGAAGAGGACTGCAGTACCCAATCAACATTTCTGCTCGTCAAATTCCTACTCCAATAGTACAGACGCCAGATTCAGAAATTCTTATTGTCCAAGCACATATTAATAATTTTTTCCTTTTTACGTCATAAATTTATGTAACCCAGATGGAATAAGTATTTTATTGATAAAATTTTATTTAGAATTCTTAACAGATCTGATCTTCACTTTTGGAAATCTTAATCTACTTCACCCGATGAGGAATTGAATCATATTTCTCAATATAGAAACGATTTTGCGAAATGGTTAACATACTCCGATTTTATTATCCTTAACACAACTATTACTACTCATAGAGATAATATAGGTGTCGCTGCACTAATCAATCTCCCAACTGCTCTTCAAACTAACCCGTAGTGCACTATGTGCGGAGCGGGGGGTTGGTCTCTCGAATTATGCTCTTCAAACTTATTTGAAAACGCTTATTCTTATGGATTGGAGTGCTCTGATGACAGTGATTACTATCCTTTAATAACAAAATTCTCTTTACCACTTCAGTACAAGTGAAATGTTTTTTTTAAAAAAATGTAGACTACCACTTCACGATGAGTCAAGATCGATAATCATTAGAAAATCCAGAATAAAACAGGTAATCTCACCGATACAATCTCAAAAATAATTCGAAATAACTCTAGAGAAGTATAATTATCTAACTGATCATTCCTACCATGGTGGAACAGAAACTAAAATAACTGATACAGGTTCAAAAAAATTTCCGTAAGAAAGGCATTATTCGCCATTTCATTACAAATGGGGATTAAATATAAACAGTATTTGAACAAACTGAGATTTTATTTTTAAACAAAATACTGGGATGAAATATGCAATAAAATATCTAACCCAAGAATCCTTTAGTAAAAATCTTTATACTAACAAGAATACAGAATCGACGTTAAATCTCCTTCAGAAAAATAACTCAACCTCAAAAACAAGCTCATCTTTTTTCGAACTATTTCGCACACAATAACCGTTCAAAAGAGCCACTTCCCTTGGATCTTCTCAATATATTAGGGGTACCGGAAAGTAATGTCGTTTTTCTACATTAAATTGAACTAAATAAACTATTACCAAATTTTTACTTTTAATCAATGATGTAATCCCCCTCGTTATCAACAACCTTATGCCATCCAGAGGGAATAGTTTAGTTTAGTTTAGTTTAGTTTTTATTAACGTCGCACTAGAAGCAACACGAGGGCTATTGGCGACGGACCTCGTAATTTTGAACCACGGTCAAGTGACGAGGACGACACCTGAGCTGGCACCCCCTCTCCTAACATCCACACCACGCCAACGGGCATCTAGAGGGAAAAATCTTAGTGCAGTTTTGATAAAATTCAATTGGTTTTTAAGCAAAATATCAGGAGATTGTATTTTGGACATCATCTGAATTTTCGAATTTTTTGTCACTTGGAAAATGTTGTAGGGATCGGAATAAATGGAAATTTGATGGCTCAATATCGGGCGAGTAAAGTGGGTGAGGCAGTACCTCCCATTCCAATTCATTAATTTTTTCCCCTCGGTTCATCTTGTGCAATGTGGTCTTGTATTATTATGTTACAGAAAAGTGCCTTTTCTGTTGATAATCGCTGGGCACTTTTCAATTAAAGATTAATTTACTCGATCCAATTGTTCACAGTAAATGCCTGCCTTTACAGTTTGTCATGGTTTCAGCACTTCAAAATGAACGAAACGGTGAACACTCCACAAAACATAGAAAAGCGCCTTAACTGTACTTCTTGGCGATTCATTTGGAGAGAGCTACTGCCTTTTGGATTATCATAGAAGACCCATTTTTCATCTCCATTGATCAAGCGATCAAAAAACGTTTCTGTATTTTACCGCTAAAGCAATTAGTTGCACGTGGTGGATAGGTTAGCTTAGCTTTCTTTCGACAGATTATGCGGTACCCAATCACCTGCTCTGCTTACTTTACCAATCATCTACAAATTTTTTTGGATGGTCGACCAACGTTGGTTAAGAGGGATTCACTATTCCTCGATTGTCTGACATGGATTTGCTTCCACTTCCGCCCTTAGCATGTCATTGTCTAAAGTTATAGTTCTTCCTGATGGGTACGAGTTGGAAAGACCGAAATTACCGGATTTGAACTTAGAAAACGACCTTTGGTATTTACGAACGTCTAATGCTTTTGGATAAACATCGCAATAGTTTTGGTAACCTCCGTTGCGTTACTACCCTTATGAAACTCAAAAATCATATAATGTCGGATGTGTATCTCTAATGGTATTTGACTGGCCATTTCACTTAAATTTACCAAAAAAGAAAAGGAAAAAAGAAAGAAAAATTATTATTATTATTTACGTGTAAACAAATCGTTCTAACCTTAAAATGTTTTTAAGACGATTTTGAAGTACAGAATGAGCTGATAAATGATTAATGAATATCGATATCCACTGAAACAGACAGAACTTTCCGGTCGACCTAATAGAAAACAACCTTCTTAATAAGCCATTCCATATTTACATATAAAATAAAACTATAAAATATGCTAAAAATACAACCCCAGGAGCAGATCATATTACAGCAACTTTCCCTAAAAAACTTGAGCCATAGCAATGCATTGTTATTATAAACAATTTTCAGAATTTATTTGAGATTTAAATAGTTCCTCAGTCATAGAAGCATACAATTATTCTCCCAATTCCAAAACCCTGTTAAGAAAAAACTAAAAATTCATCTTATAACCAATAGCTTTAACTTCCGCCTTTTCTAAAACGTTCGAAGTAATTTTAACCAGGTGCAAATTTTACATTCTGACAATAGAACGACGAAAACCTCATTCTAATTATAATGACTTTGTACCATATAAAGACAGTAGAATAGCTACATATCTCATATACAAAGCTATCACTGACGCCAAAGCTATCACCAACTATATTAGAAAGAATAACACAATGGTGCAACTATTGGAAACTGTCCTGATAAAAGTACAATATAGTAATCATCGAATAAAAGAATACAAATATTTCCTAACATTATGTTGGCTGGATTTCCACCTTCATGGCAAATTTCCATTAAATATCTGGGAGTGTATTTTTCCAAACAGAATCAAAACATAGCTATAATTAATCAAAAGAAAAACAATGCTTTGAAAAAAATTAATGGCCTTAAAGATATGACATGTAAGCACTAGGAATCTAAAGCAAAAGACTTGATCAAATTAACTAACATCAATTAAAATTTCTTATGTTTGTCATATCATACACAAATAGTCTGATAATCAGCTCAAACCTTTTGATATCATACAAATCAAAGCACTCAGAAACGCACTGGGTCTATCACAATGAACACCAAATAATGTACTTTTATAAACAGCTGGACAAGAAATATTTTTGGAGAAAATAAAAAGACTGATGACTAAATTTTTTATCTCTCAAATTTCAAATGGTACCTAGTCACCTTTGTACCTCAATAGCCTGGTGCTATAAATCTAAAAATTCTGGAAGAAGACAAAAGCAATATCTTGAATACGTTTCATACGTTGAATATTAATGGGAACAAATATTGTCCATCCCTAAATTACACTAAGCTTCCGTGTGAAATTTATACCGATTTCAGGACAAAGATTTATCTATTCCTGTTATAGGAGCATTATTTAATTAAATAGTAAACAATAACTACCGGAATTATAGCGTTGTAGCCACGGATGCTTCAAAAAAACCATAATGCCTTTAGCAATCAGCACGAAAAATGCCCCATTTGCTTACAGTATAAATCCTATTAATTAGATATTAACAGCAGAAGCACTATCCCTATGCCAAGCTTTAGACGACCTCGCAGAATTAAATAAAAAATTGCTAATATAGTCCGATAGTCACGCTGTGCTATCTGCACTAAAAATTATAATATTAAGCGTTCAAAAGTTAATCATAGATTAACTAGCAAAATATTTATTATATCGTAATTTCATACTCAAATTATACTACTTTGGATTCCGGGATAATCAGAAATTTTTTAGAGTGATCAGATAGACAGGCTTACAAAATCAGTGACAGAGTCCAATGTGTACATTGACTGCGTTGTACGTAAAATATCAAAAGCAATATTTACAGAAAACTAATGAAAAGAACCAACGAAAATTTTTATTCAAGTAAATATTTCGAAAATTTAGGAAACATCCCAACCATAGAAATAAAATCAAATTGGGCAAAAAGCAGGAGAGAAAATACTAAGCACTAGAATCATCATCAGAGTGACCATAACTCCTGGGTTCTTACGCATATTTCGTCTAAAGGATAATGTAATATGTAGTATCTGTAACCATATTAACAATTTAAAACATATTGTTTTGAATTGTAGTAAATATGCATCTCTGTCGAGAAACAAAACAAAAAATATTAAATTAAGTTTCTCGTTTTTTCAGATTAGATAAGTCAATAATTACTCATTAAGAATATCAAAATTTGACATACCTTTTCTGTTGTTCCGGGGAGCTGGTGTTTTATTTCTTTAGTTGCGAACAAAATAAACTCATCATGTTATGCAAATGAAAACTCTGCACTTGCTTGTAAATAAAAATATATATTCATATTAATTACTACAGTTACACATCACTATAAGACACAACTCAGATTACATAGAGCAAAAAGTGTTCTCTCTCGTTCTTAGTTCAAGTTCGTTCTGTTTTTTTACGCTGCTCACTCCAAACATCAGCGTCCTCTGGTGGGAGTCAAGTGGTTTCAGCTGGGAAAGTATTCAGTTCGGAACACTCCCCCTTTGAGTTTCGGGGCACATAAAACAGAAAAACAACACTTTATGGATTGAATCTGGATGGTGGTTGAACAATTCGTCCAGCTCTGGCAGCAGCAGGAACAGAGTCAGGATTGTCCAGTCCTTCTGGATGATTCTCTGGAGTACCTGGAACCTTGTCCTTGTTGGTGACGTTTTCTCCATACAGTTCCAATGGGCACAGTTTTCGTCTTTCTTTAACTCGGTTGGTCACAAAAGTCATCCAAGGGATTTCTTTCTTGACCCAATACAGAGCGTCCATGGAGTCACTCTAGAAAATCGATTCATCTTTCCATTTATGGAATATTTTAATGACATCTTCAGGTAATTTTGAATCCCAAAAGATTCCCAATTTCCAGCATTCCCGATGAAGTAATTTAGGGTTTAATGTTGTGGGGCATGTGAACCGTAAGGGATCGAATAGCTGGTGTGCCACCGACAGAATTTTCCTTTTGGTAATTGGTTCCTCCTCGTTTTCTATTTTAATCAGCTCAAAAGGCAAAATATCAATCAGATGCCATGTTAGACCTAAAACAGGTATTTCTTTTTAGTAATCTGAGCTTTCTAGTACAAATTCGTTTAACTCAGAAAGGTAATTATTATTCCATCCACGTATTTCAAATTTAAATTGCTACATAATTCTTTGAGATTCTGATCTAAAATGTTCGAACTCCGAAACAGAGTCTAGGTTTGAAACACAATTATCGACTTACATGGAGTCTTTGCGTTTCAGTGTAAGACTTTTTAAAGACTCTTCTATCTTGGTTGTTGAATTGTCTTTAAATACTGCTCTGTGTGGCAGATATTGTATACCTAAGCCTTTAAAAATGTCATTGTTCTGATTAATTTGTTCAATGATACCATCTCTTTCCCACTGATTAAAAACTTCTTGATATTCATTTATCCGATTTGTTGATTTCAGGGATCAAACTGTATTTCTTAGCCTTTTTTGGGCCATCTCTTTATTATCATGTAAAGAAGGATGTCCATCTAACCAGGGTAAATTCCCATCATATCTGCCAGTATTGTCTCCGCTAACGGTTTCTCTGAAATGTTTCAAAGCAAGTTGTTGGGTCTAGGTTTTAGAGCATGTTTCGCTACTATCGTGAATACCCAAAGTGTCTAACTTCCAGAGATCAGTAATTTTAGCATCATTTACGTGTAATGACAATACTAACAGCGAGCTGTTTGGGGATGGGCCCTTTATATTAGATTTACCCATTACAGTCCACCTTAGGAGTGTGTGTACAGCAACCAAACCTCCTGAAAGATGTTTTACATTCCCCGTTAACAATTTCCCTGCGTAATCGGCTCCAATCAGCAAATTAATCTCGCCTGAATTTTTCTCATATAGGCAGGATTTCTCATTTATCATTGCATCACTAATCAAAATACCTAGATCTTTTAATTGTTTCAAACAATTATCATCATTCATTCTAGGTAAGGAAACACAAATTTTCCTTTCATCTAAAACTTCTAACTCACAATCATAGCTTCCGTTGACATTTGAAAGATTAATATTGTATCTTTGATGCTTTTCGACGTGTTCAATTCCACCGAATAAACCATGATTTACAGTTTCCTCTCCTAACCCCTTGAAGTTCATCTTTCCTGCGATAAATTTTGTAATATAAGATCTCTGGCTACCCATATCTATAATAACCCTATTCAAATACTTCAAATTATTTTCTTTAATATAAACAATTAAAGTATGAAGATAAACTTCCCTAGAACAACTATTATTCGAAAGCGTAGTGTTTTCAATAACTTCCTTTAATTCGGGATTCTCCTTTTTAAAATGTTTATTTTCTTCGTAACACATAATATCAGCATGTCTTTTCCCGCAAATCGTACATTTTACTTTTGTTTTACAAAAAGAACTTATGTGTCCCGGTTTGATATAAAGAAAACAAAAACCTTTTTTAATTAACATCGATTTGCGCTGTTCAAGTGGTAAACTTTCCCCCTTTTCACAACTTACACTCGCATGAGATGCGTCTCCACAGAACAAACACTTAGATTTCGCGGCGGAATTATATACAAACAACTGACTAGCAGTTACTTCGATCCCTCTTTCCCTCTCGAAAATAGGTTTGGATTTTTGCCAACTCACGGTATTAACACTTCGTAAGATATGAGAGGGCGTATTCTGAATCTCTTTTTTTTTTTTTAAATATAACTCCGTCTCTTCTTTCGCGATTAGCTGCTTGTTTAAAAATTCAATTAAATCATTTACGGAATTTTCTTCTCCGAATTCTTTATGAAATTCAAATACTAAATCATTTGGCAGTGCTTTTGGAATTACTGGGGATAATAAAGTACTAGAAGTATCTGAAGCGATGCCTAATGATTCTAAACTTTAATATGAATCTGAATTTTATCAAATAGCAAACTTTTTACGTCATTTGAACGCTTAAGTGGGGAGATTTCTAATAACTGACTCATATGGATGTTTATTAAAGTTTCTTTTCTGCCGAACCTCTGTTCTAACAAATTAATAGCTTTAACATAATTTTCATGAGAAATAGAGAAACCGCCAATAGTTTCCAAAGCTATTCCAGTTAAATGGGCTTTTAAATAATTAAATTTACTAATGTCGTCTAAAGATGAACTATTATGTATCGACGTTTTGTAAGAGTTCCAAAACGCCATTGTAAGCCATTCACTTATATTACCAGAAAATTTTGGGATCATTATTTTCGGTAGTTTGACGTTAATTATTTGATGTTTAACATCCTTTTCGTGTGCTGAATAATTGGGGGGATTAGGAGGGTAGTGTTTACCTTTATTTTGATTCAAACTTCGCAAATATTTATTTGCTTTCAATCTCCACATTACAATATTTTCACGGTATTCTTCAGCTGATTCTAATTGTTTATCCAGATCCTCTTGTTTCAATAAATTTTCTATATTAGAATCAACTAATTTGAGAGAATCGATTTTATCATTTAATTGTTCTATATAAAGTTCAATTTCGCTCTCTTTAGCAGTTACTTCGATTTTTTGAATTTCTACTTCAATTTTAGAAATAAGTTTAGTAACTGACGTTCTTAGTGTTCTGCGCTTCTTTTTGCATAACTGAATTAGTTCAGAGTTTTCGGTGGCCATTTTATTGCAACTATCAAATTTATCAAAAATGATAATCAAAATATATTCAAATATATCATTTCAATCTCTTGTATTTGTATATTCAAATTTTAAAACACAAGTTCTAATCCCGGCAGGGATGCCATGTCAAGAAACAAAACAAAAAATACTAAAGTTTCTCGTTTTTTCAGATTAGGTATGTCAATAATTACTCATTAAGAATATCAAAATTTGACATACCTTTTCTGTTGTTCCGGGGAGCTGGTGTTTTATTTCTTTAGTTGTGAACAAAATAAACTCATCATGTTATGCAAATGAAAACTCTGCACTTGCTTGTAAATAAAAATATATATTCATATTAATTACTACAGTTACACATATTCTGTGTGATATTCTTATAAGACACAACACAGGTTACATAGAACAAAAAGCGTTCTCTCTCGTTTTTAGTTCAAGTTCGTTCTGTTTTTTTACGCTGCTCACTCCAAACAACAGCGTCCTCTGGTGGGAGTCACTTGGTTTCAGCTGTGAAAGTATTCAATTCGGAACAATCTCATAGAAATTTCTTCTGGAATATACTCAAGATAAATTCGCAGAGTAATATTAGATTCAAATAACTTTTAGACAAAGCAGTTGCTAGTGTTCAGAATATTCATGTAGGAGAGGTAATACTTTGATATCTATTGAATGAAAAGCATCTTTTAAAAGGGATAGTAGCCCTTGTTGCACTTTATTCCGCAAAAACCAACCAATTAATGAATCAATCAGTATTTTAAAAAATAGTGCGAAATAAATAAATTGACAAACAGGAAGGGGAGGATTTTTCTAAAGTGATATTCTTAAAAAGTAGGCAATTGAAGTAAAGTGCAATTACAATTAAACAACACAGTATTAATTGTGTTGCTCATCACATAAACATAACCCACCTATTACTTTGTATAATTTTAATGCTTCAGATAGTCTTTCACAATTCTGATGCAATTCTGATGCATATAATTCCAATAAAATTGGAAATACTCTCCAGCATTTTCCTTAGATCAAAAAGTAGTTAAAAAATTCCCACTGTGAAAAAATATTTTTAGCACTAATCTTGTGGACACAAATCGAATTAGTTAGCAGACTGGAAAATCAGTTATTCAAAATATGTACCAAAAAGGTCTACATATTCTAAATTGATTTATCACTGAAATTCGAAAATAAGATTATCTTCAGAAAGCATATTTAATGAAAAAGTTGTATATTGTCATTGCTTTTGAACTACTTTCCATGTCTCCTAGGAAAGTTGAATTAATGCATTACCCCTTTTTCCAAATAGAAAAGACTGATTTCCCAGAAGATTTAATATTCTTCAAATTGTTTTATAATTTATACAAATATTATTAATATACATAATCCATTTTAAACAATACACATATAGGTCGGATCCTATTACTTGCTATTTGGCAATTTGTATTAAATTGAGAAGATGAAGGCGTCAAGCTGACAACCTCTTTTTTCTTTTTTGTTATTGCCACCCGGCTCAGTTTCCTATGAAATGCGC
Source organism: Nephila pilipes (assembly GCA_019974015.1). Taxonomy (NCBI): domain Eukaryota; kingdom Metazoa; phylum Arthropoda; class Arachnida; order Araneae; family Nephilidae; genus Nephila; species Nephila pilipes. The sequence goes on along the minus strand of BMAW01128259.1, from coordinate 136,017 downwards.
AGTAATGTTCACTATTAGTTTTTATTAGCGTATTATTAGTTGATTAGATAAATATGATTAAATTTCTTTTTCGTTGCCATCTGGACCACAATTAGACTTTTAAGGACACGGACACCAGTGCACACACAAATTCCATTGAAGGGACGTCATCGGTTATAAAAGGTATCTTAAAAATCACACGGCCTATTTGGAAGGTGAATTTGATTTCGCTCTTGCAGAATACATGTAGCGACGGGATCGGAATAATTCCATGTTTGTTTTTAAGGATTTCCTTCAGGTCATCGTCACTATATATAGTCCCCATGAAAAGGACGTCCCTTCAACATAAAATGATTTTTTTTATATACTTCACGACAATTTTAACTTTTATTTTGCATTTTTGTCTATTTTTATTCATGTTTTAATTAAGTTATTGTTCTCTTATATACATGGATATCGTTAATTTTTACTTTTCGAACAGTAACGAAAGTTCAATTTTCGCTTCTTCCTTACTCAGGAAGCCCCATACTTATTTTTAAATTTCCTGTCGCGTTTACCTTCTTATTCTCTTAACATATTTACCATTCGTCAATATGTTTCGAATTACATTACTAGGTCTTTGATATCGAAAAACACGTTTCGATAATCAATTGAAATATGTGCCTTTGGCACTTTTTGGGGCTATTTTTTCATCGACAAGCGAGATAGCAACTTATGTAGGATTTTAATATGTTTTATGTATTTTATATAATTATATGTAAAAAATTACTTATATTACTTACCCAATGTATTTAATTTTGCTTGCATTGATATCAGTCTTATCTGATCGATCATATAAAACATTTTTTAAATATTTGACTGCTACAAAGAGACCCTTGACTTATTTCGACCTTAATACTTCTGAAAGCCTTTCACAACTGTGATGGAATTATAATATACACATCACCGCAGAAGAAAAGACCTCCTTCAAATATTTCCAATACACAATTCTCATCTGGTTTATTGTAGGTCACAAAGTAAAATAGTTTAAGTCTAGAGAATTATAATAATTCTAAAAAATATAAAAAGTGAAATGCGTCATTTAAAAGGGTTCGTTAATCAGGAAACCATAAAACAAAATAATATCTTCATGTATTCAATTACATATTAGTTTAGTTTAGTTTTTATTAACGTTGCACTAGAAGCAACACGAGGGCTATTGGCGACCAATTACATGTAACAACTCATCTCATTTCAAAAATTTTAAGATGAGTTTTCATCTCTCTCTCTCGCGGGAAAAGTTATCTCTCTCTATGTTTAATATATATTTTATAATGTACACTACATTTATCTAATAATTAGTATTTTTTAAATGCTGAAATGAGATAAAAATTACTAATAAAATGATCATTCTACTTATTATTTTAATGAAGAGGTTTTTTTTTTTTTTTTTTTTTTTTGTTAAAAAGATAAATATAATGCAACATTGCTTAAAATTTTACTTGCATAAAAAGAACATGATAAAATTAAATATTTTCCAACTATCGAAACACTCTTTACACTTGGAAATTCACTAACGTAAATATTATCAGTTGCTCTTTTTTCATCCTGCTTGTGAACAAACTATAATATAAATACTCCATATTCTCATAACTAGTTTGCTTCTTGGGAGAAGGATTAAATACTGGCCACACAACAAATTTTTATGTATTTAAATTTAGTACCAACTACTAATTTAAGGTATCCGCCTACATTTAAAACGCGATTTTCGGTCAAAAAGTTCTTTTTTTTTCTTATTTTCGGTCTATTATTAAAGCCGGATTTCTTAGTTTCCTAGAACACAGTTTCAATTTTGTTTCGATCTTACATAGAACTTGAGTTATAAGCATTTTAATAATAGTCTGTGTCAAATATTAGAACTGGAAGTAGCATTCTGCTTCCGGAAAGGGAACTTTAATGCTTGTTTTTCATTGATATTTTACGTAATATCGCCATCAAAATACTTCCAACATGCAAGATGAATTTCCTAAGACCCAAAATGCAAATTAATCTTTTAATGGCGTAATATGATAAAGAGTACTAAAGGAATTTTTTGTTTGTTTGAAAACTGTGAAATTGGGTGCATATGATTGCAATTATACAATTTAACGAAGGACATCAAGGCTGCTTAAAAGTCTTAAATAAGCTGAACATTGAAAATCCGGGCTACTTCACTATAAAGGGATACAAAAAGATGGAATACAATCGAATCAGGTAATTGAAGGGTTATACAACACTTATTAATTGTAAGCGTAGGAAAGTTTTACAGGCCACCAGGAATAAAAAGATAACTTAACATATTTAAGTAATACAGATAGTGAACTTTACAAATCAGGGTCCTTTTAAAGTTAAATGTTTAATTAATTAGGTAAGTTTATGGATTGAAATGTATTTTCAGCTTTTTCTCAAAATCAAGATTTTCAAATTTTGTTTCAGCACAAAACATCGTGTTAAAAACAGTTATGTATATAATGTTATGAAACTTTCATGGAATGCTCTATGAAAGTGAATTCAGGACTTGAACCTCTCCTATTGTTATAATGCGATTTCTTTGCATTTTATTGATGGTAAAGTCATAACTTATCACAAATTTGTACGTTTTTTTTGTATATTAAAGTACGATTTCCTATAAATATTTTATTTTCAGGGTTATAATTGTGAGAGAGGCACAAGTCCTAAATAAGATTCAATTCGTCATAATAAAATTTACAGAATTGAAATATCTCTATTTAAATTTCAGTTTTGGCGTTTTGCACAAGTGCCGTTTTACTGCTATTTTACAACGTTTTTCTGAATTTCACTTGGTGTGTGTGTGTGTGTTAGTGTGTGTGTGTGTCATCAAATTTTCGATCGTTAATTTAACCAACTTCCCATCAAGCTAGAGCTTTGAAATTTTGGGAATCGTTCGTACTGGCCTAACAATGCAATATTTAGACGTTTGCGACAAATTTTAACTAATATTTCAATAATTTTAATAAGTCAAAATATTCTTTCCTCTCGGCGCTTTTAGGATTGAGGAAAAAATTTCTTTCCCCCTCTGGGAGCACCGGGCACTCCCCACACCGCATGAGGTATCGTAAACCTTTTGTACTCACAAAGGGGAGATACTATCTCCCCTTTACTATCTCCGAGATAGTAAGGGTTGCTGACTTTTAGTTAGTAATCATTCGCAAGAAAGAAAGTTTCCAATATTTGGCGCCGTGTCTTATCACAATAATTTTTTCTGAATTCTGGTTCCCATTCTTTTTTTAATAGAATGACTTACAAACTTTCAAATGCATGTTTTGATTTTATGAGTATTATGAATTTTTAATACGCTCACAAATGTCTCTTTTTAAGTAAATTTTAAAGTTAAAAATAACTAACAGTTTTAATTAATATTTCAATAATTTTCTCTAATAAACTTTGCCACCATATGCAAACGTTGTTTTTAAAAACGTTGGTTTTTATATCGAATTAGTAATTATGTTTATATACTAATTATGTAATATACTGCTGTTTGTAGAAAATGCAACACCATGAAAGAATCATCAGAATCAAATGAAATTTAATGCAGAAACGACTTGTACTGATACAAATTAATGATGAAATTTTCAAAACAAAAGAAACAAATTAAGCGTCCGAAATCAGTATTTGGTGCAGCCACCATGCGCTGCAATAAGTGCTGCTATACGACGTGGCATGGAGTCAAACAGATGTTGAATATCTGCTTGAGGAAGAGAATTCCATATCGCTTGTATGCGCAACCAAAGTTCGTCTTTGGAAACTGCAGGACGCGGATCACGAGCGAGACGCCGACCAACCATATCCCACACGTGCTCAATAGGCGACATATCCGGTGAATAAGCAGGCCAAGGAAGAAGTTGCATGCGTTGTGCTGAACAGAAGTCTCGAACAGTCCGCGCAACATGTGGGCGTGCATTATCCTGCTGAAAGATAGCTCCAGGGATGCCTTGAAGGAAAGGAACGACTTCGGGCTGTAGCACTTCACGGACGTACCTGTTGCTATTGAGATTACCCTCAATTCGTATCAAATTGGATCGTCCATGATACGAAATCGCACCCCAGACCATAACTCCGGGTGTTCGACCACTATGTCGTTCAATAATACACTCAGGAAGGCAGCGTTGACCGGCATAACGTCTAACACGAACACGGCCATCATGGGTCCACAAATTGAAGCGTGATTCATCTGAAAAGACAACTTGGTGTCAATCAGCTCGCCTGTCTCTGTGCTCAAGAGCCCACTGCCGACGCAGCCGTCGATGATTCGCCGTGAGGGGAATCCTGTATAAAAGCACCCTTGCACGCAATCCACGGCGCAGCAGACGACGACGAATTGACGAAGCCGACAATTGTACACCTGTAGCAGTAGACCAACGTGCTGCCAGCTGCCTGGAGGAAGCTGTGCGATCATTCACCGCCATGCGGAGCAGGTATCGATCATCGCGCTCTGACGTCACCTTCTGTCGTCCAGTGCCTGTTTTTCGGGTTGTTCGGTGCTCGTCGGTCCACTGCTTCCAAAATCGCATCACTGTGGAACTGTTCCGCTGCATACGAGCTGCTATTGCGCGATAGGAAAATCCTCCTTCTCGAAGGCCGATTATCCTCCCTCGTTCAAACTCCGTAAGTTGCTTGAATTTCTTATTCTTCCGTCGTGGAGGCATACTCAGGTCTCACTAAACGTTTGCCACTAACAAATAATCATAGACTTTTTTCAACGTCCCGCTACAGCACTTTATTTATACGCTTTCAGCATCAATTCAGAGGGCGCTGCGTACGCCGCGCACGCGCGATGGCTCTGAAACTTTATTAATTTGCATAATATCCTGTAATTGACATTTGCTGCGAATTTCATTTGATTCTGATGATTCCTTCATGGTGTTGCATTTTCTACAAACAGCAGTTTATATGTTTTTTATATTTTTTTTATGAATTTACACGCATCCTTTTTTTGATGCCATTTTTTTTATGGTAATTAAAACAATCATTCCAAAAAATTAAGTTGCAATTAAACTTTTGGAAACGTTGAAAAAATTTAAATAATAGAAATAAATACTATTGCAAACTTCGTAAGCTAACGTTACAATTTAAAAACTTAATTTTTCAAAAATAAATCAATTAGAAAACTATTGCCTAAACTTCTTTAAAAACTAATGGAAGTTTTGTTGCATCAAGAAATGTCAAATTTTATTCCTTTCCTCTAATATTCTAACATTAGCATTTCTACTGTCCAATTCTATGGTAATTCTATCCAATTCTATAATTCTATTCTATGGTATCCGATTGAATTTTGATCTCGGATTCTTCCTGTCAAAATCCCTTTTTCCCCAATCAAAAAATCCTTATTCTTTTAGGACTTTCCTGTCTCTATACTCTATTTTACCTTAACTTGGCAGTACAGTAGAAGCTACGACCAGCGATTCACAGCCGTTGTCATAGGAACTTGGGTTACACTGGGAGAAGGGGGTGACTAATAACCAATGAAATTCGCCGAATTTGGCGAGGAAAGAAAAAATGCGCATTAATTTTTTTTTTTTTCATTATAAGTAAGCTTCTTAATTCTAACGGCTCATTTATAACACCCGTCACCCGTTAATGAAACAAAAATTTCTATCATGTTTTACATCTTCAGCTTATCTCCAAATAAGCTTTATGAATCATTATTAGAAGTCTCTTATATTATCATATTTCAAATATTTAAATTCATAAAGTGGTTTAAAATACCAAACCAATCTTTAATATAAATATTAGTGACAATTCCTTCCTTTGCATTTATGTTAAATCAAACCTACTGTTAAATTAGAAGAGAAGGTTTCATAACTGCTTCTAATTTTTGTGTTTTGCCACACTTGATTTTAAGAATGTTCTCCATCCACCCAGATTTCATCAAAATAATACATTGACGCATTTTCTTTCTTTAACTCCCTAATTCTTCTCAAAAAATTTCTGCGCTATAAAATGATGCCTTATCTTTTAAAAAGCATAGCCTGTCTTTTCCTTTTCTCAAAGGAAAATTCCATTTCTTTCAATATCCTATGCAAGGTTGTACGGTGTATGTTTCTCAAAAAAATTTATGTATCATCGTTCAATTCTTTCAGAACTTTGTTTAACATAGAAATCTCATTTCTTAAAAAAAAAAAAAAAAAAAAAAAAAACCGACACCGTGTCCTTTTTTTAAGGAGAACTTAAATTTATTTTCTTTCTTCAAATGAAAAATTGTTCGCTTAGAAACACTAGTTAATTCAGAATAAATTTTAAGGATCTATTGATAGATTCTCTAGGGTTTTCTTTTGGAAATCAAGAATAACCATTTAATATGTTTCTCTGGGAACCACTTCGGATTAATTTTCCTCGATTTGATGATGTATACAGCGTGGTCGGTGAAATTCCTTCTTCAGCCACGTTTCGAGTGTCAAACAAAAACGAAGAAAATAGCACGAGAGATAAGAATTTAAGTATGGTCGATAGCATAACGAATGGCATAGAATTGGCGTGGAAGCATAGCAAGATCGCCAGAAATATTACCTTGAAAACTAGTTTCCATCCAAACTGGAAATCCATCACGTCATTGTTTCAACTATATTCATTCGTATAGTTAAAAAATAAATAGTTTAAATATGTTATTAACTTGAAATATGTCCTTAAAATCATAATTTATTTAATATATGACATTTGTTTTACATATTTCTATGCATTTTTTTAAATTTTATATTCCAAAACAAAATAGAACTATTTTCCAAGCAGATTGGTATATTTTCTACCTTTCCTAGTGCTGCCAAGCTGAGGTGAAACGGAGTATAGACTTATGTGCCCGACTAAGCAGACACAAGGGAAAGTGGGAAAGCGTGGGGAGAAATGGAGTGCTGTGATTGGCTTCCGCTGTGTTTGAAAGACGAAAGAGAGAAGAGAAAACCGCTTAAAGTTAAGAAAAACAGAGAGTTTTGAATGAAAAATAAGGAGAGTAAAAAAAAACCATCAAATCCATTCGAATAAAAAAAAAAAAAAAAAAAATTAATTGTGGATGATAAAACTATTGAATTTCAGGATCTCGTAGGAGACGCGAGTAAAACTTGCTATTCGGGTAAGATTCGCAGGAAGGAAGTCAAGAGAAGAAATTTTTAACACAGAGGAAAACAATTAATAATGGTCATCATGAACCTTTTCGTGATTGAAAAGACTTTTGGGGAGTTAATCTATAATAATTTTGAAGAATAGTTCTACGGGGAGTCGTTTCCCATTCAGTTTCCATCCTGGAAGTTGACCTCGGTAGAAAACAATTCTTAGTTGAAAGGGGTAGCGAGTGCTAAACGCACATCGGTACGCTGTGTCGGTAATCCAAAGATATATTGAGGCCACGACGCCCTCACTCTCTTAGCTTTTGGAAAATTTTTGAGCGATTGTTCGATGAGAGCTCTTGGTCATTTCGAAGACCTGCATCGATTTGGTTCATAGCCGTTAGCGATCTGAATAACGATTTATTGGATTATTTGGTAATTTTTCGAAAAAAGTTTTGGAATTGTGTTTTTTTTTTATTTAAGGCAAAATATGTTCGATATTAATCTCACTGTAGAAGAATTCCCCCTTAACAAACCAAGGTGTGTTTAATATTTTCTTAATATCGGAATTGGTTTAAGGGTGCAATCGCTTGAGGTGGGTTATGGCGCAAGCTCCCCAAATTTGCGAAGCGTACGTCATGACAGGTTTTATTATTGATTTTTAGAGCAAAACTTTGTGTTTAGTCACCAGTGTGCTTTTACTTGCTATTAGTTTGTTTAGCTCGAGGGATTGAAAGGGCATCCAATATAGCATGAATCGTCAATATTATACTTAAGTATAATCCAAATTTTAATTATTTTCTTAAATTCGAATCTCGAAGAAATTGTGCGAGTCTCATTTTTTCAACTCATATCTTTCTTTATTGGATGTGCTTAGCATTTTCGAATGATAAACACTCTTCCCCCTGGCTTCTCGGATTAAGACCGTTTTTTCTTCTCTTCTTGGAACTTCACCCGCGACAGTGTTTCTGCCTCTTTCTATCGGCGAAGAACGATGGTAACCTGCCCAGCGAAATTTACATATGTTGGGAGCCAAGTGCAATATGCTCCCATCGATTTGCATAAGGCCTTTTTTATGCGTGTTTCCTTGCATCTTCTTGTGACTTTCATTGCTACATTTTGAACCGATTATTTGAACTAGTTTATATATATATATATATATATATATATATATATATATATATATATATATTACTTTCATATGCTAACCACCTTTGATGTGCTAGTAGGCGCTACGCCTCATTGAAACCTTGTGTGTTCTTCTGACTTTTTTTTTAATTCATAAATAAAATAAAATCTAGCGGATTATCATGTCAAGCACCTGGATCTCAAATCGACTGTTGCTGAACTGCTGAAACCAGAGAAGGTAAGTGCCGTCTTCAGAGACTCGATAATTACTCCTGAAGCAAGTAAAGATATTTTCTCTAATCACAACTTAGGCACTCTTCATCGAATTCACCCTTTCTTAAAATTTTTTGTTGTTTCTGTTGAAAATGGATCATGTTCGGGCTGCCCATCCAATGTTTTTAAAACTCTTAAAATGTTAGCAAACGATATAGAAATCACCATCCAAGCTCATATTATGAATCATCTTAAAAATAAAAATCAAATTCTAAATAAAACTGTCTTCAACCTAGAACTCGAAATAAAACAAATGGAAAAATCTCAACAGGAAACTAATGACAAATTTGAAACTCTGCTTAAAAACCTAGCATCTGAAAACGCTCTAAAAGGTTCTGATAAGTTAAAATCCACATCTGCTTTCATTACAGTAAGAAAAAACAACAACTTTCACGAAGTAAAAAGTGAAAGAAAGTTAAGCTCTCGCAAAAGAATTATAAATACGAATTGAATTTAAAAAAAAAAAAAAAAAAAAAAAAAAAAAACAGGAGTTTTCCCTTCCATTGAACAACAGATAGTACGAGCTTTCTGATGAAAATTCAGACATCGAAAGCAATAATGATTTCATCTCTGATATGGACAATATCAATTCTCAAGCAGTTAGTAGTGATAAAACTAAAAATAAAAAAAAACAATAATGATGATGAATACGACTTAGAATTTCACGACGTTTCGAAAGAGGAAGCTAGAAAAAACCTCCCCCAAACATCTTAGCTAATATTGACGACTCGTAAGCAACTCTTGAAAATAGGATGAAACTGACAAAATGTGAGCTCAAAGGAGACTTCAAAAGATATAGTTTAAAAAACATTTCCCCCTACAGTTAAAGCATTTATAACAATCCAAAATCATGTTCAGGGGAGGAATTTAGAAGCTCCTACATTTGAATAAACTAGTGAGAGAATCCTTAAATGTATAATTAAAGGCTGCCCCATTAATTATTCCCAAGCTAAAATAATTCAGGAATTAGGTGAAATAATCTCATAGTCAGATTTTGCTCTAGAAAAGTTTAATGTATAAAATGTGGAGGTAATCATACAACTCATAATTGCACCAAAATTCCTGAAAGAACTCCCCCAAATGCTGTAACTGAGGTGGAGATTATACTGTAAATTCTCTAATTGCCCCAAAAATTCTATAAATTTCGAACTCCTCCCCCCAACCACAAATTACTGGGTAGAACGACGTAAAAATGCCAAAAACAACAATAACCAATGCGATCAAAACTCCACACACGCCAATGACAGAAACCTTCACGTCTTCCTTTCATTAATAAATATTTTTAAAAAAATTCAAAATTTTCATATTTGATAAAATAATGAAAACTTTCCAACCCTTTAATTCAATAGGATAAATATTCGCTGATAATAAACTTGAAAAATCACTCCAAGTAGTTTGCAGTGTGATTCCAAAATTTAATATGCTAAATAAACTACCTCCATCCCTCCTGATTGCGAGCTGGAATGCAAATGGCATTAAAACAAAAATAGGAGAACTCCAAATCTCATAGTATATTACAACCCTGACATTCTAGGAGTCCAGGAAACTCACCTCAAACCCTCTGAAAAATTTAAAATTCCAAATTATGATATATGTCGTCCTGACAGATCAACCCATCGGGGCAGAGGCACTAAAATTAAAAATAGGAATCATCATCCTTTGATCATCAAAAATACCTGCATCTCTGAAAATACCACCATCCATAACAATGCCAAAGACAACAAATACTTCAACGTTTCTGCTATTTACCCTCCCCCCTAGTAATCTTATCAACCATAACGATGTAATCCTCTCTGATAACCTCATCGGAACTTTAACAGGCTACTTTAATGCAAAACATCCGACCTGGAACAGAGGCAGGGCAAACAGATCAGGTAAAATTATTCATGCTATATGCAACACTAATAAATTCCAAATAGCTGCTCCCGACTCACCCACTCACTTTCCTTACAATAGTAATACTTACTCTGTAAAAGATTTTGTTATCCTAAAAAACATTCCATTCAGCAATATCAAAAGTGTTAATGAACTACCTAGTGACCAAAACCCTATAATGATGAACATCTCTTTTAATAAAATTCTCCCTATCTCCCATCGCACTCTAACAACTACTAATTGGTATCGCTATCAAGAAATTCAATATAATATCACAAAAGGTAACCTCATTGTTAATATTATCTCTGATCTAGACCAATCAGTTACATCATTTACTTCTAATATCAAAAATGCAATTAACCGTGCGAGTAATACCAGATCCATTTAAATCCCCCATATCAGAAACCTAATTAAATAGAAGAAAAATAGGTATAGAAAACAATGGTAAAACACTAAATACCCCCTTCAAAACTCATAGTTAATAACCTCAAAAAGCAAATGGTCTTACTTTAGTTTTAAAAACGTTGCACTAGAAGCAACACGAGAGCTATTGGCGACAGACCTTGTAATTTTGAATTACGGTCAAGTGAGGAGAACGACACCTGAACTGGAATCCCTCTTCTAACATCACACCACGCGAGGACTTTGGGCCCCGACAGATTTAACGTGCATCAGTCCCGGCTACATGGCGGGTCTTTAGTGACCAGGGCTCGAACCCACGACTGAACGAAAACCACCGGCCACGAATCCGAAACCATGACCACTAGGCTACCGCGGCCACAAATTAAAAATGCATTCAAGACCTTTAAAAACAGAAAATAGGAAAACCTACTCAGACAGCTTAATAATGAAGATAACTCTCTTTTTAATATGAACAAGAAACTTTCCTAAATATTACAATATATCCCCACTAATAGGCAATAATGGTCTGATATTCTCTGATAAAGAAAAAGCTGATCTATATGCCCATAATCTTGAATATTCGTTCAAAAAAATCCAATTTGATATGATGATGATCCTAATGAAAAAAACAGTATCAGTAGTACAAAATTATCTTGAAGCCTATACCAATTTTAATTTCTCCCCCTCTGAAATAGCTACCATAATAAAAAGTTAAATAAAAAGAAAGCCCCCGCAGAGGATGGCATTCCCAATCAAGCCTTTAAATTCTTCCTTCCCCTATACCCTCACTTATCTCACTAAAATTTTTAATAAATGTCTCATATTTGCCCATTTTTTACAAAAATGGAAACATGCAACAATCATACTTTCCCCCAATACTTTCATAAAAAAAGTATATTATTTTAGTTAATTTGGGAAATATTAGGATCACAAAACACTTTTGAAAAAAGGAGAGCTTTATGGTGTTTTTTTATTTTTCAGAGTGATAATTTTTACGGAAATGTGTTAATTAATTTAAGTATAACTTTCTTATGCGTATATGATTTTTAGTAATTTAATGATAAAACTATATATTAACTTAATAAGCTAAATTTAGTGGAAATGCATGTACAGTTTTATTTAAAATAAGGCATATTTTTTATTGGATATACTGTAAAGACATTTTCGTCCTCACTTGCTTCTGAAGATAACTCCGATCCACCAGAAGGGAGCTATTTTAGCAAAACAAGTTTTTTTCAATCGAAAGCCCCCGTGTAAGCATTCTTTTAAGATATATTTTAGAAATAATATATTTTTAAGAAAAATAATTAAAATTAGATCGTAAGGTTACTTTAAATAAAATTAAGATTAAGAGTGGATATGTAAGAGTTCAAAAACCAAACATCCACGGTAATTGTTCGCATTCGAAACATATCCTCTCACATATGAGATGTGTCAAAAAAGAAAAAAAAAAAGGAAAAAAGTCAGTCCTTCTTATTCTGGAGTACTTAGGGGATGTATACACAATTATTTTCCTTTCCTTTTAAACACCACTAAAGCGGTATTCCTAGACTTTTTCAGTTTAGAAGGAATCATCCTTTCTTTCAAGAGCTCTGTTCTTCTTACAAAGCGGGTAACTCTTTGTAGTACTGTATCTTTTGTAATACCTTTCTTCAATGATTTACATCTTGGTTTACTTAGATTCTTTGATACCGTCCACCACTAGAGGCAATGAACCCCACCTGTCGTGTCCTCTCATGCTAATACTGTGCTATATCAATTATCATTTGCAAGTCTCAAATCTATCAACAACAACAAGTCCTTAATCTGCTGTCTCCAGCCATTTCTATCTTAGATGCTTTTAAAGACTCTCCTTCCGTCTTCACTTTGTTAGATTTTTTTTTGCAATAGCTTTGGTTTTGAGAAATCCTTTTCCCCCTGCACTTTTGTTTGTTGTCTTTTTGTGGGCACGCACAGTGTTAATAAATTTTCATCAGTAACGCAATAATTGTTTAAGGTGAAGCGTTTTGGCGTACCAGATCACTTTCCAAATTTTTATCGTTTGCTTCATTTTTGATTACATTTATTTTAAATATATTCAATTTAATAATTTTCCGTTTGCTTCATTTTTATTACATTTATTTTAAATATATTCACTTTAATAATTTTTCGTTTGCTTTAATTTTAATTGCATATAGCTGATATATATTCAATTTAATGATTTATCGTTTGTTTTAATTTTAATTACATTTATCTTAAATATATTCAATTAAATAATTTATCGTTTCCTTTCATTTTAATATCGGAAAAGTTTACTATTATTTCATCTATTTAACTGATTAATTTAATAATAATTGTAAGAAAAACGCACCTTAGGTGGCTAAATCTGTTCATTGCAAAACTTTGCATGGAACTTTTCTTCATGTTTTAAATTTCTTTTCTTCGGAGAATAAGTCTGATTTTTGCCTGACTGGCACTTTATAACATATTTATGACCTCTATGTTTCGCTGCAATAAAGTGAACCGTCACATATCAGTCTGATTCGAAAATTTTAGTGATGCCATCTGTTGCTCTCTAACCCTCTGTGTGTGTGGAAGGGGGGTAGTATAAATTTTATATCATTTAGTTTGAAGTAGGTAACGAATACTTTATACATTTTGTTTTGAGTAATTAGCAACATTTACATAAAAATGCAGTATGGTTAGCTGATGAAATTAAATTTTTCTATTCATTTCAGAAACATTTCTGTAAGGGATAAAACAACCACTTGTTAGGAACTTTCATTAGATACAAAGTAAGAATTTTCATAATCATTCTGCATGGTTGTGCCATCTAATTTAAGTAAATAACACTGTAAGCTACCATTTGAAGATAAATGCGTGAAGAAAAAGGTATTTTACAGAGATTTTTAGGGTGGTAAATACGTGACATAAAAATATACTACTGCCTCTAATAAGGTTAACCAGAATACTCTCTTATGTTTTCACTAATAATATTCTACAGATTCACAATTCGGCTTCCTTACTGATCATAGAACTGATTTGATGACGCACTGATACACACACACACCAAGTGAAATACGTAAAAACGTTTTAAAATAGCGATAGCTAAAATTTATCAATATAAAATATAATTACCAAAAATCGTCTTACGATCAAGTGAATATGAGAGGAATTAAGCATTTTACACTTTTCTGAAGGGAGAGGGGAGGAGAGAAAGGAAGAAAACCTATTTCCTGAACGCCACTGCAGTAGCGAGCACCCAAGATTATAGGTGAAGCAAGGAAAAGCAGAAGACTACTACTACAAAATTAGATGGCAAACGAGCGCCAGCTTCTGCTCAGTATTTATGAAAAGTATAAAAGAATAATTAGAAAAAGTTTTAAAGTTAAATAGGCTATTATGATTATGTTATTAGGTTGGGAGGAGGTAAAAGGCAGGACTGTTTGCAGCAATTGCTACAACCATTCCCGCTTCCTTTTCGGGTTAAAAGGAAGTGTTATTTTGTTCGTTTGCAGATCAATGTCAATGAATGTTAATGTAGAATGAATTTCATTGTCAATTTGAAGTTATTGTTGGGTGGTTTAAGTGGCTGAAGCCATTTGGTGGTTTTGTATGCAATGTTTTGCTTATTATTTATATCCGTGAATTTGGTTTGAGCTTTGATCAGGGGGTTTGCATGATTTTCAATGGATATGAATATACTTCTTGGTGATAAAATTATCTATAAGTTCAATTTGCAGGTCATTGTGTATTACGGAATTTCTAACGTACCGTGTTTGTCACGATTCTAAGTATTTTGTTTTGTAATGTTTGTATGTATTTCAGGTGGTTCAGGGCTGCCCCCCCCCCAACAGGAGAGGCGTAGGTAATAACTGGGCGTAAAATCTGCAAATAGAGTAGGACTTTATTTTTGAGTGAAAGTGGTGAGTGTCTGCCAGTAAGAGAAATGCAGAGGTGTATCTTATTCCAGAATTTATCTTTTAAGTGTTTTATGTGTTTGGAATAAGTCAATTTTTGATCGATGAGCAGACTCAAATATTTAACTGCCAATACTCAGCTGATTTCTTCGTCGAAGAGGTGTAGGTGGAGTGTGGGGTTTGGTCTTCCTTTGTGAAAGAGTATTGCTTGTGATTTGTCAACATTTATGGTTATTCTCCAGTGTGTAAGCCATTTCTCCAGGGTGTGTAGATAGTGTTGCATTGTTTTTAGTGTGAGATTGAAGTTGTAGCCTTGGGCTAACACCGTGGAATCGTCCGCAAAGAGGCAAAGGCTAATTCTGGCGTGGTGTGGGAAGTCATGCGTGTACAAATAGGTTGAGAAGACCCCGACTTGGGGTGTGCCCGCATGAATTCGGCCCAGGATAGAGTGAGATTTGCTTATTCTGATACTGAATGATCTATTTTTTAAAAATTTATAAATTATTTTGATGATGTAGTTGGAAAATTTAGTTTTATTAATTTGTAAATAAGTTCGTCATGCCACATTTTATCAAAGGCACTTCTTACGTCTAAGAAGACTCCAATGGTATGACGTTTTAGAACAAACCCTTCGTTGATAATATTGGTAACTCTGATGATTTGGTGAGTTGTTGAATGACCCTTCCTGAAACCGCATTGCTCCGGGAAAATACAGTTTGTAATTGAAATGTGATATTTAATTCTATTTAATATAACTCTTTCGAATACCTTTGCAGTGGCGTAGAGCAGACTAATTGGTCTGTAACTCTGCGGGAATTTATAGTTTTGATTTGGTTTGGGGAGCATTATCACTTTTGCCGATTTCCAACAAGTGGGAAAGTGATTATATATAAGACATTTGTTGAATATTTTTGCTAGGTGAGTTACTGCGTTAAGGGGGAGAAGTTTAAGTGCATAGTTGGAAGCAAAGTCCGATCCAGAGGCTTTTTATTTGGTAGTTTTTTAATCATGTTTATGATTTCCTTTGGGCTGGTGGAGGGTCCAGATTTTGGTGTGGAGAGTCCAGATTTTGATTGTTGAAATTTTTTTTAGTTTTTCAACTAATTCAATCTTGGCGTCTTCATATGGTTCTACAGTTTTGGTGAAATTGACTTCTAGTATGTTTTTAAAACCACAGCCTTTTCTTCATCTGTATAAACTATTCCATGCGGACCACGTAGGGAGGAATTTCGATGGGTTTCTTGACTATTTTCCTTTGCATATTGTATAGGGAGTTGTCTTCGGGTTTCAGTTTGTTTAATAGATTTTTCTAGGTTTTATTTTCATGGCTATTTATTTGGGTTTTAATTTGCCTTTGAAGGGCATTCATTTCTCTCTTGAAAGCTGGATCCCTTGTAGACTGAAATCTGGACCGGAATTTATTTTTAGTTTTAATAAGTTCTCTAATACCAGGAGGGAGTCTAAGAGGTGGGTAATAATAGTTTTGGTGACACTTGCTGCAATGATCGCCTGTGTGATAAAGCTACTAAATTTAAGGATTGCATCGTCAATTTCATTTGCATTGATTGTTGGATTTCCTTTAATGTTATGGAAAATATCGCCTTGAAACTTGATCCAATTAGTTGATTTCATAGTTCTGAGTAGGGGAGGGAGGGTATTATTAAAAAGTAGATCAATAATTAATTGGGTTATGGTCACTGCTAAGTTCATTTACTGATTCGATATTGTCGAGTGCTATATTTTTAGCAAACGCTATATCGAGGACTGAATTTACTAGGTTATTAGTAGCAAAATGAGTAGGAGCAATGGTTGCCATTAATTATATGCAATTGTTTATTGCCCAGTCGTAAAGAATTTTTCCATTTCTGTTAGATGGTCCCACGTTCCAACAAGGGGGTTTTGCATTAAAGTCCCCAAAGAGAATGGCTTTGTTGTTATTTAAGAAAAAGGTGCCTAGCTCCATGGTATTAATGGCGCCGTGTGGAGGTTGGTAGATGCTGCCTATGGTAATAGTACAATTGTCATTTAAGCACAAATTGATGGCCGAATTTTCAAGTGTATTGTAATTTATGTCTATTGCATAATGTTTGAATGAATTTTTTACAAAGATGGCGCTGCCCCCTCCCTTTTGCTTTAGTCTATCGTTCCTATGGCATGTATAATTAACTATTTTAATGCTTTCAGAAGGTCTGAGGTGAGTTTCCTGGAATCGAGGATGCTCAGGAACCGAATTTTTAAGCTCGTCGAGTTTCCCAAACTCCGTTAGCGTTTCAGCTAAAAATTCTCTGACTCCTTTGGCTGTTGTTTACTTTACCCATTATTGTTTACTAGCACTTGGTTTTGAAGCATTTTGAACATATTGCTCATCTGGGACATATGGAGCAAAATGGTAGATTGGTTTAAGGGATTTGGGTTGGCTGTGTTTTGAGTTTTTGGTGGTATTATTTCGGTTTGAAAAGCAGAAGAGATGGGGATGAAACTGGCCGAATGTGTGATAAAAAAAGAACGAACGCTTGATGGATTTGAAGTGGGAATAGCCTGATCCCGTCTAGAAAATGCGCGCGTGTATATATACACGCCTTTCAATTTCAATACAATGAGGAAATTCATTTTCAATGGATTGAAAAACTCGTTGTCCGAAGAACATTAGTCATTTATATTGATGAATTATGAGGAAGCCAATTCAGGTATAATCGCATATGATGACATTTCATTTGATATTGCAAATAACAGCATGTCTTGTGGTAATTATTTCGCAAATTTTTTTGGTCATGTTTCATTATCTGCATTAAATTTCAAAAATCTGAAGATGATAAGACGATTTCTATAAGGGTGTATTCACTTCAACACAGCACCATACTTTCGTCGAAGGGCATGTTTACTAAGTCTCCCCTAACCGATCAACCTCTGGACAACACATCATTTGATTTGTGTTTTGCGGCGATTGGACGACTACCATATTGAGACGTTAATTGCTCTGTTTGGTGATCTTGGCACGTTTCGAAAAAAAACCCTTCAACCTCTCTAAGTAAAGGTTCCCCTTATATTTCTCAAGCTGATTCTGTTTAAAAAATAAAGCAACATTAGATTAAACTATTTCCTCTTTTAATCAAGATACATAATCAAGCTGTAACAATTATATGATTTATGAATTAAAAAAGGTGTCATTTTGTACCTTGAATTAAAGTTTTATAAAATGTGTTTTGCAATCAAAATTAATTAATTCAATCATAAGTTGATTATAATGTTTTAAAAAGGAATCAAGAGTATTTAAGAAAAACGTGTGTGAATATGTAAATTCTATATACAATTTTTATTTCAAATTTATTGATTTGCTAGCATTAATTATTTTTTTCTCTCCAAATAATATTTATCAATAAAATACAATTTTTACGCATGTATTTAAATGTAAAATGATGTGCAGAAATTAAAATTCTGATTATTGAGAATAACTAGACACATATCAAATCTTATTTTAGTGATAATCAATCTGATTTTTTAAAATATGTACAAAATGTTAATTTTTAAAATTGTATTTTCATAGAAATGATACAGTAGGGGGAGGGGAACAGAATTCTGAGATATAGAAAAATTTATATTCTATAAATCTTGAATATTGTTTAACAATTTTTTACGTTGCCTTGTCGCGCAAAACTGATTCTTGTTTCTTCGAGCAATCGCCGAAACCTTGGTTTTACTTTGCAATTCATCTCATCATACGCATACTTTTTAAAAACACAAATTAACTTAAGAAGTACATGAATAAAATGCCTAAATTCTGTAAATAAACTTACAAACGTCAATTCTTTTTTACAACATCAGAATTATCTTACGATGCCTATTGAAAAATAAATATTTAGCTTAGGACTTTTATGAATGAATTGCAAATAAAAATGGATTATATGTATTTTATGGATCGTAAATAAAAATGTTTAACATGTCAAATAAAAGGACTAGATAATATGCTCAGCCTTATCCTATGGTAAACATTTATACGCGTTTTTTACAATTTAATGAATTATATATAACTACAGTGTTTGTGTCATGTATAAAATACAAAATAAATTGTTTTATTTATTCTGTGTAAATGAATGTTGGCGTTCATGCATAGAACAAAATCTGAATATACTACACCAAATATTTATTTAAATTTTTGTAACAATTTTTAGGCCACATTATAAAAAAAACTCCAAAATATGAAAAGATCTGCGTTAAAATCTTAATTATAAATAATTCGAGATAAAAACCAACGTTTTTAAGAACAGCGTTTTTATATGATGGCAAAGTATATTAAAGAAAATTATTGAAATAATAGTTAAAACTGGTCGAAAATATCTAAATATTGCATTGTTAGGCAAGTAAGAACGGTTCCCAAAATTTCAGAGCTCTACCTTGATGCGAAGTTGGTTAAATTAATGATGGAAAATTTGATGACACACTGATACGCACACAGATAGACACACACCAAGTGAAATACATAAAAACGTTAAAACTAATTAAAATTAATTAATTCATCCGGTAAATTAAATGGTTGGAAGGCAGTTTTACCCAACCTCCCTTGGCGACAGGAATTATTTGGCGGTATTTTGCCAAATGTTGCTAAATTGGTCCGTTTTACGGACTTAATGTTCAGCCAAAAAAAAAAATCGCCAAGTTTGGTACCAATTTTTAAAATCGTGCCAAGTGGTTGGGCTAAACTGCATTATTAAAGAAAATATAAGTTAAAACTTGTCGTAAATGTCTAAATATTGCATTGTTAGGCGAGTACGAACGATTCCCAAAATTTCAAAGCTCTAGCTTGATGGGAAGTTGGTTAAATTAACGATCGAAAATTTGATGACACACACACACACCAAGTGAAATTCAGAAAAACGTTTTAATAAAAAATCAAATATTGAATCGCGCCTAAAGTCAATTGGTTCACTGCGGCGCGATTATACGTCATGCATTTGGAGAGACGGAATGAAACTAGCGTCTGTTCGCAGCCCGGCATCCCTATAGGAGACCGAAAACTGGACGAGTCTATTTAAATCGTAGGCATTAGAGGAATTTAGCTGAGATGTTGAGGGGATTTCCCGGAATCGGGGATTTTTCCCTTCAGGAACTTTCAATTGTACTGGCTAAGTAAAAACAAAACGTCACAATAAATCAAAGTTGGCGATTATTCATTCATCATTTTTTGCTTTAGTAAATGAACAGGAACTGCACCTTCCTTGTGCAAAAAAAAAAAAAAAAGTGTGAATTTTATTATCTCCTTCTTCGTGTTATTCTCTGACTATTTTGATGAAAGCACGAATACATTTTCCCACATTAACAGGAACTCCTATCCATGTATACAATTACCATAACAGACTCGAAAAAACTAAAAGAAATTTTTACTGCAGCAAATACTTTGAAATTTTGGGGAACATTCCTACCATTGATATATCTCTAATTGGACAAATAACAGAAGAGAGGAAATTCTAGGAATCCGATGTCTCAGCAAAATGATAATTACTCCTGGTCTTTTAAATAAATTTAATTTGCAGGATAATGCTCTGTGTTCTACCTGTTGTAGGATTAATGATCTGGATCACATTCTCTTAAATTGCGCAAATTATACTTCCCATAGAAACGAACTCTGGAACTTTCTTCAAATAAATTCCTGCTGCATTATCACTTTCAGAGATCTTTTACAGAAAGCGGCATTAAATAAGAAGAACTTTAGAATTTTTTTACAGAAAATGAAATTCTTTGATATTTATTAATTAATTTGAAACTTTTTTCCAGATAGGGATAATGGCCCTTGTTGCCCTACATCCCTTCTTCATTCAATCAATCAATCAACAGGCACTCCTGATGCAATATGTTAAGTGACTCCTTTCTGGTTTTAAATTTTCTATGCTACTCTTATGCAAATAGAATTCTCACAAACGACGTTGTTATGGCACTTGCTACCTCTTTATTCATAAATAATGACATTGTCTTTTCCATTCATCAAACTCCCTGCCAGAGTAAGAAAAATATTTTTTAAATTTAAATTTGGTATCTTCATAAGATTGTTTGATCAAATCTCTCATAAGATTAAGTTGTATACCACTCGTTCTTGAATGCACATTACATCAACTGTATAATCCAAATAATATGATGGGTGAAATTTCTTTAAGTGGACAATTATTGCTCCATTTCTGTGAAAATGTGAGATTGCATATCCCTATGAAAGGGCTGTTTTTACCAAATTCCTGGATCAGACATTTTTACTTAAAAAGCTCTAATTAATTATAAAATATGAGTAGGTAGTACTCCGGATGATTATCTGATATTAAAGATTTTCTTCATGTATTATGAATGAACCCAACTGAGCTATTGTAAGTCTATGAAGAGCAATTTATTTTCGATTCTACCAATGGCACCAACAGATACAGCTTTCCACTTTGATTGTTAGTGATGAAAACGATGAGATTCCCAGTTACCGTCCGTTACTCAAACAATGTATGTTCTGAAATTAATAATACAACTTGTTTTTGAAGAAATTTAAAAAAAACCTGCTGACTTTAATATTAAAAGTATTTATGTCTGATGATCATGCCTTATTTTTATATATATAATGCATGGTTTAAAAGTTTATAGGGAAACAATTTTGTTTACTAAGCAGCAGGCATATCTTGTGTGACTGGAAAAGACAAATGTTAACATCAAAAACTGAAGGATGTCATTGGAAAGTAATTTTAATCAAATTTTACATGAAACGAACTAAGTAACTTTCTAATGCATGTACAAATAGTTTATTTAAGAATAGAAAGTAGAAGAAATCAAAACAATAATTGATTATTTTCAAAAAATCTGTGGAAGATGACAATTTGGACCTATTGCTAGAGTTCTCGTTGAGTTATTAACCTCAAATATTCTAATATGAAGAAGATAGTGGTATAGTTATAGGGTTAAATAATTCTTTTTCAATTGTTCTTAGTGCCATTGCAAAAAATAACAATGGGTAGAATTATCTCATGGAATGTGGGAAATTAATTTAAAAAATATTACTGTTACAACAGCGACACGATAAAAGTTTCTCTAAAACGAAAGAATATTTTGCCATTGAAAAAACACCTATTGTGATTGCAGCATTAGATGTGACAATTGTAACATATGCATCCATTCCCTCACTTGCACTTATATTGATTATTCCATAAGATTTCTTATTTGTAAACATATACATTTTGTTTGTCAAAAATTTAAGAACAATATCATTTCTTTTAACAATACTGATACAACTGTTGAAAATTTGCTTGTAATAAATGAGGATGCAAATCATTTAAGACTAGAAAAGGAGGCAATCTTTAAAAAAACTGAAAAATCTGTTGTTAACGATAAACTGGATGAACAGGTCTCTTTTTCAGCTAAGATACAGACAATGTGGAATCAGTTTGCTAGTGTTAAAACTGATGAAGAAAAATTATACAATAGAAACTATGAATTCTTTTATAAATGGTATACATCTTTTAATCCTGGAATGTCTCGAAACATTATTAAAAATTTCCAGCAAATAAAAATATTACATGTCAGAAGTAACAGCAAGAAATTCAAGACCGTCTAAAAAGCAAAGAAATTTAACGTAAAATATTTTTTTTAACCAGATAACCAATAATATTAAGTGAGAATACCTGTATTTATAATGAGTTTTTTAATATGTTTTGAGAAATGAAATCATGACAATCTGTTATTCAGTGACCAGCTATATGCAGGAACAACTTTATTTTTTTCAGATCTCAAGCACAATTAAATGTAAAACATAATTTAATATTTGAATTTGAAATAGGTTGGCTATACTGACTGGTTAGAAAGAGGCAGTCATTAGAAAAGGATGCAAAAATCAGTAAAGTAAATTAATACCATGCACACTTGTATTCACTTTGTAATATAATTTTTCATTCAGTATTTGCAATATTCATGGTGATATGAAATCATTCTGTGTTATTCAATGGCCTGTTATATACAGGTACAATGTATTTATTTCTTTCAGAATTTGAACGAAATAAAATTCACAAAAACCATCAATTGTACTCTTATACATAATTTTTTTTTTTTTTAGTTTTTATTAAAAATAGAAATATGTGTGGAGATATATCCATTTGCTTAGGTTTAGCTTTTTCCTTTGATTTGATGTCAAAATAATTTTCATTTCTTTGAGCCATTTTAACTAGAACATAAACAATGCAAGTTTCACTTTTCAATAGTGATGATCTTTTTTTAAATTCATTTAAGCTTATATAAGAATTAAATCATGTTTCAGAAGTAAATAGTGTTCTATATAAGCACCATTTTATTTAGAGAATTTCTTTTTAAATTCCTATTATTAGTTCACACTCTCCCTATATATATTTATATATCTTGTTCAAATTTCCAATCGATAATAAAATACTTTTTATTCATTTGCATATAAAATGCTACTTCTCCCACAAATATAAATGAATCACTTCCATTTTACAAAGAAATGTTTGCTTTTTTTAAAAAAAAAATTAAAATGTAGAAGATATCTGTGTTTTTTCTGGATTTTAGCATGCCAACCCACATTTTATTTTTTTATTAAAAAGATATTTAGTCCAGAAAATTATTGTATACTTTTTAAAATTATTTAATCCAGAAATATACTATATGAATTGATGTTTAACCCTGAAAACAACTTCATATATTTTGAAATTTATATTCAATTGTTAACCTTATTTAAATTTTTGATAAAATTGGTTTATTAAGAATAGTATGGATCATAAACAATGGTAGATGGGTGGAGGGAGACATTTTTTTCTTCAAAAAGTTGATAAGACTTAACTGTGTTTATTTCATAATTTATTTATGTTTTCTTAATCTAAAAATTAACTCTAAATATGAATTCAAAGATCAAATTCCAATTAAGAACTGAAATCTTACAGTGCAATAAATTGCTAAATCCTGTGCTTGGACACAACAATCAACTCTGAAGTAAAACAACAAAATAAATACTTTTAAATTCGGTTGGAATTTCCTATTCAGGTATGTTATTTTGTCTGGATGTGAAATTATAATGGGAGCCTGTATCCACCCCATGGATTCACCACTGTATATAAAAAAATATAGAATTACTGGGGAACCCACTTTTCCTATTTGGATAAAAGGGGTAATGCATTCATGCCTCCAGGTAATGTGTTAATTAAATATATGTATTAACAAAGATGCTATTTTCTTATACAGTGATGAATCTTTCTTCAATATGTGAAAATAAATATGTGTTATATATTAATATATGTGTTAACAAAGATGCTATTTTCTTATACAGTGATGAATCTTTCTTCAATATGTGATGAAGTATCACTCTTTGTAAAAGTTTTTTTATGCATTTACAGGCTTTTATTTTTCGATGGATTACGTATATAATGCAGATGTTTAATATTTTGTGAAGCAATCAAAATTTTAATGAATAGTAAGTTGTATTTATGAATGCTATTTAAACTTATAGTTTAGTTATAATTGCATTTTTCTTCATTTGTCTACTTTTAAGATTGTATTTGCTATAAAAGTATTTATTAAGATTGTATTTCCTAAAACAGTCACTTTTTCTTTATTTTTTTGTAATAGTTTCTTTGATCTTTTTTGGGATACCTTATTTTTTAAGTAAAGTTATTTTGTAATCTAGTCATTTCTACTTCATGCTAGAGAAAACTGCATTTGGAAGAACAAAATTTAAACAAGATGAATAAAATATCATAAAGTAGTGTTTTATTCAAGATATAATTGATAGATGAAAGAATGGCTTGAAAAACTTACATTGCTTCAAGGGGGTGGAGCACATTTCACTAAATATCTTATCAATTGTTTCCTTCCCGAAATTCATCTTAGGGGAATTTTTGAAAAACCTTTCGGTGGTATCCAAATGGTATTCAATAACTAATATTGCTGCAAGTTATTTAATAATAAATGCTTACTTATCAAATTGTTTTGCTGTACTTAATTAGTATAATTAACACTGATATGTGTATCATTAATTTTATTGTTTAATATTTTGTTAAATTCATTTAATTTGTAAAATAAAGTATTCTTTCTATTGACATAACCTGCACAATCAAAACAACACCTCCTTAAGTTATTCCAAAATTTATTTTCAGTTCTGTTATGTTTACCTACCTAATATTAAAACTATATAATTATCAAATAAAACATTACTACATACAGTTGACAAAGAAAAAGTATTAAAACAAATTTGAATTTGAAATCGCTTGTTTACATGAAAGTAACATGCTCATGTAATGTAGTTTAATTTTTATTAACGTCGCACTAGAAGCAACACGAGGGCTATTGGCGACGAACCTCGTAATTTTGAACCACGGTCAAGTGACGAGGACGACACCTGAGCTGGCATCCCCCCTCTCCTAACATCCACAACACGCCAACGGGAGGACTTTGGGCCCCAAACAGATTTAACGTGCATCAGCCCTGGCTACACGGCGGATCTTTAGCGGCTCATATAATGTAATTACAGCATTTCTAGATTGATTTGATAGTTCTCTCTACTAGTTTGTGATTAGTTTCTTTAGAATATAAACACACCTTTTAAATACATAATTAAATGTTTGAGCTGTGGATTCAGCAGTCATTTTCATTATTTGGTAGTATAAATTCTAGATAACAAGATAGAATAAGCTGAATTCTATATGTATCCAATGTTTATAAAGCATTAAATATCAATTTTACTTTTGAATGGAATTTCAATCCTAAAAAATTCCATGTGATGCATTAATCAACAACCCATTTTTTTTTTCTTCCAATGACAAAACTTTACGTATGCATTTACAAAATAAGATAAATTGTATCCAAGAAAATGGACAAAAAAAAACCTCTTCCTCAATATTTAAAATATTATGAAAACATTGTTTGTTCATAACTTTTATCCATTCCTAAGGCATCTTATTCAAAACAGAAAACCAAAGGTCAGTCAAATGAAAATAGTTTCAAAAGCAGATAAATTTCCTCAAATATCAAAAAATTATTAAATATCAGTTGAATACATTAAACACCTGATGAAAATCACACAAAAAATTCAAAAGCAAAATATTACTACATTATTTCTCCTGAATTGGATAAGCCAATTAAAACAGTATGTACAAAATCATTCCTTCAGCTTTTTGTAACAATTGCATTAAATTATACATTCATTTTGCAAAGTAGTATGCAGAAATGTTTTTTAAATTGCATTGCACATATTTTGGTTTGTTTAGTTCTTAAGAGAGAGCAAAAGCCTGATTTGTAAATAAATCATGGATTGCCTTCTAGATTTTGTTTTTATCATGTACAAAGTTCTTGTACAATAACAGAATCAATCTACGCATAGAATTTACGAGTTCTTTGTTATAAAGCTTCATGGTAACATATCTGTTAAACAAAAATGTTTTCTGTTCATTTTCATATGTCTTGAAAATTTTAAAATTATTTCAAGTAGAGTAATTCACAATGAATAAAAAAAAAAAAAATCTAGCTAATTAAATAAAGGAAAAGTTGAAATAAATAGCCTAGCAAATACATTTAGAATAAATTAACATTTTCCAAATGTATAACAGTTCTTTGCTATATATGAAATATATTGCTTTCATTATTTTCAAAATTTACAACTGAGTGTGTTTTAAGATTCGACAGCATCTTTTTTTTAAATATGTGTGCTACACATATGCATGAATATGTTTGTACTCTTTATATACAAGTATTATTATAAAGCAGCCAACTCATTAAATAAACAAACTTTCTAAGGAAGCTTTTTTATGCAGTAGGTAATTCAAAAACAAATAGAAATAATTTCTTTCCAAAGCATTTATTCAACAACAGAATCACTCAAGAGTTTCAAATAGTCAAAATTTAGGACATTAGATTTGGTAACATTAATTTTTTCCAGAAAAAAAGTGCTGCGGTGGTGCCCTCAAATACCACTACTATTGACAAGCTAAAAAAAAATGCAATTACTTTTTTTTATTGTAAAAGTCATCATAACAAATGAAAAACTAATCATTCAGAAAACAAATTTTATTTTGATGCATGGGAAGAAAACCATAAATGATGCTATTGCCGATTTTAAAAATAATTCAATTTTTCCTCATTTTGATTTTCAGAACTTCTAAGAATAAAATAAAATTTGGATTTCATTAAGTACATAAAATTCAATTATTAAGTTAGTTTCAAATTAAATACAAATATGTAATAATGGTTTTTAAATTTGAGAAAAGCTTAAGGAAAAAATTTTCTCAGCTAAATTTCTCCAAATTGAAATACCATTCTTCTTGCTATAACATTTTATTTCATTTAATCACCATAAAATGGAAATACAATTTTAATTTTGACTTATATACACATTCTCTAAATTAAGATTCTGCTCTATTCCACTCAAGTCAGTCAATTATTTTTAAGCCTACTAATTGACAAAGATGTTAAGTAGATACATTTATATTGAGATTAAGTTTAAAATTATCTAAGCAAACACTTTTCATTCCAATTTAACAACAATTGTTTTCAATTTCACACATTTCAAGCACTTATAAATGAAGAAAAGATTTCAGAAATTTAATATTTTTGTCACGAATGTACTGAATAATAAATAATTATTGTAAAATTCATAACTTTTAAGCAATCTTAAATTATTTAATATAAAAACCATTAATATCCAGAATGTGAACAAGAAAATAAATAAAGAAAAATATACCAGCATTTTTATTTTTCCAAAAATACCAATATTAACACTTTTTTAGTATTATAAACCTAAGTATGCTATGTCACAAATAAAGTATCAACAAAACAACCACCTTATTATATTACATACTATATCAATTAAATTGATTTTGAAGGTACACAGATATATAAAATACTTCTTAAAGACATATTTACATTTTAAATATTTAAAAGGTAAGGATATTTTAGAGGTATTAATTTTATACGAATTGAATAATTGTGTATAGAAAATCTAATATTTCCTTACGAATTACCAAGCTGCATGAGTTGCACCATCCATAGCAGTTGCAACTCGATTATCAGACAGGAGCCTGTGACTTGAACCACCTATTCTAGCCCCACATTCATTGCACTGACTTTCTTGCATAGCTCCTCCACATTCAGTAATACAATAAACATGACCATTAGGGCACTGATACCAATGACCTTTAGACAACCCCATGGCTTTTAATATTGTCTGCTTTTCTAAATCTGAGACATTTATTACACTATCACCATAAAGTTGTGTAAGAGTTGAATATTCATGAGAAAATTCCTTCACATCTGATTCACGAAATGGCGCATATGAAGTTATGCATTTCACCAAAGTAGTTAACTGCGAGAGGCACTTTATACTAATGTGATTACACATGAAGCGTAGAAGTTTATCTCCTAATTTTAGACGGTGAATTTCCCAATTTAAATCTTGTAGTTGATGTTCTGAAGCAGTTAAATATTCATCTTGCATGAAAGTAATTAAAAGTTTTTTACTTGTCTTTATATACTGCACTAATTCGTGATATAATGTTTGTACATTCGAATCACTGAATGTTTGACTATAAGAAATAGTTTCAAAAAAAGTAGTTTCATTTACCAACATTTCAGCTAAATTAATAACATTTTCCATAATAGTTAATTCAATCATACTTCTACTTTTAGGAGACATAAGAATTTTGATGAGTTGTTTACAAATTAACTGAACTTGGGTGTTTTTAGAATTAATTCTCAGAAGTAAAAGCTTTTGTAATTTTGAATTTTCCTTTACATCTCCATATGTAATTTTTTTTACTTTTTCAATATCTGCAAGACAAGATTTAATGATGTTTCCAAAATACATATTTCTTCTGATTACTACTTTACATTTTGGACAGGTTTTCATTTGAATTTCCCTTTTACCTTCAGTAGATTGGTTCATCCACTGAGTAAGGCAAGTAACTTCAATAATATGTCCACAATCTTCTAAAGTAAAAAATCTAGCATTATCTTCATCTTCCATTCCAAAAAATATAGTTTTAACTTCTTGTTCATTACATTTTCTACATTCTTTAGGACAAGGTTCTCCACAAAGTCCAATACAAGGATGATTGCACTTAAGTTTTTTAGGACATGGTTCATCACATGCTTTACGATTACAGATTTCACTGCAAAGTCTCTTACACTTTTTATGGGGACAGGACCACTCACAAGGCTCAGTACACTTTTCACAAGGCTCTCCACATTTTTTGGGGCATTTACTATGAATGCATCGATTTTCACAAGAATATTTACATGGAGGACAACTTTTAGCACAAGGAGCTTTACATTCATGACCACAAACTAATAAGCGTTTGCATGGTTGGTTACAGGCAATATGCAATCGACTTTGATAACAAGTACTACATGTTCCCCTACAAGTATGCTCACAGGATAGTTGAATTCCACAAGCTTTACTACATATTTTGGATAAGTATTCCAAATTATTAGCATTAAAACACTGTACTTTTACTTTATGTCCACATAATGGAGAAATTATATCAACTTCATTTAGACAATTTATTGTGCAAACAGCACTACAAGTTCTCTCACATGTATGCCCACATACTAAAATTTTTTTGCAAGGCATGGTACAAGCTATTTTGCTTAAATCTTTAACATGACACTGAACCTTAATAGTATGTCCACATGTTGTTAAATTTTTGTCAACTAGTTCGGTGCAAGGACCACAAGCATCAGAGCATAACTCTTTGCAAGAATGTCCATAAGGACAAATTTTACTGCAAGGTTTATGGCATTTTATAGTTTCGTGTTCTTTATCATATGGATGACACATTAGTGAGCATTGGTGACCACATGGTAAACGAAATTCACAATAGTAAGTGCAACCACCTTCCCGAACATTATCAAAATCTTTGTCATTAGCAACAATATTACTAACTTTAGGGTGATTTTGACATGACAATTGAAGTGAAGGTCCAATAGCTTGATTTTTTTTAAGGACACTCAAAATATTTTTCCATAATGGACTTTTCTCCATCAATAATTCAAAATTTCCAATACAATAAAGGGCTTTTTTGGCTCTAGACAAAGCAACACAGACACGATTTGAAACTTTTAAAAAACCTATTTCTCCTTCTTCATTACTTCTGACAAAAGATATCAGTATAATATCATTCTCTTCACCTTGATAGTTATCAACCACAGTTAATCTTACACTTTTTAAAAGGCCATCTCCTACCAGCTTTTTAAGTGCAAACAATTGACCAGAATAAGTCGTCAAAACAGTAACTTGAGATGGCTCATATCCTTGAAGCAGAATGTACTTACATAACTTTATTAGAAAGCTTGCTTCATGATGATTTACCTTACTTTTAGAATCAAATTCCTGTAACTCGTTATAATGATGGGAAACAAAGAAAACATTTTTATTTATTCCTTTCATGCTTTCATATTTAATTACTGATTCATGATTTTTAAGATCTTCATAAATATGAGGAACAAGTAAAGCTGCAATTTCAGGTCTCATTCTATGCTGAATATTTAGTCTAAAACATTCCATGCCATTTTCTACCATTCTTTCAAATAACGAAACATTTAAATCATATTTAAAAGCTAGTGCATAAACTGCAGGGCTGGGTTTAAGTTGTTGATGGTCCCCAATTAGTATAACATGCTGAGTGTGTTGAGTTAAGGAAGTCACAATGTGACTTTCTAATATTTCAGCAGCTTCTTCAACAATAACAATTTTTGGATTCAAATGTTGTAAAATATTTCTGTATTTCGCAGCACCTGTAGTAGTCATACCAACTACATGAGCTTGAAGACATATAAGCAGATCAACTTCAGTCTGAACTTCATTAAGTATTTCAAATTCTTTTCTAAGTCTCAGTTGCATGTCATACACTTTCTTTTGCAATTTATCAATATAGCATTCTAGCCAAAATTTGTATAACTGCCATCGTTGAGAAAGTGACAATAACCAGATATTTCCTACATTTTTTACTTCTAATTCCGTCATAGCTACAGTATAATTTAAATTCTTTGCAACATATTTCTTACGTTTCTTTTTACCTTGAGTCATCCAGCCATCACTATTAGCATTCAGAATCTCTTTTTCATTTTTATTGAACATTATATTACATGGAACATTGGCAAATTCCTCAGAGTTGATATCTCGCTGAGCTTCAATAAATTCAACATCACCTTCTACATCACTTTCATCATCTTCTAGGTCATCTTCCTTAGAGATTACATTAGAAGGAACAATATTTTCAGACCTTAAATCTAATACACCTTTATCTTGATTTACTTGAATTGCAAAATTCTGATATTCATCTCTAACTCGAATTCCAAGCCAGTCATGAACAATGAATCCATCATCTTCTAGATTCCATGTGCGTTTTAACGAATGATAGTGTACTTCTGACATACTGGGCTTTAGTAAATTTTCACTCAATACAGTTGAATAGCACTTCTCCATTGACTGTTGAATTATCGCAATATCTTTAGTTAATTTATGTATTTCAAACCTTTTCTGCCGTATATTTCTAAAAATATGATTAGGAATTTCCCGCCTTTCTTCAATAATTTTTTTTAAATTGTTCAACTGAAACTTTGATATTGCTTCATTTGTCCCTCGCCCACCAACTCTTACTATCTTCTGAGTAAAAAGCAACAAACCTTCTAAAAACTGATCTAAAGCATGATTTGTATAACAAATTACCAATATTGGTGATTTAACTTCACTAGAATTCCATTTGTCTATATTATGTAAGAGAAGTTGAGCAATTCTCAATCCAACAAAGGTTTTGCCAGTTCCAGGTGGTCCCTGTATGACAGCAAATTCTTTTGTCACAGCAGCTTTTATCGCAGCATATTGAGATGGGTCCAGATTCAATTCAGAATAAGTAGGCCAATAATCATCTTCAAAAATAGGAACATCTTTAGCTTTATGCACAATTTCTGGAGGAAAATTATAATTAGTGGAAATTTTTCCATCCACATCTAAATTGTGTGTAATATACTTATCATCTAAAGGTATTAGTAGAGGTCGCATGTCATACTTAATAGATTTATGTAAATATTGTGGAATATCTACTTTTTTCTTTACTTCAACAATGTAAGATTTCATAGGTAATTTGGATTCTTCAAGTTTATGTAAAGCATGAAGGTTGTATCTATAAGCCTCAAAGTAAGCACTTGTTTCAACTACAACAAAACTTCTCAAAGGATTTAGAGTCAAAACTTCATCTGTTAATTCTTCAAAACGTAAAAGCAAAAGTCCATCACGAAGCTCTTTGGGTTGTCTTCGAGCAACAGTAGCAAAAAGCATAGTTTCAAAATCATCAGATGATAAACAAAGGAGGGAGCCTGTAAGGAAACGTTTGCTATATTCCCATTTTATTTTGGAAAAGTTATTTCCATTGAAATGAGCAAAATGAACCAATCCACCATACACAAATTCTTGCTTTACAATATGCACATCTGAATAGACTCTAACATTTTTGCAATGCTTTAAAGACTTGCCTTGTTTCTTTAAAATCAAATATTCTGCAATGCCATCTCTGAGAGGTTTTACATAATCTTCTCGTAATAAACGAAACTGAACATCTAGATAATGTTCTGCATTTTGATACTGCCCTTTAACCAAATTAGGACGTAAAAATGAACAGGCTGAACGAATATCATCAACTGTAGGCAGAACAGGAATAGATCGATAATTTTCAGGAGGCTCTTGAAGGTGTAATTTTTCTTTATGAGAGGCTTGTTTGATTTCTTTTTGAGTATATCCTTGCAAGAAAAGTTGATTACAGTCATCAATTTCCTGAAGATTTTTCAAAACTTTGATGTACAAACCTGTATTTTGGATGAGAAACATTTTGCAAGTTTTCTCCAATAATGGAAGTATTTCAATAAGAGGGTCAGAAGCAGTTGATGGCAAAGCAATCTGAAACTTGCGAAGAAATTCAGACAAACTCAAAAGAGATTCTAAATGATATGGTTTGTGAGAAAAGAATTTTTGGAAAGATGCTAAAAATGCAGTTACCTTTTTAAAAAAAGAATTTTTAGTGCTAGTCACATTATTTAATAGGGCATTTACGTTACTGTGCATGTAAGAAGAAATAGCTTTTCCTAAAGCAAGTAACATATATGCCATAATATCACGACTAATAACTTCCTTCTCAAGAAGCAGAAAAAAACCACTCTCTTTATTAAGGATTGTGAGCAAAATTTCATTAGGATCATCTTTATTCATTAAACTGATAATTGCATGAAATGACATAGGTCTAACTTCCCATTTAACAGAAATATCTGTTCTAGGTACTTGCTTATTCTTATCAAAGCTTCTAACAGGATTTTTACATTCTTGATTTTTAAATAATTTAAGTTCACTAGAAGATTTCTGACGTCCAATTGTTTCTGCATTTGTATCCTGGTCTTCATTTTTCCAATTATGATCCATATAATGTCTTTCAGAATTTGGCCTAGATATTGCACTACCTGAAATAGGGTTACTTGATTGGAAAGAAGTATCTCTGATACTTCTATGGCTATTATTTTGCTCATTATGAAAAACTCTTTCATCATCAGAATTATCATTCACTTGATTCCAAACAGCATGGCTGAAAAAAATTTATAGAATTGGTATAATTTACATTATAAAATCTATAACAAAATGAAACCTCAAAGATCATCACTGCAACACACACATGATATAAACTCTCTCTATTTAATAAATTAATTTCTTTTATTTCAAATTTACAAAAAAAAAAAAAAAAAAAAAAAAAAACGCTTTTACACACAAAACCCTTCAGGTTGCAATTTTCAAATATTTATCATTGCAATTTTCAAATATTAATCAATGTAAATAGATGAAACTGTCTAATAAATAAGCACAATTAATAATTTTACAACATTAAAATTTTTTAAATCAATATAAGGTTGATTGTACAGTCATATAGCAATTACTTCCATTAGAATGTAAATAAGTGCATACCTTTTGAAATAAAAAATACCATATAGTATTAATATTAAAAATATATTTCAATTAAAAATCAGATTTATAAAATATGTAAAAACAAAATATCTCATTTTATTTATTCGTTACCTATATTTTAAAAATTAATGCCTTAATATTGACATAAAAACTGACACAACATTCATATAATTTTTTTTAAAATGACTAAGTTTATTACAGATGATACATCAAATAAAGTTCAGAATCACATTAAGATAAGAATTAAAAAATAAAATTGAGATTGATGAATATAAAAATATTCGAAGTGAAATGTTGTAGGAAAAATGAAGCATTATTCACATTTAAAAATTAACAACAATCCAAGATTCAGACAAAATTACACTAGTACCCAATTTTATTCACCTTTTAGCAAAAAATTATTAATTGTTGATTTAGGTATCAATTTCTAAATCATGCTGATTTTTCAGCAATTGTGAAATTTGAAATCATTTAAAAAAAAAAAAACATTTTTTACAGTCAACTTATTTCAATCTTAAAAAAAAATTCTGAAAGATTGAAACAAAAACAACAGTAATCTGTGTCAATAATAATTTATTATTGAAATTTTCAAACAAATCATTGATACAGGTAAAATTAGAAAATATACAAATCGTTCAAACAATTACTTTTCGATACTATATAGATACTAGTTTTGACTGGTATTTAAAATGATAAACAATATCTAAATTTGACAGAAGCTTTCTGTAACAACATGAAAAATTCTTATTAAAACAAATTAAAAAATAATTTTTTTTAAAATATAAATATATATATATTAGTTAAATTACATTAGTTTTTAAAATTATTAATATTTCTTAAAGATTAAGCTTCAAAATTACTTCCATTACACTTATCATAATCTTAATTTTTCTTATGAAATAAATCCTTTACAATTTACAGTCACATAAATTTTCAAATGTAGTTTATAATAACTGAAATACTGCATTAATAATGTGTTTTCAATATACTGGTCCCCAAAAGTTAAGATACAAACAATCTTTATTATTTAAATTTTAAAACAAATTAATATAAAAACATGAAAATTTATAGAATTGTGCTTCATACAGTTATTTATTTCATTTTTTATAATTTGAGTGTCAGCTAGAATTAAGAAATAAAAATTGTAGCCAATGACAATGACAACTTTGGTTTTTTGTGGTTTATTTGAAAACACTTTCACAGCACAAATACAACACTGCACAATAAGTAGTTGATTACAAAGTAACAAAGTTATTGACATACAATTACAATATCATATATTCTAAAAATACAATAGCGAGGAGATGTCATTTGGAGAGAGAGAGCTCCTGAGGGTACTACTGCCCTAAGTTTGTGACCTCCACTAGGAAGTATTGCAATGGATGGTAATGGTATGTTGGATGGTTAAAAAAAACACACACACAGATTTTAATGAAAATAATTTAATTAATGGGTTTTAAGGAGACATGTATTGGTTCCTATTTGTAATGATTGAATGCATTAACTTTTTATACAGTACATTTTGACAAACATTGGAATAGGAAGAAACACCAATATATGGAACAAACCTTGTTTCTGCTCATTTAATGACTTCAGATGAAGACTTTATGCAGTCACCTGTCTGTTAAGAGTAATTCATATGGCAACACTTATTACTTTTATTATTGTATGTTGGTTCTGACAACAATCAGTACAATTAGAATGTACATAAAGAGAGTTTAAAAGATACTCTTGTTGTCTTTATTAAATAATAGTTAATGATCTGAGAGATATAGAAGCATTAAAAAGCGGAGAAAGTGCCTAATATGTTCTTACAGAATAAGGTACATGAATTAAGCTTTATTTGTATACCTTAAAACTTTCACTCTAAACCTTCATCCTCTAAATATTTATCAACTAGTCTAGCTTGGTAAGGTTGTATTATCTTGTTGGGATTATTTCATCACCAAAAGCACATTTGAAACAAGGATCTGGTCCTAATATATCAAAACAGACAGGATTTCTCCATGGAGCACATCATCACCAAGAGATTCCAGATGAAACCACAGCACCCTCTCATCTAATATTGTCTTTCAAAAATGTTAGATTAATGGTACCTAGTGTTTTGTTCACTTCAGATAAGCACGTGACCTGAATCACTATCTAAGTAAACCAAGATTCGGATGTGAAGGGCACACAAGCAGATTAAAAAAGACTCCAGTCTTTATATCACTCTATATGACACATTAAGACACTAAGCAGCACCCTTTTGATGGAAAAGAGAACTGCTTCTGTTTTTTTTCCCCTCCTATCTTTTTTTAAAGTTTAAAACTATTTTCCAAGCGATAAACCAGTTTTTGAGGGTTGCAAGATGCCTAATAAGAATGTGGACGACAGCTTTTGAATTTTCATGGCATGCAAGAATTACACTGTCATCCTCATACATACTTATGTCTTTAGGAGTTATCATTCACAAATAGACTGAGCAAAGTTCGTGGAGCTAGGCTGCTTTGTGGGACTCCAACCAGAATATTTCTATTTTCTCACAAAGAGTTAATAATTGTGATGTTGAAATTTCGATTTTTAAGATAAGAATTGAATAGGGATGACTCATTGAAGGGGAGTCATATTTGATGAAGCCAAAATGCAAGATACAATTGAAAGCTTTATGGGTGATCAAGAATACTGTTCCAAATGACCGATTATTATCAAAACCTGTCTTGATGTACTTGACAACTTGAAGCAGGTGTGATGTGGTCAGTTTTGAGCAGAAACTGTACTGTTCCAGAATGATATTATTGGTTTGAGGTGGGTGTTTGTCTATTTAGAATGATTTTTCTGTTAATTTGCTTAAAATAGGTTAAAGTGAAATGTGTCTTTAGATTGTAATGGTTAACATTACTAATAGCATTTGTTCGCATCATAATGATTTTGAAAAGAAGAATCATGCAAAATTAAACAAAAAAAGTTTCAAAGCTTAGGCCTTACAATTCATTTTAAGAAGTTACTTTTAAAAAAAAAAATTTACAAATTATTTACTTTTTCAAATAAAATTTTTTTATTTAATAACATAAATGTATTTCAATACTAACTACATCACTTGGCGCCTTTTATTCCTTTCCATTCTAAATCATCCAAACTTTTTCTCTATATAATTTCAATGTCAACACAACTTGTACTTCCTGAAAAATAAAATAAAGATATAATTTAAAATCAATCAGGATTTCATCAAATTTCACAAACTATTTTATTACTTTAGAATAATATCTCCCATTACACACACATGTAAACAGAATAAAACATAAATATTATTAACAAGATTACTTTATTGTAATATTTTCAAAAATCAAATTACTAATCAACAGAAAAAAAAAAAAAAAAAATAGAGAGAGAACAAAATAAGCTATTGAGAAAATAATGAAACCTACAATCCAAACAGATTTCTTAGCCCTGAATGGGCATAACCTTTAAGTGGATTGTTTATTAACCCCTGGGAAAGTGCATGGGGTGTATTATACACCACCCCTACAAAAAAGTAGAATATTCCCAACTTGTGAAACTGAAATTCTTTATCACATTCAGTAGCTGAATTTCTAGTAGTGTTTGAGAATTGGATTTCCGTTGCACATGCATTCCAGAAAAAGTTATATTGATATTTTGTTGCAACTGGGGTAGGACACACTCAACGTGCCTGTCCACATAAGTGTTCTTCTGATAGAATATTTATTTGAGACATTTATTTCTAAAGTGTAACATTTAATACTTCTACTTGCACACATTTTAAATTTTAAAATATTTGAAATTATATGTTTAAAGATTTATAAGTACATTATTGCAAAAAGAATTAGTCCCTGTGAATTGGAGATGCAATGGCTCATAGTTTTATAAGAAATAGTTGAAAGTGATGAAGATAGCAATTCGGAAATTGATGATGATACCGAGAGTGAAATATTGAGTGAACATAACACAGATAAAGATGATGATTCTGAAGATGATTTTGTGCGAAAAGATGGAAAAACAGTGTGAGAAAAAAATGAAATTTAGTCAAAATGTAAGAGTTCATTCATGACTTATCTTCCAGGACCTGCAAGAGAAGCCAGAAATGTTACTGATCTATTTACTAGTTGGAATATTTTTATTGATAATACAATATTATCAATGATTGTAGAATGTACTAATTTATATATTTCTGAGATAGCTTTAAATTATAAATGTAAAAGAGGTGCAAAAAATATGGACATGGTCAAGATGAAAGTGGTTATAGGACTATTATAATTATGTGGCCTTCACAAATTGCTGCACCTTAACGTGAAGGATCTTTGGACTACTAATGGTACAGGTATTTAAATATTACATACAATTATGTCCTATATGAGATTTTTTACTTCTTTTACATTGCATACATATTGATAAATTGCTAGACAGACCACAGAGAAAATGCTTTCATAAAATAGCTGCAATCCAAGATTTCTTTGAAAAATTTATTTCAAATTGCAAAGATTCCTATAGTTTAGGTGAGTACATCACTATTGAGGAGAAACTCGAACCCTTTCAGGGCCAATGTGGGTTTCTCCAATACGTGCCAAAAAACCCAGCAAAGTATGGAATCGAGATTTTTGCCCTGGTAGACCAAAAAATGTTTTATACTTCTAATACGGAAATATACTGCAGTACACAGCCAGATGGTCCTTCAAGGTAAGTACCAGACCATCTGATGTTGCGTAAAAACTGATCCAACCTCTGTAAAAGTCTGTCAAGAACCTTACTGCAGAGAACTGGAATACAAGTTACCCTCTAGCTGTAGATCTTCTAAAAGAAAAGCTGACAATAGTAGGAACAATGGGGAGAAACAAAAGGGAAATTCGTCCTGCTTTTGTTACTTCTTTACTGTTTTTAATGAAGTTTTCAAGGCGGAGGAAGCTATTTAAAATTTTTGAAGTAAAGTTCTTCTGATCTCAATGTTTCTCATGAATTATCTTGTTTTAGGGCTTTGAGATGAGACTTTACCACATATCCCTAAATAAAATAAATGTAACTGATAACAGGATGCAGAACTGAGGTACATAGAAACTATTTATTTTCTCCTCCAATTCTGAGGTGATGAAAATGAGCAGAATGTGGAAAACTTAATAGTATTTAAGGTATTGTTTTGAAAATGTGGTATTTCCAAGTTAAATGTTCATAAAGATCATCAAACCATGGTATTGGTGAGGAGTAAAATTTGATGAGTAAATAAATTTGTGCTTATTGGTAAATAGAACCGCATCCAATTTGTGAACATTCCTTTGAATTTTCCCATTTAGTTTAAGCCTTATTCTAGCTTACTACATGATTTCATAGAGTTTTTTAATGAATTTCAAATATTTGTGTTAAGTAAAAATTATTGAATCATCAAACATTCAAAGCACATTATACAGAGATGTGGGGATCTAATTAATATAAGTTAAATAGATTGAGACTTACATTAAAGCCTTGAAAACCTCTATTTTTATTTTGACTTTGAATGTTCTGTTTTACTGAGATATGAGATTTTAAAAGGAGGAACAGATATTTTATAGTGTTAATTACTTTGAATATAAGTCTTTGGATTTGGTCTTAATCAAATGACTTTTTTAAACATCTAGAAAGACTGCTCTAGAAGTTACAGTAAGTTGACCAGGAGATATTCATTCTGTAACTACAAGGAGTTGGCAGATGGGGAGAGTTTGTTTAGTAAATTTCAGGTGATGTACAGATATTATTTTGTTGGG
Source organism: Nephila pilipes (assembly GCA_019974015.1). NCBI lineage: Eukaryota > Metazoa > Arthropoda > Arachnida > Araneae > Nephilidae > Nephila > Nephila pilipes. Next base: position 96,704 of record BMAW01128259.1, on the reverse strand, counting down.
ATAGAGATACTCATTAAGGAAATTAAGGGTAATAGACTCTTGTGATTTTACTAAAAAAAGGTAGTAAGACCTATAGTTTTTGTAAAGGTGGGATGTTTACGCAATTTTAATTAAAGTGCGAGACAACATTTCTTCAGCTTCCTGGGAAGTATTTCTTTTCCAGGATTCATTTAAAAATATTCATTAATTCACTTGTTTTTAATGAGGATATGTTTAACTACTTTATAAGTGATGACATCCATGCCAGAGACTTCATTAATTCTCAGATTTTTAATATAGCCAATTACTTCACATGGGGGTACAGGTAATATTAAAATTAAAAATTTGTACTATTTGATTAATGTGAGCTTCTGTATCTAAATTTAAATTCTCACAATATTTAAAGTTTTTAAATTAATTTGACAAACTACTAACAAATTAGTTCCTCAAAACTCACTCACATAAATTGAAAACTTCAGTTATTAGACTTGCTAAAAGCAAGAAATAAACGATTTTAACATATATATATATATAAATTAAATGAATTTTGGCATATGTATAAATATATGTAACATATATCCTACCGGCTAAATGTAACATATATCCTGCCAGCTAAATGTAACATTACCTGTCGACTTTTGTAATGTAACATAATATCAAATAACAGTCAAGGCGTATTGAATTTTCACAGAACTTTTATTTTAAGCTGAGAAAGAGAGAACCATTTCCATTACGTAGTCGGTTACATCATTAGACAGCAAAAATAGGAGAGAAGAGTAAGAGTAAGAGAGGAGAGAGTAAGGGCAAGAGAGCGTTGTTTGTTGTGTTTTTGTTTATAGGAGAGAGTAAGGGCAAGAGAGCGTTTTTTGTTGTGTTTTTGTTTATATACCAGGGAAAATTCCCATGAAACGTCAGAAGCATTTGGCATGAATAAAGGGATTCCAGGGAAATATAATAGATAGGGAATTAAAAAGGGATTGTTTTTGACAGATTTATAATTGGTTTAAGCAGAATTAATCCGTTTCAAGAGCGCGTGATGTAATAAATAAAAGGATACTTTGGAAGGGGATCAGGAAATACGAATGAACTCTTTACTTTTGTATTAGGGAATGAGATAGAATAGAAAGTTAAGTTATTATTTAGAGTAATTATTGAATTAAAAGTTAAATCATTACATATATATAATATTTATACATTAATTCACTGTTAATTGGATAAATTAAATTATATTTACATACTGAACTTAATAAATTGAAAACAACAAATTGCACAAGATACCTACTAATTTTCTAATTTTTTTTCCTTATATAATAAGACTATTCATTCAATATAATATGTAAAATCTTCATCTTTTAAAATTGATTAAAATTTTCATAAAGCCAATTTAATTTATAATCAATGCTATTAATAAATCCAGAATATGAAAATTATAATTTGAGAAAATATCAATGCACATTCTTTGCTAGTTTAGATTACAATTTCTTTTCTGATTTATATAGAAAATAAAAATCACAAGTATCTTAAAAATTATGGAAAAATTAAAATAAAATTAATATTGAAATTTTACTGAGCCCTACATAATTTTAAAGAATATCACGCAGTAATGTGTAGTTATTTCTAAATGTAACTTAAATAGTTCTAATTTAATAGAACTATTACATACGAGGGTTGCTATTTATATTTCTGTCCTAATAATGAAAAAACAAATATGTAGGATCAAAATTGGTTTTATTGTTTTTCAAAATATTCTCCATGATGATCAATACACTTTTGCATGCGTTTGAACCAATTTTCAAAGCACTTTTTCCAGTCCGATTGAGGTAACTCCAAAACATGCGTTTTGAATGCATCAACCGCTTCTTCGAGGGTCGAAAATCGTTGTCCACGTAATTTATTTTTGATGTGTGGGAATAAGAAGAAGTCATTGGGTGCCAAATCAGGGCTGTACGGCGGATGACCCATCAGTTCGATCTTTCACTCCGTCAGAAATGCCTTTGTTTGAGTCGATGTGTGAGAGCTCGCATTGTCATGATGAAGAATGATTCGCCTGTTCTTCTGCTTTTTTCGAATTTCTCCGATGACTTCTGGCAAACAAATGGTCGTGTACCATTCAGAATTGACCGTCCTGCGTTGCTCTAACGCCACTGTTGCCACATGACAGTTAATGCCGAAGAAACAGGCAATCATTTGTTTCGATGTGCTTCTTCCTCGAACAACTTTTGTTGGTTTTGCCTCATCTTGGAAGACCCATACAGTTGATTGCTGTTTTGTTTCCGGCTCATATGCATAGATCCATGATTCGTCACCTGTGTAGATGTTATACACAGCCTTTGATGTACCTTGAATGTATTTTTCCAACATTTCCTTGCACCAATCGACACGAGCCTTTTTTTGAGCGTTTGTCAGATTATGCGGGATCCAACGCGAACAAATTTTTTTTACGCTCAAATGTTCATGCAATATTTTATTGATGCTAGTCATACTAATGTCCAAAGACGCCTCTATCTCACGGTATGTCACATGACGATCTTGCTTTATCAGTTCACGCACAGCATTGATCTTTTCTGGCACAACAACGGATTTTGGACGACCTGCACGGGATTCGTCCTGGATCGAACATCGACCACGATTAAATTCGTTATACCAATTTTTTACAGTGCTGTAGGATGGCGCTTTATCACTGTATAAAGAATTAAGTTCATCGAAGCACTCTTGTCTTGACAATCCACGTCGAAAGTTATGAAAAATAATGGCACGGAAATGTTCACGATTCAATTCCATTTTTTGACAGAGAAGAACTTTTCAATTTACTGTCAACAACACAAATAAAGCTATAATGGTAAATCGTTTGCTGAATTTATGTTTAAAAATATCAAACTTTCGATTAAAATCGTCTGCGGTCGCCTAGCAACACTTACTGTTGCCAAGGCCAGAAATATAAATAGCAACCCTCGTATTTAGAGAAGAATTATAAATAAATTGTTACAAAGAAAAAGGGCTCAATAAAGTAGATTCAGTATATAAAGTGTATTTGCAAATATAAGCTGCAAAATGAAACTTTTTTTTACTGGAGGTTAACAATTAATTTCCAGTTGACAAATTTATTTTACTAATGATGATACTAACCAATCTATTTACATAACAGAAAAATGTACTACACTCTACAGGAACATGAGTAGTAACAATTTTAATCTCTTCGTAGCAAATTTCTTTTTCTTAAAATATTAATACACGAAACAGTCAAGAAAAATAAATACTTCACACCTCATTTTTTTTTTAAATGTACATTCACCATTTTCCAAACCTTCAAATAATAATACTTAAATTTTCTCAATAGAGTAAAGCATGGATATTTAAATAAAGAGCCAAGAATTACAAATACTAAAATTAACGGTAAAAATTAAAATGATAGAAAAAAGGAAAAACTTGCATAAATTATCACACTTACACAGCTTTAATTAACAAAAATTACATTTAATAAAATCCTCTCCATAATATACTTTGATTTAACTAAGCTAAAAAAAAAAATTAACGATACATATTATTTTCTGTGCAAAACATTATACAAATGAACATACATCCAGATCTTTAAAGAATATTTTAAATAAAAATAAAAGAAAATTTAACTAGCTTATTTCATTAAACTCTGATTGACATATTCAAAAATACAGTTCTACAAAAGATGTTTAAGCCTAAAAGAAATTAATCTAAGAAAATATTTATTAAACTCAATGTTTATTTAATCAATAAAATCAATTATTTCTAACTAAGTTCCCATAATATAAGCATTTTTAATTTTTAAGATTTACCTGACTATAAATAGCAGATAATATTGGTTGTTAAAGCATAAATAATAAAAAAATATTTTTAACAAAACACAATTATTAATTTTTTAACAAATTTTTTAAAGTAAAAAATATTTTATACTATACAGCATTTATTCTAAACCAAGGATAAACAAAAAATAATAAAAGAAAGCAAGTTCCTCATAAAAAGCATACATATTATTAAACGATCAATAAAAACTAATTTAAAAAGGATAAGGTGGAAACTTTCAATTAAAAGGAGAGCATGGAATTTAAACTATTTAGCTATTTAAAGTTAATGCATTAATCTTACTGCACTAATTTGTAACACGTATTTCCTATTTGTTACACCTAATTTTTACATATTTCCTAACATAGCTATCATATGTGAATGGATAAAGAAACATGAACAATAGTAAATAAAAGCGAATTACAATAAATAATAAAATATGATAATAACAGTTTTATATCTGAATTTAAAACATATTCATATGTGGTGTGCCTCAGCAACCACACCATACTTATATTACATAACTATATAACTAATGGGATATTTTACATATAATTCCCAAAAACAACACAGCAGTCTTTAATACTTCCGAGTTATAAATTTATATTAATGATTAGATACTACAGATTCATTTCATACATAACTTCTGAACAATTAATACTATTACATTAAAAAATATATTGTTATTTCTTGGGCAATTAAACTGGATAAAGAGCATTTGAGCCCCCACCGTAGGAGAGATTTCACAAAACTGGTATTTCACAAAAATGTTTCAAAAGAAGGAATTCGTCAGCTTTACTCATTATTATAATCGGTTTTTAAATTCAACAATAATCACAATTCGAACGAATAAGACAAAACATACACGTCTATGATATAATCTAAACAAAGAATTCCATACCACATTTAATTCCGTTTCAGCAAGCAAAGATCACACTCACTCATTTACATTCATATAAATTAATCTCAGACCAAAAACTGATTAATGGCAGCTACACTCATTATATGAAGATTAAACGTCGGAAAAAAAAATTTAAAATAATTACTTAAAAATATTAATATTTCAAATTTACAACAGAGTTTTTAATCATACATTTCACATCTTACCGCTTAATCTACATGTAACAAGTACGCGAACTGAAAGTACAAACCCGTGCGCAATTTACGAACCGAAACTTCTCATATGTTGCCAGAACCTACGTTATTATGAATAACTTTCGATTCGTTCTGAGTGTTTTAATTGATCGCAAAGACAGTTACAGATGAAACTAGAATGAGAATCTTTACAACATTCATATAAGGTTTCGCCTTTAATGCCATAAGAATATCTTTAAAACAATAAATAAAAATTTTAATGCTTGACCTTTTGTACAAGAATTTTATGGATTAGGAAGTACATAAATATGATCTGTCTATTGTTTGAATTGTAGTCCTTTGTTTTAATTTTTGTATCGATTTTTATTTTTTGTATTTGGAATAGGTAAAATAGAATTTTTATTTTTAAAACTTAATTTCTCAACTTAATTATGGAATTTCCATTCATTTTTATTTAATATAATAGTTATAATGAGGTGGTATTTCTTCGTGTGAAGAGAAAAGTGCACCGTAAATTAATCTCTTTCACTTTTAATTTGATAGTTGTTTTATTCACTGAAATATAAATTTCGCAGACAAAAAGTAAACTCTTTTTCGACAATTTTTTTTTTTTTATATTTTATAGCATTCTACAGTATGACTTTTTCAGAAAAAAGTGTTCATGTAATTTATTCTGCATCTGCGAGGTCCACCCCTTCTATCTTCCTCATCTTTAATCTTCTGGATTGCAAATGTTAACTACCCATCCTATCACTGCCTCATCAAAAATAAGAATATATAATCTTAAAAAGAAATGTACATCATAAAAAATATTTTTTATAAAAATCAATTAAAAATAATATTTTTCCTTTCCTATTGAATCCGATCCGTAGGTGGAGAGGACGGGTAAAAAATATATAAATTAAAGTAAATAAAAAAATTATATTTATCAATTTTATAGATATAATATGTTAATTAAAAATTTTTTTAAAAAAAAACATTATTTCTACCTTATAGCAATCTGGTCTTTTCTGTTCTTTCTTTCCTCTATCTTTTCATTCAAATTATGTAAAAGGAAATGTGTTAATGCACCCAGGTAAAATGCTTGTTTTACCTCTAAAAAACTCATGGCATAATTGGCACGGAGTACAGAATCTACCGGACTGGCACTCTTTAAATATTTGATTGTTGCTGTGCAATTTATTTGAAAAAGATACATATGAGAAGTTTGGGTTTTTTTTTTTTTTCTAGTAACTTTTAATCTAATATAATAAAAAAGGAGGACAACATGAAGCTTTTTAATCATTCAGTTAGTTTTTAATGGCATTGATTTATTATAAAATATAACTAGTTTTTAAAAACGTCGCACTAGAAGCAACACGAAGGCTAATGGCGACGGACCTCGTAATTTTGAATTACGGTCAAGTGACGAGGACGACACCTGAGCTTGCATCCCCTCTCCTAGCTTCCACACCACACCAACGAGAGGAATTTGGGTCCCGACAGATTTAGTTAATGTGCTTTCAGCACCGGCTGTACGGTGGGTCTTCAGTGCCAAGGATAGAACCTGAGACTGAACGAAAACTACAGGTCACGAACCCGTAGCCTTGACCACTAGGATACCGCGGCCACTTTAAAATATAAATCTTGACTTTTAGAAAAAGATATAATGTAATTAATTTATTAAGAATGTTAAAAATTTAATATCTTTCAATGAGATAAATTTACAACTCATGAACATTTCTTTCACCGGGACTCCTTACTTTACGGGGCTGAACATTTTTTTTCGAAACGTGCCAAAATCGCCAAACTGAGCAATTAACTTTCCAAAGTGGCTGTAGCTAAATAGAGGATACGTCATACACGATGAAATATAAACGAGTCTTAGAAAGCAACCTGACTGTAGGCTTATTCCTCCGCTACATAAAAAAGATCTATACAATTATACCTCTTACAATAACTGTATTAAAAAAAAAATGAATTCCTTACGTCAGTTTCGAGCTCCGCTACATAAAAAAAAAATCCTAATATATATTTCATATTGATAGTATTTAAAAAAAAATACATTCCCTCTAAAAAAGTTCCAAATACAATTATATATTTTGTAATTGAGAATATTTTTTTAAGAAAATACATTATTTTACAAAAAGGTTCCAAATACAATTATATATTCTGTATTAATTGCATTATTGAAAAATTAATTCTTTTCATCAGTTTCGAGTACTTCTGCATTAAAATTTTTTAAATCTGATTATATCCTTTTTATTGATTGTATTTTTAAAAAAAGCATTCTTTACAATCATTTTGGAGCTGATTTTACTTTTTTTAAAAAAAAATTTACAATATTCTTAGAATATTTTAAATGCTCTTAAGGAAATTGAAAATTTAAGGAGATGTTACTCTCTAGACTGGAGGAGATATGTCCTACAAGCTGTAAGCAATATTTACTACATTTCCTTTTGTATAGAAATTTCTGTTTTATTATTTGAAGTAGTTGATAGCTTATGAAAACATATTATTTAATCATAATGGAAAGCCACAGAACTTATCAGTTTGTGATCATGACCTCGAAGTACCGTAGTGATTTTCCCCTTTGCTATGGCGTTTACTGTATGTGGTATGCACGAGTGACGAGTTCCCGGGAAAGGCTAGCGATCTTTCTATATTTTCGACTCTCCTTCTTGTCAACTAATTTTTCTTTTTACCATTTTTCAAACATCTAGTAAATGGAAATTCTTAAGCAATCAATTCAAAACCCAGCTATTAATACAAAAAGTGAGTAGTAAATTGATTAAAATGCACATTCGTTTTTGATCAAATCCTTGATATGAAATAAACAAATTATTCAAACCCAAAAATTAATACAAATTATGAGTCAAGAATTTAATTTAATCATAAGCACTATTCAGATAGAAATGGTATTTACCGATCTTCATTATTTTGGTAGAAGGACTGATTTTAATTCGTCCCATTCGCTGCCACCATTTTACTATTCTGTGACGGGTTTAACTCGAAATAAAATTTTTTCGTTCTTTAAAATTTAATTCATTACCAAACGACGGCACAAAACAGCACAAAAAGACAGATATTACAGAACACATAAAACATTTTGAACAGTTAAGGTAAACATATCAACACAAAAAGCTTCGAAGAAAACATCACAGTTCTCCTGCTATCCGCCACACCCAAAGTCCTTTCTGATCCCAACGGATAGTATTCATTCTGGCCAATCTTCGGAACTCTTTTCTTCCAGCCGACCGTATCACAGCAGCATCGAGAGGCGACTCTGGGCTGCCATCTATATTAAGAATGGTCAATTAAGTGATTGAAGTCTTTACAATATCTGTAAACTTACTTCATTTAATTTTGAGATATTTTTTTAAAAAAAATGTTATTAAAGTTTATTTCATCTTGCCTTTTATTACTTCATTTTATTCCTTTGAACAGAATTACACATGTATTGTAAATTTTTACAAATAGTTTTTCATTTCTCAGCGACATTTTCTTATTAAGATGGTATAAACTTTTACTATCTGCTTTCCGTTCTTTGTTAATTGTGTTTTTTATAAAAAAAAAAAAATTGAATCGATATCAAATTTGATACGGATGTATTTGATTCAGCATTTCGCAAAATGTGGTTTACTATTTTCTAAAATAATTTTATTACTTATTCTTTACGCTAAATTCAAGTTACAATACCTGAGTCAACGTCACTTGGCTGTAAATGTAATCTTTCGGATGACTTTATCTAAGATTAAATCTGATAATTTTAAAATCATTTTTCCAAAAAATAACAAACAAAATTCAGATTTGTATTTACATTTTCTCAATTCTTATTGTTAAATATATATATAACAGAGGTAGAGGTGTCTAGGGGTATGTTGAATAAAAGAGACGTTTATATTTATGGAGATTTAATGACAAATCTACAGGTTGTTAAACCTGACTAGGCGCGCGCTGCTGGGGACAAAAGTGTGCCCATGCAGTTGGTCAAAAATGTCTTCAATGAGTGGTAGTGGAAATCTTTGTTTAATTGTTTTAGAATTAAGAGCACGAAAACAAACGCAGATTCTTGTTGACTGATCTTTTTTCTTGACAAGAACTAAAGGTGCAACAAAATTAGATGAACTTGGAGAAATTATTCCATCAGACAGCCATTGGTCAATTTGGTTTTCGACGATAATTTTTTCCTCTTGACTTAATCTTCTAAAGCGATAGGTATGTCATCAGAAAAGATAATTTGCATTTGTAAGTTTGTATCTTTATTTTTATTTAGTTTGTAAGATTGGAGGAGATTTTCAACTTCGCGACGCGTATCAACATTCAAAATAAGCGATAAATCTACTTCAGGATAAAATGCAATTAAATTCGATAAATAACAATCCTCATTTTGAAAAAGCAAAGAGAGAGTTTCGTTCTTATTGTTGCATTTGCATCGGCACTTAGTAGATCAATATTTAAATTTAGAACTTCCTTTAAATGCTTGATGCTCAGATTCTTTGACCCGTAAAATATGATCTATGGTTTTTAGGCAAATAAAATAACTCAAAAGAAGGATTATTCTCACTGAAATACAAATAACAATAAACTTTATTCGTTCATCTTCACAAATTCTAACTACAAATATAGAGCGCCGGCGAATCTACCCTAAAATTCTATTTTACAAGTTGAGTAGTTCGCAGCTTCTTCTCGCGAACGCGACACTTATTATTAACTGGTAAAGAATTACATTCGCTAATTTTCAATTCAGAAAAAGATTTGTTTATGTTAGCTTCGCGGTGAAAATCAGTTATATAACGTGTTTGATCGGATATGGGCTGTGACGTCAGTTCATATTTCTTATTTTCTTTTTCATCGAAGAATAATTTCTGTTTTGGAGAGTTTAACGATTCCTTTTAATTCATTGGGTTTTTTTCGTTGCTCGCACTGTCAATGTTTTGAAATTGAGTTGAGCCATTTGGCCTTGAACCGTCGCCGGAATGATTTGGGATAGTTAACGATTAAAAAGAATACATTTCTACTTCATTATATATGCAGTTTTTAAAGCTCGACTTATTTTTGCTGATTGATTCTGAAGCGAAATTATTTTGTCTATCGTTTTTATTTTTGTGCGAAAGATAGTTCTTTTTAGAATGAGAGGAAATAGGATATTGTTTTTTTGAAATCCGAGCATTTTCTTTTTCTGCTTTATTAAATCATCAAAAATATTAGACGGAACTATTAAATCTTAACAATGTATTACAGATAGCTGCAGTTTCCATTATCGGATTTTTACGAAAACTTGGAAGAGCTAATTTAATTTTAGTAAGTTGAGCTTGAATTTCATTTCCGAAAGCACAGGTTAATTGAACAATTCCAAAAGATTTTGTTTCGTGTGGAATAAGGGAGGATTTCACACACACAATATTCGCTCCCGAATCGATTAAAGTTTTCATAATTTTATTAACATAAATATTTTCGTATAACAATTCATGTAAGGATTCATTAAACATTTTACCTTCGACTTTACAAACAGGACCATGATTTGAATTAGACCTAGAATTGAAATGAGTTTCGTTTCTGTGAGAATCACCGCGCAGGTTATTTGTTGAAGCGTTTCGTGAATAATCTGTGAAATTTTTATCACGCGAGTAGTAGCGATTAAAGTCCTGAGACGGGTTGTATTTTTGTTTGCTGTCATACGGCGGTTAACGGTATCGCTTTGCTACGAAGTAAACATCGCATTCCCTAGCCAATTCAGTAGGCTTAAACCAAGATTCGTTTTGGCGTATCGCGATATGTTGTTGCGTTTCTCGATCGAGAGTGGAAAATAACTTGTCGGCTATTATTAATTCACACAAAGTTTTAAAATCATTCGCATTACGAAGTTTACAATAATATTCGAAAGAACTTATTAATCGTGACGAAAACTGTACATGCAATTCGTTTGGCAATCTTTGAGCCCTACGGAAATTAATTAAGCATTCTTGTGCGGTTGGTTGGAATTCTCGTAAAATAATGTGTTTAACTTTCTCGTAATCTTGGAGTTCGTTTTCGGAGATATAAAGCAAAATACTATTAGCTTTTTCACCGAGAAATATTAATTAAGATCTCTGATTTTAATTCCTGTTGAACATTTTTGATTGTAAAGGCACGTTCAAGTGAATGAAAAAATAAATTATAATTTTCAGGTTTACAAGGAACTGGCATACTAAGGATCTTAACGGATTTAATGAGACTTTCTAGGGGGTTAGTTGACGATATTTCAAATGTTGCAGTATTATTGTTTGAATATTTTTACCTTTTTTCACCTTCACGTCTAGACCACAGTTTAATCTTGTTTGGCGCAGCATAGCCATATCTGGCTCTTGCGCCAATAAACTTTACATTCACTCACTCACTCATTATTGTTTGAATTATTAGAATTTATAGCGGAGTCAATATTAGCGAGTTCAATTTCTTTTTCTTCAATTTCTTCAAGATGAATTAGTTTTTTGGCCATTTGCTCTGCTTCTTTTCGTTCTTCGACGAGTAAATTAAGCATATCTTTTACGAATTCAGGTTCATTTTTGAAAGTGTCAGTTTGTTCTATTAGTGCTTTTAAACATACAAGTGTAGCATTTTCTGGGACAGAAACAGCTAGTTCGTTAGCAGCAGTTATAAGAACTTCTTTCTTAGTATTACGATACATGTTAATTAAAAAGGTTTGATTCTACCTGATTTGAAGGTATCGGAGTATATGTAGATTGCAGATAGGCTTCGCTTTTAAAAAGCTATCCGTTTGCGATGAGTTTACCACTGTTCATTTTTCACGACGATGATTGTAGATGAAGTTTACATTCGATGCGATAAATAGGCAAGGAAATTGGCCTTTTTGTTTTACGGGAACACTTTTGGACGATGCCGAAGAGACTGTTTGATTGAGTCTCAAGCTTTGATTTGGCTTGGCAAAGGAGACGGTAGTATTGGTCTCAGAGCGGAGGATTGGCTCTTAGTAGGCGTCGGAGGAATTCGTTGACTAAGCATTCGCCATTGTGTTGGGCGATTTCGAAGTGCGTCGTTTGTTTTGGACGACTTTTGATTTTAATACGGGTTCAGGAACCAAAAATGTTGCGAGGCCGAGCCCCCATGTAACAGAGGTGGTGGTGTCTAGGGGTATGTTGAATAAAAGAGACGTTTATGCTTAAGGAGATTTAATGACAAATCTACAGGTTGTTAAACCTGACTAGGCGCTCGCTGCTGGGGACAAAAGTAAGTGCGCTACTTCTCCCGCATACATCCGGGGGTACAGAGAGTGGCGCTGGTGTTGCCTGAGCGTATACAACACACACACACACACACACACACACACACACACACACACATATATATATATATATATATATATATATATATATATATATAACCTCTGTCAATAAAGTTCGGTGAATAGTCCTATAACATTAACGTAGATGAAATATTAATGAAAGTTATCTTACTGTCCTTCAAAATAGTCACCTCCCATGACAATGCACCGTTGAGATCTGCTATACATGTACTGGAAACTTTGCAAGAAGTCTTCTTTTGCGATGAAGTTCAAAAGACTCGTCACGTTTCGTATCACGTTTGATGAGCATCATTGATGCTTTCGTTTGATGATTTTTCTGCTCTGGCCTTTTTCCGACGAGGTGATACAGTTGAACACCATTCCATACTTTGCCGTTTCATTTCAGGGTTGTACCTGAGACACCAGGACTCATCCTCTGAGACAACATAGTTCAAAAAATTTGGTGTTGCACCTACCGTTTCGATAAAATCCTGTGAAGCCTCTAAACGTGCCTGCTTCTGATCTTCAGTCAAGTGATGTGGCCCTTTTCTCATCCCTAAATTCTGGCAAACGATTTGTCGCACGAATTCACGGTTAATCTGCTGTTCATCAGCTATCATGTACACAGTTAATCGACGATCTTTAGTGAGTAATTTCTTCACTTTCTCAATGTTTTCGTCACTGACGGAGGTCGCGGGTCTTCCTCTACGGAGGTTGTCAGAAAAACTTTCTGGCCTTCTCGGAAACGGGCAAACTACTCTTACACACACTTCATGGACAATGCTTGAACTTCATAAACACTTACCAGCATCGCATGAGTTACTTTCGATGTGTTGACAAACTTAAGCCAAAGCTTTAAATTAATCTTTTGTTCACTCATTTTCCTCTTCTCAGTTAAGAACCAACGCACTAAGCAATCACTTTGTAAAACAAGTCTTACACGGAACACAACTAAACAACGGTGGGGGCAGATGGTCAACACCTGTCTCTACCCAGGTTCGGCGCTTTGTTTCGCCAGTGTTGTCAAATCGGCCGTTCTGACTTCATTCACCGAACTTTATAGTCAGAGGTTGTAAATAAAAATGTAATGTGTGTTTGTTCAAAGCTGCAAATCTCCAAAACTACTGGAGCATTTTATCTGAAATTTTGATATACCGTTGCATTTTAACCCGGACGGGGTTTTATATAATTATTTCGTAATTCCCTCTAAATTTTTTGAAATTTAAATTTTAGCAGATTTTTTGGTGTTATGACGTCATGTGATGCCACGTTTCTCTCTGAATGCGAAAATTTATAATTTACACACAGTTTTTTAGGGATTATTACATATTTTTACTATAATTATGATTATCGATTGGAATATCTATCTATTTTTTTGTTCTTTGATACTTAATTAGAATTATTTTTTCGAATAAATAATTTTTTAATGATTATTCTCTTAACAATCAAAATTTCGTTTTGTAATTTTGTAACATTCAGATAGTATTATCGAGGGATGTTTATGATTTTGCTTACAAATTACAACTTACTTTTTCAATAATTTCACGCAGAATTTATTTATTTCTCTATTAATATTATTAATATTTTTACAAATCGAAACTTCGCATTGATAAGGATAGTTCAGTTCTTCTTGATGCAATTAACGTTAGTATTGTATTTTGGTAGTGTTATGTTACTCGCGTCATTAATGATACTTCCAGTTCTCTATTACATTTTGAATGTAGATAGTCACCTTAATTATTTTGTGATACATTGCATTGCTATTGGGCTGTGTCTTTTATGATAGTGTTGATTTTGTGTGAGTATAGTTTATTTTTTCATTGTTTTTCATTTAGTTTTTTAATTATTTTTCTTATTTCTCAGTGCAATTGGTGAGAATTCTGTTCTGTCAATTAATTTTCTTTTGAATTCAAACTATATAGTGAAATTGACCTGTTTGGAGCGATATGTTGATGTGGGATGAAATATTCTATTTCCCATTGCGTCAGAATTGAGCTGTGTTTATTGATTTACGTTTGAAGTTAAATATTTTGTTAGTATTTTTATTTCCCCCCTTTTTGTTCCTGTTTTTTTTTCCTTCTGTAATGTTTTGCAATTTTATTTGTTTTAAATTTAACTTTCTTATTTTTATGAGCAGTCAATCAGCTTTCAGTGTCTGTTGCATTTTGAACATAGGCAGCCACCTTAATTATTTTGTGATACATTGCAATGCTATTGAGCTGTGTCTTTTACGATAGTGTTGATTATGTGTGAGTATAGTTTATTTTTTCATTGTTCTTCATAAAGGTTTTTAATTGTTTTTCTTATTTCTCAGCGCAATTAGTGAGAATTCTGTTCTGTCAATTAGTTTTCATTTGAATTAAAACTATATAGTGAAGTTGATCTCTTTGGAGTGCTTTGTTCAAGTGGAATGAAATGTTCTGTTTCCCATTGCATCGCTATTGAGCTGTGTTGAATGATTTACGTTTGAAATTAAATATTTCTTTAGTATTTTTATTTCCCCCTGTTTTTCTTCCTGTTTTTTTCCTTTATTAAATGTTTTGCAATTTTATAAGTTTTAGTCTGAACCTTCTTTCTTCTTTTTAAGTGCAGTCAATCAGCTTCAGTACATAAAAAAAATTCCTTGCCGAAAATCAAACTTAGGTCGCAATACTCGCAAAGCAAAATCAGTGCGACGAGTAATTGCTCATCAAATGAGGAAGAACGGGCAGCAGGGAACGAGCAAAGCCGACAAAGAATGGCTGAAATACGTGCTGAGGAAGCAGCAGAGCAACATGCAGCTAGACTTGAGGATGCACGTTTGCGAGTACAGCAATAACGTTCTGCTCAAATGTGCTCCGTTCTCAACATAGAGAACACAATAGGCTACAAATGGATGAAAGACGTCAACAAGGAAAAGTATGTTAGCCTTAAAAATCGCCTTGTATTTCGGCACAACCCAGGTGAGGATTATATTTTGAGCCGGCATGTTCTTATTGGCAAAATGACGGTAGTGTGTCCTTGTTGTAAGGCTCTGAAATTTAGCGGAGAAACAAAAGGAATGTGTTGTGCTGATGGAAAAATTAAACTGACTCAATTTAGAGAACCACCAGAGCATTAAAAAATTTGCTTGCTTGATATACTGCAGATCCAAAGCATTTTCTTTCTAATATCAGGAAATATAATTCATGTTTCCTAATGACATCGTTTGGAACAGAAGTTATAACAACACATTTCATGCCAACTTTCAAAGTGAAGGGAAAAATTTACCATAAAGTTGGCTCATTGCTTCCGTTCCCAAACGGTCAAATAAAATGTTACAAATGTATTTTATTGGTGATGACAAGGATGAATTAGACGCTCGCTGCGGAATCTCTACTGGCATAAAAAGGTGCATTGTTTCTCAACTGAAAGAGCTTCTTCACGAAAAAAACAATTTAGTGCGTTTGTTCAAGACAGCAATTAACATGATGCCATCCGATACGCACAAGATTGTTATCCATACTGACAGAACGCCTGCTGGAGAACATGTACGAAGATTTAATGCTCCAACCATAGATGAAATGGCAATTATTATCGTTGGCGATCAATTTTCACCTAGATATATTGTTCTTAAAAGGAGAAATGAGCAATTAACAAAAGTTGCAGAAACTCATAGATGCTACGATGCCTTACAATATTCAATCATTTTTTGGGATGGTGCTGATGGATATAATTTCAGCGTTAAGATGGTAAATCCAGCCAATGGAGAAGAAACAAACAAGAAATGCAATGCAATGAACTATTATCCATACCGATTAATGGTTCGAGAAAACGAAGATAATCATATTTTAAAATGCCGTCAATTATTTCATCAATACATAGTAGATATGTATGCTAAAATCGAAACAGAGCGTTTGATATTCATCCGTTTGAATCAAACCAAGCTTCGCTCTGAAGAATATGTTCATTTGAGAGATGCGGCTGTCCATGATGGTAATACAACTAACGTAGGAAGATTGACGATTTTGCCATCTTCATATACAGGTAGTCCACGATACAGGTAGTATGCATGAGTATGCTCAAGATGCAATTGCATATGTTCGTCTCTATGGGTGTCCAGACTTATTCATCACATTCACATACAGTCCAGCTTGGGATGATATCCAACAACTTTTACTTCCTGGACAATCGCCAGTAAATAGGCATGACATCACAGCACGTTTTTTCAAGCAGAAGTTGAAATCATTGAGTGATTTCATGGTAAAGCATGAAGTGTTTGGGTCTGTGCGTTGCTGGATGTAAGTGGAATGGCAAAAAAAGAGGATTGCCACATGCACATATATTAATGTGGCTTTGTAACAAAATAACTTCAAATGAAATTGAGGATGTAATATGTGCTGAAATACCCCATGCTGACATCGATAAGGATTTGCATGAAGTTGTGAAAAAAAATATGATACACGGACCTTGCAGTACACTTAATCCAAATTCACCATGTATGATAGATGGAAAATGCTCGAAAAGATATTCTAGAGCATTAATATCCAATACGATCACAGGAACCGATGGATATCCTTTATACAGAAGAATATCAACAGATGAAGGTAGTAAATCAGCAACCATAAAAATGAGAAGCAGTGGCATTAAAGTAGATAACTGGTGGGTTATTCCTTATTCGCCTTTGCTATCAAAAACATACAAGGCGCACATAAATGTGGAATACTGTAATTCCGTTAAATCCATTAAATATATTTGTAAGTATGTTAATAAAAGCAGCGACATGGCAGTTTTCAGTATACAACCAGAAACAAGTGAGAGGAATGCAGCTATGCACATCGATGATGCCACTCAATATCAGGCTGGAAGATATATAAGCAGCAATGAAGCTGTATGGCGAATTCTTTCGTTTCCTATACATGAACGAAGTCCTGCCATTGTTCACTTAGCAGTACATCTAGAAAATGGACAACGTGTTTATTTCAGTTCTACAAATGTACAACAAATAGCCATAAATCCACCAGCTACAACATTAACTGCTTTCTTCACGTTATGTCAGAATAATGCTTTTGCGAAAACACTGCTACATTCGGAAGTGCCTACTTATTACACATGGAATTCGAGTAGAAAAGTATTTGAGCGACGCAAACGAGGTGAGCAGGTCATAGGACAACCTTGCATATTTAAAGAAACTACTATTGGCAGACTATACACTGTACATTCGAATCAGGATGAATGTTTCTTTCTACGTATGCTATTGGTAAATGTGCTTGGTCCAATGTCTTTCCAACAACTGAGGACTGTCAATGGGGTTACACATTCTACTTTCCGCAGTGCATGACATGCTCTAAATTTATTGGAAAATGACTTACACTGGGATGTATGTATTAATGATGCATGCAACATGTCGCATCCAAAACAAATTCGAGCATTGTTTACAATCGTATTGACTGCCCGTTCTCCTTCATATCCTACAAACTTATGGGGAAAATATAAATCACACATAGCGGAAGATATTTTTTCATCGAATGTGCAGGGAAAATTCTAATATGGGCATTGATTTCACAGCAGAACATTATAATAAAGCATTGATAATGATTGAAGATTTGTGTTTAGCAAGTTCTCAATCAGTTGGGAATGTCATCACCAACTCGATCTGCTGATGCTTCATTTGATATAGAACTGTGTCGCGAGCAAAACTACAACATAACGGATCTTTTGTCCTATGTTTCATCAAATATTCCTAAGTTAACGCTTGAGCAAAAAGGCATTTATGATCAAATCATACAAGCTATCAATAGTGGGAATGGAAAAATCTTCTTCTTAGATGCGCCTGGAGGAACTGGTAAAACATTCCAAATCAAATTGATTCTGGCAGCAGTACGATCCCAAAGTGACATAGCCTTACCTCTTGCGTCAACAGGTATAACTGCAACATTGTTACCAGGTGGAAGAACTGCTCATTCCGCTTTGAAACTGTCATTGAACTTTCAAATCATTGAAACTCCCACATGCAATATTTCCAGAGCTTCAGGCATGGGAAAAGTATTGCAGAAATGCAAACTTATTGTTTTGGATGAATGCACAATGGCACACAAAAAAACACTTGAAGCTCTTGATCGATAATTACAAGATTTGCATGGAAAAACTAGACCGTTTGGGAACGCGTTAATATTGTTTGCAGGAGATTTCAGGCAAACATTACCTGTAATTCCTCGATCAACACCAGCAGATGAAATAAATGTTTCTTTGAAACACTCTGCTTTGTGGCGACATGTAAAGAAATTAACTACAAATATGCGTGTCCAGTTGCAAAATGATCGATCGGTTGAAATTTTCTCAAATCAATTGTTGGATATTGGAAACGGAAAGGTACCAGTAGATTTCATCTCAGGGAAAATTTCATTACGTCATAACTTCTACAATTTGATGGCATCAAAAGAAGAATTGGTTGAAAGAGTATTTCTTGACATTCAAACTAATTTTAAGAATCCCAATTGGCTGAGTGAACGTGCTATTCTTGCTGTCAAGAACAAAGACGTCTACCAGCTTATTAACATCATTCAGTCTCGCATTCAAAATGAGACAGTCACCTATAAGTCTGTTGAAACTGTTGTGGAAGTAGATGAAGCAGTGAATTATCCTACAGAATTTCTGAATTTGCTTGATCTGCCAGGAATGCTACTCCACATACTGCAGTTGAAAGTTGGTGTGCCAATTATCATGTTGCGAAATATCAACAATCCAAAGCTGTGTAATGGTACGCGGCTTGCAGAAAAAAAAATTAATGAGCAACGCCATAGAGGCACCAATTTTGACAGGACCTTTCAATGGTTAAGATGTCCTCATTCCTCGCATTCCTATGATACCAACAGATATGCCATTTCAGTTTAAGAGATTGCAATTCCTAATTCGATTGGCATTTGTAATCATTATCAATAAAGCTCAGGGGCAATCTTTAGAATTGTGCGGCTTAGATTTAGAGGCAGATTGCTTCTCTCAAGGACAATTATATGTTGCATGTTCCTGATTAGGCGAACCAGACAATCTATATATCTACACTGAAAATGGAAAAACAAAGAATGTTGTGTACCCTGAAGCATTGTAAAATTAACCTTTTGCCCTCAAGGACTGAAGGATAAAGCCATTTCCAATGTGTGTATACTTTAACTGGTTAAGACTGTTTTTTTTTTATTTAAATTAATGTAGTTTTTTTTATTAGTTTTGGGCTGTTTATCATTTCTATGTTTTTTACTATTTTATGAACTGCATAAACTTTTTTATGTATTTTTGCATTTAAGTTATTATTAAGATTAAATTTCTGTAATTAAACCTGACTATCCATTAAAGAAAATTATGCCCATTATAAGATTCACAATTGGCTGGATAGACAAGCTCTTTTCTTTTAACCAGACTGAGCCACAGCAACGCGTGGCAGGGTACAGCTAGTACACACACACACACACACATATATATATATATAATGTAGAATCCTAACTACATAAATTAGGTTTGCTCGTATTAAAGATGTCTAGGGGATTTCTGGATTCAAAAATAAAGCGGATTCTTAGAAGATAACATTTAATTAGACCATATATTACTGTACAGTATACACAAAGTTAAAACAGAACTATCGGTTATACATATTAAGGAGCTATCAGACCCTTCCACCTGCCGGTACTCTTGTAGATCCCTTGAAAGAGGTCACAAAGTAAAACTCCAGTTTGTGTTGCCATTTAGTGTTTGAAGGCGTCTAAAAATGTAGATATCCTACAGCTTGTCCACTCCTGAGCGTCGATGACCTTAGAATGTTATCGAACATAGTACTATAAGCATTCCTTCAAAACCTTTCTTGAAGATGACGATATTGGAGTATAGGGAGTACTTTTTTTCACCAGTAAAACTAAGTACAGGGTGTACTTTCTTTGAAAGGAAATCTCTTTCTTCAAAACTGAGTGCAAGGGCACTTTCATCAAACAGAAGAATAAACATGCATGGCAGACCTTCTTCAACACAATTAAAACGCAGGGCACATTTTTTTTCAAGCGATTATTTCCGAGTACAGTGATCACTTCTTTTCTTCAAATGATACTTCGCCGTAAAAAGTGTGGCTCACTTTCACCACATATCAACACAACTTTTTTTTCCCAATTGGGATCATATCCCAGCGCCAACCACCAATAAATTTAAGCTGTGGCGTAGTGGCAAATATATTTCGAGGCATCCATTTTAAATCCAAAATCGTTTATGCAAAATTCGCAATAACTTACGTTCTCAACCAAGATATACATACAAACTTAAAAATAATATGCAATATGTAGAATACTTATAAGAATTTCAACATTCGATGAAAAAGAAATCATTCAAAAGAAAAATAAAGTAAATACTTTTCAATTCTTGATATTATTTTTTCAATATATAAGACAAACAATTTTCAAGTATAATTTCTTTTAACAGAAAAAATTTGAAATTTATTCTAAATTGAAAAAAAAAAAACTTATATGCTATTACGGAACAAATGTATAAACTTAAAGATTAATGAGAAATACAAAAGGAATTAAGAGAATCATATATTCCTAATATTCACAAGATAAAAAGATATCTGCATCAACAAAACAAAAACAAAAAAACATACATGTTTTCATAAACAAAAAAATTTACGAGTATTTGAGCTTTACAATCAGTAATAGTTCTTGTTTAATGTTTTAAGGAGAGGGAACACAGATCAGCATAAAATGATTGACAGCACTCTATTTCAGCGGTTCAAGGTCAGATATAATAGCTTTCTACTCCTTAAATTTTTCGTTACTGAGAAAGACTGGGTAATATATATAGAAAGTATTTAAAAAAACACTAATATTAACTGAATGGAAAATTTGGATAAGTGACACATAAAAATTATAAAATATATTCATAGACACATTTTTTCAAAAAAGGAGCTTTTCATAATACAGAGATAATGCTTGCGCGATCTCTCTGCGGTTCTCTGTCTCTCAAAGGCACTTTCAACGGTAATTTACCACAAAGATAAATAGATCACAACACTACGGAGTATCTAAATAGGCACTTCAAAAATCAGGATGATCTTTTCACTATGTAGAATTGCTCAGAATGTAGAATTCCTTCCACCTGGATGGTACTTCGAAGATTAAATATTTTTATCAACGACAATTTCAGAATGCAGGATGCATTTATCGTGAACTCTGAATGCAGGATGCATTTATCGTGAACTCTGAATGCAGAGAGTACTTCTTTCCTCAAATTCCTAATGCATGGGGCCCTTTTCTTTCCATAAACTCCTCTTCAAAATTGTCCCAGGAATGCAGGGTGCATTTATTTAAAAAAAAAAAAATACCAGGATGGTAATGTTGCAGTGAGACGGCAAGGTGCGCTGAATTCTGATTGATGAGTTACTTTTTCATCCCGGCAAGAGCCGCCATTTTTTTACTCTGTAGAATCCTAACTAAAGAAATGGGGGTACATGGCTCGTTTTAAAGATGTCTAGGGGTTTTCTGGATTCAATAACAAAGTGGATTTTTAGAAGATGACATTTAATTAAACCATATATTATTTTACAGTATTTACTAAATTAAAATCGAACTATTGGTTATACATATTAAAGAGCTATCAGATCGGACGTCTTTCTCTGTTGGTCGCACTCTTTCATCTGCCGTTACTCGTGTAAATCCTTTGGAAAGAGGTCACAAAGTAGAGTTCCAGCTCATGGTGCCATCTAGTGTTGGAAGACGTCTCAAAATGTAAAAACCCTACACACACACAGATATATATATATATATATATATATACACACAAACATGTAAACATCTTACATATATATATATATCCTACATATATACCGGATAATATATATGTAGGATGTTTACATTTTGAGACGCCTTCCAACTCTAGATGGTACCATGAGCTGGAGCTCTACTTTGTGACCTCTTTCCAAAGGGTTTACACGAGTAACGGCAGATGAAAGAGTGCGACCAACAGAGAAAGACGTCCGATCTGATAGCTCTTTCATATGTATAACCAATAGTTCGATTTTAATTTAGTAAATACTGTACAATAATATATGGTTTAATTAAATGTCATCTTCTAAAAATCCACTTTGTTATTGAATCCAGAAAACCCCTAGACATCTTTAAAACGAGGCATGTACCCCTATTTCTGTAGTTAGAATTCTACAGAGTAAGAAAAATGGTGGCTTCTGCCGGGATGGAAAAGTAACTCATCAATCAGAATTCAGCGCACCTTACCGTCGTCTCCCTGAAATATTATCATCCTGGTAATTTTTTTTTTAAAAAAAGCATAAATGCACGTTGCATTCTTGAACAGTTTTGAAGAGGAGTTTTTGGAATGACTGAAATTTCCTCTGATCGTCATAATGTCTATTTGGTGATTGTTTTATCAAAAAGTTCTGGAAATTGTATCGGATAATCAAAGTCATTGCGATTAAAATGCAAAAAATGAGCTGGTGTTAATGGTACTGGATCGTCCTTGTCTTCACTCACATATGTCAATGGAACGCAAGTCAATTTCAGTCAATTATGTCACAAACTCCACAAAACTAAGGAGTGATCTGCCCAAGATCTTTCTCAAGGGCTCCTTAACTGTTTTTACCATCCTTTCGTAAAATCCTCCCCACCATGGTGCTCAATCGGCTATAAATTTACATAGCATTTTTTTGTTTGTAATAAGACCTTGCAACTCATTATCCTTTAAAACATTGACAAGATGGTTCAATTCCTTCTGATTTGTTTTAAATGTGCTAAAATTGTTTGAATATATCATTTTATAATTTCCTCTTCTAGATAAAAATCGTCTTAATGCAAGTAGGAGGTATTTTTTTGACATTGTAGATATGAGTTCCAAGAGAACGGCTGTTATGACCGCACAAGTAAACAGTGCAATGTCTGGGGTTTTTTTTGTATTTATCCTTTATGAAAATTGGTCCCGGAAAATCGATACCTACGATTTCAAAGGGGGGGGGCGTTTGATTAGCTGGTTTAGCGACATATTTACGACACACATTACACATTTTTATAATTTTTTTAATTAATTGTCAAGCTTTATCTATCCAAAATTTTCGTCTAATTTGAGTCTAGGTTGCGGAAACACCCGAGTGAAGTATTGCGATATGTTCTTTCATAACAAGCAGTTCTGTAAACTTCGCTTTCGCTGGTAAGAGAAGGGATTGTTTTTCTCCTATCGCTAAATCTGCTTCTTCTAATCTAGTGGGTATTCTTAAAATATCCTTGGAATATGAAATAGGAGCTTAACTTCAAATTTTAGAGTCGCTTCTTATTGGCTGTTGTTTTGCAAGAGCTAAAATCTCAGAGGAATAAAATCCACGATGAGTTATCCTTATCCAATAAAACTCAGCTTGTTCTATTTCATTCGCATGAAGATAACTATCCATTATATCGTTACGTCTGCTGTTGGTCAAACATCGTAAAATGTAAGCTGTCACTCTTAAAACCTTATTCAAATTATTGTATTTTTTTAAGTCAGATACGTGATCATTTGCTTCTAAAACGCACTGATTTTGGATTGTCTTATCAGATTTCTTTCTCGGTTCAACGCCTTGAGCTTCTCTTTTAGGCCAATTTTCTTATGTTTCTTATAGCATTATATTCTCTTATATTCTTATAGCATCTCTTATTCTCATTATCTCTTATTCTCATTATATTCTTAAAGCATTATATTCTCTTTATTTAATATGATTCTTATAGCATCTAAATTATCTGAGTTTTTGACAGGTGTAATATTTAATAATGATCCGAGGTGGGCTTGAATTAATACATCCTTATTACCATACCTAGATTGTAATATTTCTAATGCTGAGTCATAATTTTCATCTTTTAGTTCTAATCCTGTAAGAGCAGACGCTACACTACCACTTTCATAGATTTTTCAGATAAATAAGTTTTCTGCCTTTGATAAACTATTGTTCTTATTTTCGAACTATCCATAGAATTCTAAAAATGTCGATGGATCTCCAGACTCAGTTTCAAAATTAAACATAGCACATGTTACATTGCTCCACAAAATATTTATTGTAGCATTAAACGTCTTCTTAATACAAGGCTAACACAACTGACTTTGTAGCGGTGGTTCAGTGGCAAATAAATTATTCCCAAATCACAAAAAGTGAAGGAGCGCCATCTAGTGCGCCTTTTGCTACAGGCTCTTATACCCTCTAGAGCGCTTTTCTCCACACTATGATCCTGTGCTAACTGGAATTATATTTTAGTAGATCATTGTTTGTTCACAGGCTTCAAAACTACACCTGAAACTTTCATTGAGATCGGCCAATCTTGTCCTGTAACACTGATTCATATACTTTTCCGATATAAAACCACCAAATAACGAATGGTTCAGTCTCTTCTCGAATTGATATGTGGTCCATTTTTGTTGCAAGATCTTTTAAAATATAAATTCTTTGTAATCCAGAACCTAGAATTGCTCATGCTCCAATCATTTTATTATCGGAAATAAATTTTACTTTTAAAATTTGTGAAAACACTTTAAGGCTTATATTGATATTAGCTAAAGTAACTTCATTTTCTGACACTTTTACCTCATCTTTTTTCAGCGTTTTTTTATTTTTGGAGTCAAGCACTTCGCACATTAAATGCATGATTTTTCCCTTAAATCACGCACTTTAAAAAGGCAAGACAAAATCGGGCTTGGTGTCCGGAATGAAGACATAATAAACAGCAGCCTTTTTCCTTCAAAATATTTTTTCTCTCTGCTAAACTCATTTTCTGTGCCAAAAAGCATTCCGAGCATGAGTGCTGCCTACTTCCACAGAATACACAAGATTTCGTTATTTCTTGAGTTGCCGTAGTTAGTAATCCAGCTGCAGTCGGTATTCTGAGCTTGGAAATTTCTAAATCCTGTTTCTTCCCTCTAAGTGTCTTTTTATCTTCATCTTTCCTCAAACCAAAACTTTTCATTGCCAAAAATATTCATTCCTCCCTTTCAACTTCAGTTTTAAGGAATGCCATCAAATTGTTTAAACCCTCTTGGCGTCGGTTGGAGAACCCGAGGCATTGTTTCTATTCCAGGGTATCAGGAAACCTTCGGGAAAACAAGATTCTACTATGGGATACAATATTGAGCTGCATTTATCTGTAGAAACACCTAAAGTTTCGAGAGCACGTATGCTTGATTCAAGCTTGTCATATAATGATGTAAGTGAAAAAGCTTCCTTTTGTTTGTACAGAAATAATTAATTTAAATAATTATTTCACATAAACCTTAACCAAAAGGTAATCTTTTCCGAAGCGAGATTTCAAACTCTCCACCACCTGGCGGGAAACTCTTTAGTACTTTCTCTGGTTCTCGAACTGACAATTGTTGCTTGTATTAAATGCTGGCATTTATCCTCAACTACTGTCGCTTCATCTTTATCAATATTGTGAAACTGACTCCTAAACGATAACCAGTCTTTCAAATAATCTCCGAACTGTCTAAATTGTAACATTGGTAAGGCGTACTTTCTTCTTGAGTTGCTAGCATTAGTTGAATTAGAGGAAATTTCTCTTAGCCTAATTCTCTCCAACCCTACTTCATTACAAGCCTCTTCTTTTCTCTCGAATTATCTTTCTCTTTCTTCTTTTTCGAATTCTCCTTTTTTTTTCGTCCTTTCTTCAACGGTTGTCACCAATATTTCTTTAACAAACTCAGCATCATCTTTATACTCGGTACTATTTATAATTAAATCTTTTAATCCCGATATTGGAATACTCGCTGGTATAGATATGCCAAGTTCTTCTGCTATAGTTTTTAAATCTTCCCTTTTATATCCTTTCACAATATGAAATGCTTTTGGGACATTCATTATAATTCGGCTGAGGATGCCAGTATTTATTTAACGAGTAATCAAAACCTCGTTTACTAAGCAATCTTAAAACAACTCGTACGTTATCTCTTTCAAAATAAAATTTATGTTTTCTATTCTCCGATTGCTAATATTCCTCGCTTTATTTGAATCCCAGATTAGCCGCAAGAAAATAGATTTTCTTAACATGAATAAGAAGCTAACAATAATTTAAAACACAACAAAAAGCGACAAATGTATTTTCTTCATATAATTACACAACGTTGCTATTCTTGCTAAAGTGAAGTATTTCAAAATAAATGTATCGACGAAGCCATTCACTTAAAATTCTGAATTGAAAATGTAATTATAACAAAATTGATATTTATTTTTCATTTTGATCCAAAATTCATCTATAGGTTTTATTGAAAAACTAGTTTTTAACACAACACATTAACTAATCTCAAGGAGGGACTTATATTTTCTATTACTTAAATTAAATTTACTATTGTCATGTGTTTTGTAAAGGATTTGCTATACACATATTACATTCACACGTGGCTTTTTTCAGATGGGAAAAATCTTTCGAAATTATTATTTAAAGATTTTAAGTGTTGTGACCAATGATTATATTTAATTTTTATAAGTTTAAATCTTACTGCTAATTTACAAAGCCGAAATAATTATTAAATAAATCATTATTATTATTACATACTTTATCCAACGAAAAAACAAGGTTTTTTTTAATCCACCTGTTTTATTAAATGCATCATCATCTATATCTTTCATTGAGTTTACAAGGAACTGCAATAAATGAAACACATTTATTACAGTTCCTTACTCAGATTTAAAAAACATGATCGCATTACCCATGAGGCGAAAGCTTAGCTTCCAGTTTCCCCTGCAGGTTTTGGGCTGATGCACGTTTAATCTATGGAGGATCAGTGTCTTCAAGTTGGTATGACGTGGAAGTTTGGTGAATGGGACCGAGTTCACTTGTCGACCTCGTCACTTCATCAAAGTTGAAAATTACGATGTCTGTTGCTAATAACTCTCTTATTGCATATTAGAGTGAAGTTAATATAAAACAATTAATCAGTCATTAATAGTCTAATTTCATTTTTGAGTACAACATATTGCTGTAAATCTACGATCTACAATGAAGTCTGTGAAGCCTAAATATATAACACATATCATCTTACGGAATTGCGACAAATGGTTTTAACAAATGTTACTCCAAATTTGAAAGATTTGACCAAAGGCGTTGTTACATTTTATATTTCTTATTAATGCATTTTATGAACGCTTTCTGTAAATACTTGTTTGCAAAGATAAGGAAAATTTTGAAATTGGAATTATTTCAAAAAAATCACTCACATAGTGATACATTATCTTATTTAAAAGAAAATATCTTCTTTTAATATTCTTATACTCCCAGGATAAGTTCAGAACTTCATCATTTTTCTAAATAAAACTTTTTAATTTGAAATGAAAATGGTAAAAATTAAGGAATATTAATTTTTTTTAAAATTAAAATATAGTTAGGACAAGAACTATCAAGTAGCTTACAAATTTTCCAACTACAAAAATATCCCCACTTCTCATGTGGTTGACACACTGAACGAAATAGTTAACAGCCAAGAAAATCACAGCTGTTTTAAAATATTTATGAAGAACAATACATAATATTAAGACTTGGCTTACTATTGAATGGAAAATTGCTTACTTATGTATAATTTAAAGATAGAAAGAGGGTGATTTTTCTAAAGTCATATACTTAAAAAGTAGACA
Source organism: Nephila pilipes (assembly GCA_019974015.1). NCBI lineage: Eukaryota > Metazoa > Arthropoda > Arachnida > Araneae > Nephilidae > Nephila > Nephila pilipes. The sequence continues at coordinate 68,970 of BMAW01128259.1, read as the reverse complement.
ATTGAAGCAAAGTGCAATTACAATTATACACTTATATTAATTTGAAGTGCATTTTTGGTTTCATAAATATAACTTCTACTTTTTTACAATTTTTAATGCTCCACAAAGCGTTCTCACAAATTCTCACTACAGAGACAAGTTTGGAATATTCTAAGTCATACGATCGGTAGAAAATTATTTGTCAAATTGATAGAAATTAAGCCCTATATTATTTACATTTTGTGCTTCATAATCAGGTTTTCTGAAATTTTCAGACGTTTAGTATTTAAATGGTACTGATCATCGCATTTCAATTTATGGTAAAACATAATATTTTAACATCTGTGACAATGGGATATTTGCAATTTTCTCTTCAATAACCTCATAGACTTTAATCGAGATTGATAACATGAAATAACAATTTCTTCCCAACCAAAATGAAGCTTAATTATGTTAATTAGATGCAGGTGGAAATAAAGTGAAGTAATTCAAATATAGTTATATATAAGTAAAGTAAAATTTAGAGGAAAGGGGGAGAGTGTGGTGAACTCTAAGTATAGTTCTAACAATAGGCCGATAATATCAAGAGTAGTTATTGGCTATAGCTGTCGCAGAGGGTTTGACGGAGAAAAGCAACTCCAACTGGAAGAGTTTGGCAAGAACGTATTATTTTAGTGATATTTGAATTGGTGGGTTAATCTTAGTCCAAAGAGAGCTATAACTCATTAAATATTATATTATAGTAAGTGATAAATAAATAGTTTAGTTGGATCAGTTATTGACTTTTAGAGTTAGTTATATTTAATTATACTGTGGCACAAGAGTCGGATAGAAACTATAATCGATCGTTACACACCTTACATAGTTTTGGAAATAAATTTGATTCTTTACGATGTCAATCATTTTAATGTTGAAATTGTAGTGGTGAATCTTATGTTATATATATACAGCGACTACTATTGTTTTTCTTCAAATAATTTTCCTTAACGTTTGATTTTTTATTTTAAAAAATAAAAAAAACCTATTCAAGTTATCTGTATTTTTCAGAGTTTCCTCCGAGTATTTTATCCCCAATATGAGGAGAGATTTTGTTTTTCAAATTTTTAATGAAGGAAAGATTATTAACACTCGTCTTTGTATCCTGAAAACAGTTATAATAAATTGATTTGTAAAATCCATAGAAAAGAGTACTATTGTCTCATCAGATGCGGGAGACATGATCGAAAATGTTGCTGAAGTTAAAGCTAGATGAGTAATATCTAAGGCCATAACAAGTTAACAAATTTTAGGGAACTTATAACTAAACAGTTAAAATTCAGGGGCATATTTCGATTATTTATTGATCGGATGAAAGATAATTATTTTAGAGTGATATGTGGTAATAAAGTTTAAATGCTTTTCAATTACATCTTATAAATAGTTTCGTTGCCGTGGTACCCTAGTTCTGGATTTCTTTAACCTAAAATAAGATTTATTATTGAGATAGAACTAAATATATGTTTTGAGCAATATTTAAGTTTATTACAAAAAAGAGAAATTGGAAACTACAAATGAACATGATACTATTTAAAATGTTCTATTGAACACAGTCCAGGTAATCCAAAACAATTTGAACATGCCAACAATGCATCTTTCTTTTCAAAATGCTCCAACAGAAACGACATCTTTTTCTTCTTTTCTCAGCATTAGGATTTAATATAAGTTGAAGAAGATTTGAAGAATTACCACCTGAACTATAAAAGTGAAGATAATTGGGCATTCGCTAGAGCTTATGAGGCAGCTCCTTTCTTTCTAACTTTATTCATTTCTGAGGAGATGAACTGTACAAGCAAATTTATGTGGAAACCATAAGCAGGGTCTTCTTACTCTCTCTTCTCTTCCTTTTGTTCGTTCTTCCTTTTTATATAAATATTAATTAAAAATAAGTTTATAAACATTGCACTAAAGCAAAATATTTCTTTATTTTTCATTCAAAAAATTTTGTCCATCACAAACATAGCCTTGGCCTATCAAACCCCAGAGCATATCAATGTAATGGTGAAAACATGTTGAATTATAGAAAGTTTTCTTTGTAATGTCCGTGCCCATGCTCAAAATCTTGAACTGTATCTGTGGATGGGATTGTCTGATCACAGGTTCTGTCAGCTATATTAGGCCTACCGGTAGCAGCCATATTGTTCCGCCGGCGGAATTAACTCCGAAACGTTTGTAAAGCCAGTGGTTCTAAGCAAATAAGAGCAGCTCAAAATTAAAAAAAAAATGAAGTCATCTAGTTGTTAACAATTTCCAGTAGACAGTTTGAAAACTCAAGATTTTGTGTCATTATGCATCCCCCCCACATGATAATAGATAATTTTCAATCCTGCTCTACATTCCGACTTTAAAATGTGACAACATATGTTTAAATGATGAAAAGATGTAAGTCGAATCCAAGTTCAAGCTAACTGTTGTCTTTATTTGCTATTAGTTGAGAGAGAGAGAGAGATTATAGCTTTACGGCTGTAGACACAAATCCGCAGTTTGATGAACATTACAAGAGCAGAGAAGAATATGAGATTGGAATACATTTGTGACAACGCTGTGCAGGGTCGGCCGATCGGGCCGAAGCAAAACATGGAGCAGAAAAAGTTTTTACATTGTCAGTTTCCTGACGGTGAATAGCACAGTGTTCCTACGCTGGTGAGACGAAAAAAGTGAGCTTTTCGCTGCGTATTCAATTATATATTTTTGGGATTTTCCCCAATAGACGTAATAGAACACGTGGTTCAGGATTAGGGATTTCAACTATAGACAGAAAGTCTAATAGGGATTATTTTGGCAGATTAACGACCGTGGGAAATTGGATTAAACAAATTTTATGAGTGCGGAATCCAATAAATAAAAGGATAATTTAGAATTGGATCAGGAAATAAAAATAAAATTTTTGATTTTGAATTAGAGAGAGAATGGGACAGAATAGAAAACTAAATTATTATAAAAAGAAATTATTACAGTTATATAAATTATTATACACACACACGGATATATATATATAATTTTTCCTCTCTGAGTGTGTGTGTACTGAGGGAAAATCAAGTCCAAAAGGAGGATATCGACAAAATCACTTTATTCGTAAATCTTCAGGACGACTCAGAATTAGCAAAGCTTGAACAATAGCCACATAAAGGCAAAAGTAGAAAATAATGGACTAGTACAGATATTAATCACAAACACACTCAAAGAAGCACATATAATAACGTTCTGATCTCCAGCTTAATAGTTCTCACTGTGCACAAATCTTCACAATATTAATTAGCACTAGATAGGCAGACTTCAAAAGCAGATCGACTCTTTACGGCTCTTGGCATATTCATGCTTTTTCTGCCGAGGTGTGACGTCACACCGAAAATTCACGAAAAGTCCGTAATGTTCTTCCCTCTCTGTTTTTCACTTAGGTTCCAGCGCCTTCTATTACTTTCTATTTGTCACCAAGTTTCTCGCAAAGTCGCTAAATCCTTCGCCAAGGGGAAGGGGTCATTTCTTAAATTCTCTTTGGTTTACTGGTAACATCTCTGTAAACTTCTCTTTTCCTTGATAAGAGAAACGTTGCAGGGAATCATCAACTCATATTGGTAACAATTTTTATATATATATATATATATATATATATATATATAACACATCGATCAATAACTCCCGAGTCTAAAATTGAAAACAACATTTTTTTTGCAAATTTTTTTTTTATTCATCAACATAACACCTTTTGTTAATCATCTTTTAGGGTGATACAATCGTTCCAACGCTTTTCCAAATCTTTTTTTTTTTCACTTCACTTCGAAAAACCTTTTTCCTGGTCCGATCGACTTAAAATTTTGACACGTTTTGCCAAAGAACTAATTAGAAAGACTGACATTGGCTTTACGAGTGCCATCTCAGTGTATTCTTTGAGTTATTGATCGAATGTATATATATATATATATATATATATATATATATATATATATATATATATATATATATATATATATATGTGTGTGTGTGTGTGTGTAGGATTTATACATTTGTGACACTTTCCTACACTAGTGGGTGCCACGAACTAGGCCACTGCTTTGAAGTATAGCTAAGGGGTTCACACCACAAGCGTCTAGCCCCTCACATACTGGTTTACTCCCCCCCTTAACATCTGCGCAGATTCTCGCGCAACGTGTTTATATCAGAGATCTTGGGATGCAGAAAGGAATCAGCTATCACCATCATACAGTGTGAAGGGCTCTTCTTGGACATCAACGAAAATATGAATTTTTTTTGTCTCATTGAGTTAATATCATCGTCTTATAGGTTCTTGGATTTTTCAAAACGCAGGGACAAACATTGCGAAAAACCGGGACGAACCGTGAATTATTCAATTTTTTTAATACAGCTTAATAGTCCGCAAAATTATCTCATTCTAAAAGAGGAAATTTTGCTCTACATGTCTGCTTTGAGTTTATCTCAAAGTAATATTTTTACTTCTAGAAAAAAAAATTAAACTGTTTTGTACTCATTTGAAATAAAGGGGATAACTGCTTACTACAACAAAGAATTCTTCTAAATATGAAGAGATATTTCATATTTAGAAGAAAGGAAAATATGTAAGAGAAACAAATTAGCAATCTCACGCTTAAAGAGCAATGAAAAAAGTAGAGTGAGTGCGAGAAATGAAGATATGTGCAGGAAATTGCTTAGTTGTTAGGGAGGAACGGGAGGAAACCAGTATATGAGGGGCTAGAAGCTTGTGGCTCACACCAGTCTCATCATAGGCAAGGACGTATCCCTCATGGAAATACGTGCGATCTGATAGCTCCGTAATACGCATGCCCAATAGTTTCAATTTAACTTTGTAAATACTTTGTAAATATATTGTTTAATTAAATGTCATCTTTTAAAAATCCACTTCTTCATTGAATCCAGAACAACCCCTGAAAAACATATAAAAACGAGCCATTAACCTCTTTCTGCAGTTAAGATTCTGCAGAGTAAAATTTTGGAGCCCTCGACTATTATCGAAACGTAATTAATCAATTAAAATTCATCGCACCTTGCCATCTCACTGAATCAGTACCATCCCGGTTACTTTTAAGTGCTTCCTGCAGTTGGAAATCAGAGTTTGAAAATTAGTATTTAAAAGAAAGTGCTCCCAGCACTTGGATAAATACATCCCGTATTACTGCAAAAAAAGTTTTAATATAGTGAGTCTAGATTTGAAGTACAGTGTGTCATCCTGAAATTGCATCATCGTTTCGAAGATCCACCCCGATCCTGCACCAGCCGTGTATATGAAGAAATCTGCATCACCTTGAAGATCCATTCCGATCCTGTGCCATCCTGGTTACAAGAAAATTGAATCACCCTTGATACGTCCTCCCTCCTCTCTTCCTCCTGGTTCCATCATCGAGGTACCGTCCTGGTAAAAGAAGAATTCTGTGTTCTTCATAGCGGAAAAATCATTCCGATTTTTGAAGTGCCTATTTGGATAATCCTTAGTTTTGTGATCTATTTATATTTTGTGATATATTGCCGTTAAGTGTGCCTTTGAGAGACAGAGAGGCACAGAGAGATTCAACGTAATTTGGTTGTGATTGCGCAAGTATTATCTCTTTATTGTGGAAAGTTCTTTTTAAAAATGTGTATATGAATATATTTTATATTTTTTTATGTGTCAAGTATCCTTCTTTGTCCTTTTTCATTTTAGTTAATATTTTTTTAGCTCCCCAACTTAAAACTAACTAAAAATATTATGTTTAACTTGACTGAGTATATTACTATTCTTTCTTAGCAACGAAAAATTTGTAAGAAGAAAGCTTTTATATCTGACCTTGAACACTTGAAAGAGAGTTGCTGTCAATTCATTTTTATGTTTATCTTTTTTCACTGTTCTTAAAACATTAAACAAAATTTATTACTGACTGTATAGCTAAGAGTAGTCAAAATTTTGTTCTGTAACAATATATGAATTTTCTTTTTCAATTTAGAATATCTTTCGAATTTTTTCTTTCAAGCGAAATTATAAGTAAAAAATGCTTGTTTGAAATATTAGAAAGAAAAGAATAATATCAAGAGTTGAAAAGTATTTACTTTTCTACTGAATGATTATATCTTTATTGAATGTTGAAATACTTATTAGACCTTTAAATATTGCATTTTATTTTTATATTCGTATATATATCTTGGTTGTGAACGTAAGTTATTTCGAATTTTGCATAACCATTTATTTTCACTTTAGCAGAATCAATTAAGCAAACCCCCAGCGAAATTACTCCATTCAATTAAGTTAAAAATTTCAGATCGACTTTTTTTCAGAATAGTTGCTATAACATATTTTAAATTTTTTTCGCACAAAATTTCTCCTTTACTAAAAGGTATGAAAAAGGACCTTCTTAACCCAGCAGCATAGTTAAGTTTAGAAACAAAGCTGAAAGGACCAAACCAATGCTGAAAAATTTAATTATAAATAGCACAGGGTACGGTGAGGAAGACACGAAATCGATGCATGATTATATCATTAAGGAGAGGAAGGAAAAGAAAGAAGTGAAGAACGAAAAAGAAGAATTTGCTCAAAAGAGACGACAAAATAAGATCGAATTGGAGGAGTTAGGAATTGAGACATAGATGGAGTCGAGTCAAAGGGACATTGATGATAAATATCGTACACAGCACAATGAATTGAATAAATCGCAACATAAATTTGATATAAATGAAGATATCAGTCTATATTTGATATTATTTGAGCGCCAAGCTAATATGAAGTCCGTACCAGAAGAATCTGTTCTCTGAGAATCTGTACACGTCTGTTGTATGTACTCTTCCAAGAAATAATATAACTAATTGCTGGATAGCCTGAAGAAAAGGCAAAAGAATATGATCATGTGAAGATCTTGATACTCAAAAGATTCAAATTAACTCCAGAAAAATTTGGGCAGTTGTTTATCACTCACCAAAAAAATTCTGAAAATATGTAGCATGATGTCTATCAAGAAACTCAAGCATTCTTTAATGGATGGATCAAGAGAATAAATGTCAAAACCTTTGAGAAGTTGCGAGATCTGATAATTCCGGTACAATTTTAAAAAAATAGCTCCCCTGGAATTCAAACAATAGCAAACGAATGACCAAGCATCAACTCACCAGTGGAGCTAGCCGAGAGACTTGAGGAATTTGAGGATATCCGGAGGGGATTGAAGTCAAAACCATGCCTCTCACTACCTTTTTGAAAACAAGTGGCCAGTTTATCGAACTTCTTTAATATCAGAAGATCTGAAATCATCGCAGAACTGAAAATTTCAAACCTGAAAGAAAATACTTTGAAACTCTTCCGAGTAAAGATTTGAAGGACGAACGCCTAGAAAGTGTTTCAATCGTCATTCTCCTAACTATTTCAGCTACGATTGTCCTAAAATCAGGAAAGAGTCGGAACTTGCGAGACCATCGAATTCTGTAGTCTCGCAGAAAGGGCTACATCTGAGAGATATTACACTTGGTGATGAAACCATTTCCGCTCTTATAGAAACTGGTAGTTCAGATAGCTTCAACCGTGAAGACGTAAATACAAAGATTATCGACCAACAAAAGTTTTCTAAGAAATGTATTATTTTATTTGGAATAGGTAAACCACAAGATTTGATGAAAGGTTCTTTTGAACATGACTTCGTCATAGAGGACCATTATTCCTTATAATGATATGCTTTGCCGACTGAGCATCTCAGCTTCGAATCCGTCATAGGCGCTGACATTTTGAAACAAGCTTCTTTAAATTTCATCCAAAATGGAGTTGAGTCCCACAAACGTAAGGAAAAAGCATAGCTGATGCAAATATCGGAATTACATTTTGAAGATGAGTTAGATTTGAGTTACATTCTCGACTCACAAATAAAATATGATTTGACAAGAATAACTTTCTCTTACAAACCTGAGAAGACCGAATCCACAGATGTTTCAATGAGAATAATTTTAAAAGATGATATCCCAGTCTACCAACCAGCTCATCGTTTGCCATTTGTAGAGAGGAAAAAGTCCAACTAACATGTTGAAGAGTGGTTTGAACAAGGAATTATCAGACGTAGTTCTTCCGAATATGCTAGTCCAGTAATACTAAGGAAGAAGAAAAACGGAGATTTTAGACTTTGTGTCGACTACTGCAAACTAAACTACAAGCTTGTCAAAGACAGATTTCCACTACCTTTAATAGATGATGTACTCGATAGACTACAAGATGCAAAAGTTTATATAACCTTAGATTTGAAGAATGGGTTTTTTCCATATCGACGTCGATGAGGATTATAGGAAATTCACTTCTTTTATTGTTCCCGACGGACAATATGAATTTAACAAAGTACCATTTGGCTTAAGTACTTGTTCTAATATTTTTCAAATATATGATTACAATATGTTTAGAAATTTGATGAATAAAGGCATAGTAATAATTTACATCAACAATTTAATAATTCCATCAGCAGATGAAGATGAAGATTTGAGTAAACTAAGAGTCGTTCTTGAAGTTGCATCCAAATACAGTGTTGAAATTTAATTCAAAAAGTGTCAGTTTCTAAAAATAAAAGTAGAATTTCTAGGACATATTGGGGAAAATGATACTATACGTCCTTCACTCGCTAAAACGCTCGTTATAAGAAATTTACCTAAACCAACAACAGTTAAACCAGCTCAAAGATTTTTAGGCCTAACTGGTTACTTTCGAAAATGTATACATGAATATTCTAAAATCGCGAAACCACTTAGTGATCAATTAAGAAAAGAGAGTCACTTTAATTTTAGGCAAACTCAAAAGGAAACTTTTGAAAAACTCAAAGAAATTTTGACAAAAAGTCCAGTTTTGACTATCTTCAAAGAAGAAAAAAGAATTGAATTGTGCATACTAACGCAAGCCAACAGGTTTGCGGTACTGTGCTGATTTAAGAGGTAGAAGAGGGTAAGTTGTATCCTGTCCACTACATGTCCAAGAAAACAAGCCCTGTTGAAGAAAAATACAGAAGTTATGCGCTAGAAGTCCTTGCTACCGTAGAAGCTCTGAGGAAATTGCGTGTTTACCTATTAGGTAACAAGCTCAAGATAGTGACTGATTGCCAAGCATTCCAAAAAACTATGAGCAAGAAAGACCTAGTTACCCTCTTTGCTGTTCGAAGAGTTTGAATATGAAATAATACACCGACCAGGTCAAAGGATGAAGCACGTGGGCGCTTCGGGTTAATATCCAGTCATGATGATTGGGGATGATACATTGACCACCAGATTGAAGAAAACATAGTCAGAAGATGAAAATATTAGCACATTAATGACACTCTTAAGTTGCGAGGAATCTCAAGACTTTTTCGAAAAAATAGGATGCTATACAAATTCGTAAACGGGCGTGAACTCATATTTGCTCTTAGTGGTATGCAAACTGAATTAATTAAACCAGTTCATGAAAAAGGTCACTTCTCAACCACTAAAAATGAAGAAGTGGTCAAACTAGAATTTTTATTCTTAATATAACAAAACTTACCTAACAGATAATATGTAGCTGTAAACTTGAGTTTGATCACAGTGTAAGGTCGTTATCAAATATCGCTGAGGTCATCGATGTTCAGGACTGGCAGAACTGTTGGATTTATATATTTTGTGACACTTACCTACTCTAGAGGGTACCACGAATTTGATCTCTGCTCTGTGATCTAATCCAAGGGGCTCACTCGAGCCTCCACAGCAACAAAGGCACATCCAGCTTTGAAAGACTTGTGATCGGATACCTTCGTAATATGTATGTTTAATAGTTTAATTTAAATCTGTGAATACTTTATAAATATATTATTTTATTTAATGTCTTTTTTTAAAAATCCCTCTTTTCAATGAATCCAGAACCCTTAGACCTGAAACTAAATGAACCATTTACTCCTTTCTGTAGTAAAAATTTGGTAGTTTCGTCCATGATCGAAAAGTCGAAATTATCTTCGAAGTACCTCTATTTTCATCTTCCTATTACATGTTATTTGAAAATAGATTTATATCACTCCATTAAGATTTCATAAGAAACTTTTCAGAATATAACTATGCATTCTACTGAACAATTTTACATACTTGATTTTCACATTACTTTCTTCTTGCGTTATATATATTTTATGACTTTCATCTCTTTCAAGTGCCGCGGCCTTTAAGTTCAGTCGTGGATGCAAATCCTGAAGAAGGAAACGAAATGAGGTGTGTAAGTCCTAAAATGATGTTATGAGGAAGCTAAGGAAATTCAAGTTAGGATACCAGCTGGGGAGTTTTCAGGGGTTTTTTGGGGGGGAGAGAGAGTTCTTCGATGCTATATTTGAAGTAACTGATTGTGTGATATGATACTTGATATTATATGTGAAATTACGTATTACAATAAATTATCATTAATATGTACTTCTAAAAAAAAGTAATTTCGTATTTCTGCTTGTTTTAAATACTGAAATTAGCCAACTTCAGTTAATTATTATTTTTGTATTGCTTGTGACTGAATGAATTTAATTCCAACGTTTATCAGAGCATTGATTTTTGAAATTTTACCAGGAGAAAAGAGTAATTTCGTAACAATCTTTTTTTTCATCAATTTAATATTCCAATCTTTAAAATTGCCCTGTTTATATAATGTTTCATCTTTAATGCTAGTACAATATTTTTTGAAACAATATTGAGTTTTTTTAAACTTCAAATAAAAGTTTATTGTCCAACTTTTTCTACAAAATTTAAGGATTCAAAAATTCATAAAAATGATCTATCCTCTGTTTAAATGTATTTCTTGTTTTAGTTTTAGCATCGATATTTACAATATGTGAGTTTTATTTTTATTTTAAAAACTTAATTTCCTATCTTAATTATGGAACTTCCATTTATTTTTAATTTCATATAATAGCTGTAATGAAAGTATTTCTTCCTTTTAAAGGAAAGGGGCGTCGTAAACTAAACTTCTTAGCTTTTAATGTTAGTTGTTTTATTCACCGAAATATAAATTGCGCAGGAGAAAGGTAAACTCGTTTCATCGAAAAGAATTTTGACATCATATAACTCTCTACCATATAACCTTTTTTGGAAAAAAATATTCACATAATTTATTCTATAGAGATACACATGAGAAATGAGTTTTTTCTAATCACTTTTAATTTGATACAGTAAAAAAGAAACCATATAAAAAAATTTAAACTTTGAGGTAGTTTTTAGTGGTAATAGTGTATTGAAAATATTAATCTCAGCATCTCCAACAGATAAATAAGTCTTCAAAATGATATTCGATTTGAACTTCTGACCAGAAGGTTGTTTTGAGAATATAAGTTGCTGTTGGTTTTGAAATTTCGATTGACATATTATAACAACTGCGATAAGAGCATTTGTGATTGATAACTAAAACTGAAAAAATAAAGAAGAGGATTTATCTCTTAAACATATTTCTTTACTCTTTTTTCCTCTCTCCAGCACAGAGTAAGAAGAAAGTGTTTTTGTATATGTCTTTTTTTTCTTTGGATTTTGGTAAGTCAACCAATTTCAATTTTTATATTATTTCGAACATCTGGAGGTGACTCGGGCTGAGGCATTCCACATTCAGAGTGAGGAATTTGGACGATTGTAACCCCGCAATGAATGACGTGATGAATTGAGATAACTCTAAATACTTTCGGATTCCTAAAATGACCAAGAGCTCATAATAAGGGCAAGAAGTAGAAAAATAGCTGAATTTACAATTTTTCTGAAAATTAAACAAAAGTCATCTCCTATTCCTAAATCAAATCCACAATACCTATATACAGAGATAAAAGGGAAATTTCCTAGATATGAAAAAATTGCAAATATGTCTTTCACACGAAACGGAAAAATTAAATTGAGTGCATCTGATACTGTATGCGCTGCACAAATACTCGCAGTAGAACATTTATTAAATATACCGGTGCAGGCCAGTATCATTTGCGAAGGATTCACTACTCTATTCTTAATCTATGAAATATCAACTAACGTACCACTGACGGAATTGGCTACAGAAATTCAGAATACAGTAGAAATGGGACGCTTTTTGAAAAGCGGAACCAATCAGGAGTTTTCCCCGGTACTAATCACCATCCTTGGAACTGATTTACCTGAAAATGTCAAACTTTGGTTTATTAACCATCGAATCCAAATTTTCATTGATAAACCCAGACAATGCAATAGATGCTTCAGTTTTTATCACATATCCAGATTTTGACAAAACCCGCTCATTTGTGTTAATTGTGATATATCACATTCTGGCTCTTGTACCATTTCTGTTACATGCACTAACTGCAAACGAGACCATACCGCTAATTCCAATTTATGCCCAGTATTCATAAAAGAAAAACAAATTATGTAATATAAATGCACGAATCACTTAACCTTAGGAGAGGCAAGGAGGAAGTACCAAGAAAAAAATTCAGATAGCTATTCCAATTTTTTAAGAACAAACACAACAAGCCAAAATATGGAGAACTTAGAAAAAATATTAGAAAATATTGTTACATATTTCCAAACTGCCTTAGAAAAACAAACAATACTTATCATGGAAAATGTCCAGAAAATGATGGAAATCATGTTAGTACAACTATACAATATGTTTGAAACAGGGGAAAATCAACATCTCTGTGTCGGAAAAAGTCCTCAAATAAAATGCATCAGAACTTTTGCATCTTCATACCGGGTGCATTAAATAACCTGCAGAATGCAACAAAAGAAATTGATATCGGATGATCCGTTTAAATAAAGTTCATAATATTTATTGATTTTTATGTGGATAAATTCTCCATGATTTAAAAAAAAAATTATTTTTTTCTATCCCTCCAGGGGAGGAGAGAATTTTTGCATATAGCCTTTGCCCTTTTCTCTTTTTTAAAACGTTTTTATGTATTTCACTTGGTTCGTGTTTCTGTGTGTGTGTGTGTGTGTGTCATCAAATTTTCTATCGTTAAATTAACCAACTTCCCATCAAGCTAGAGTTCTGAAATTTCGGGAACCGTTCTTACTTGCCTAACAATGCAATATTTAGATATTTGCGACCAGTTTTAACTAATATTTCAATAATCTTTCTTAATAAATTTTGCCACTATATAAAAACGTTGGTTTTTATCTCGAATTATTGTTTATGTTTTTTTCTGCAATGAAATTGTAGAAGCATGAAAAACAAAATAATTTCGTTCCATATTCCTCCCTTCAGCAAAACTGATGTTTGGATCTTCCAGGAAACATTTTTGAAACATGACAATAAATTTCAACTTCCAGGGAAAATAATTTTCCGGCAAGACAGACTCGACAGACCAGGAGGAGGATTGCTAATAGCAGTACCAGCGAAACATTTCTGCTCGTCAAATCCCTATTTCAATAGTACAAACGCCAGATATTGAAATGCTAACTATACAAATATTTATTAATAATATATCTTTTTACATAATAAACTTATATACTCCATAGGACTCAATATCTCATTAATCAAATCCTACTTGGAATCCTGAATAGATCCTATCTTAATTTTTGGAGACCTTAACCTGCATCACTCGATGTGGGGTTCGAACCATATTTCGCCTCATAGTAAAATTTTTTCAAATAGTTAACTGATTCCAATTTTATCCTTTTCAATACTACAACAACCCCAACCCTAATATAAGCTCAGCTACTCTGATTGATCTCACCCTCTGCTCTGCAAACTTACTCGGAAACACTAATACTTATATATCGGAATGCTCGTTCGATAGCGCGATCACTATCCCATAATCACTGAACTATTTCTACAACATCAGAAACAACGAATCTCTAAGATAACAAACTTGCGCTTAACAATGAAAGAAGTACAAGCATCATTAGAAAACTAAATAGAAAATCTCACTGATACAATTTCAGAAATAATCCTTAATGACACCAAGGAAATACGATTATCCAATAAGTCCTTTCCTCCTTGGTGGAACTGCACCTGCAATTTATACAGACTCAAAAATTTTTTCCACAAAAAGATTATAAACGATATTTCACCCTAATTATGGGTAAAATATTAACAGTATTCGAGCAAACTGAGATATCGTATTAAACAATAGAAAGCAAAGCACTGGGATGAAATATGTAATTAAGTGTCTAATCCTTAGATCTTCTATAGTCTTTCAAAAAAACTACATTGAACAGAAATACAGAATCAATTATAAATCTCCTCCAATACCATAATAGATATGTAGCTTAACCTCAAAAACAAGCTCAACTTTTTGAAAACTATTTTGCAACAAATAACGGTTCCCACGAACCACCTCCCCTAGATTTCCTCAATAAAGAAAACGATCTTCTTAATAAACGTCTCCATATTTCGGAATTAAACAGAGCCATAAGATATGCTAAAAATACTACCACAAGAGCAAATCCAATTTATGCAATTTTACTAAAGAACTTGAACAATAGTCAACGAACTGCTGTTCTAAACTATTTTCAGCATTTATTTCAGAATTTCATTGTTCCTCAGTCATGGAAACATGCAATAATTCTACCAATTCCGAAACCGGGCAAAGACAAAACTAAAATTTCATCCTACAGACCAATAATTTTAACTTCCGTATTTTCTAAGACATTTGAAAGAATCTTGAGTAGAAGCCTATCTTATTTGCTGACAATAGAACGAAAACTCTCCTCATTACGGCTTTGAATCATTTAAAGATAGTAGAGGTGCCACATACCTCATTAATAAAGCTATCTTAGATGCCAAAGGAGAAAAAAATTCTTTGTGTGAATTAGCCTGGATATAAAGGGAGCTTATGATTCAGTTTATATAGATGGTCTTTTATACAAATATCTCCAAATTGGAATTACCGAGAAAATATAGCTCTATGGATTCACAAATTCCTAACTTCTCGATCTCTTCAGATTCAATGGAGGGGCAACCTATCATCGCGAAAATCTGTTCCAAAAGGAGTTCCAGGGCAGTGTCCTTTCACTCGTATTATTTACTATTTATATGCGTGATATCTTCGAAACATTGGAAGGAGTAGAATGCTCAGTTTTTGAAGATATTTTTATTTATTGTTCTCATTGGTCCCTGGATATAGTCAGTAGAAAATTGCAAAATACCTTAGAAAGAATAACACAATGGTGTAACTATTGGAAACTATTCCTAAGTCCTGATAAAAGTACAACTGCAGAATTATCAAATAAAAAATTACAAACGTTTCCTAATATATTGGCAGGATTCCCTCTCACATGGCAAACTCCGTTAAATATCTAGGAGTATATTTTTCCAAACAGAATCAGAATCTTACAACAATGAACCATATGAAAAAAAAGTTTTGAAAAAAATCAATGGCCTTAAAGGAATAGCATATAAGCACTTCGGTCCAAGAGCAAAATACTTGACCAAATTAACTAACAATAGTATTTGCAACACCTTTTATTATACATGTCCTATCATTAACAAAAGTCAGATAATAAGCTCAAATCTCTTAACATGATTCAAACGAAAGTACTCAGAAGAGCATTAGGTTTAGCACAATGGACTCCAAACATTGTACTTTTACAAATAGCTGATCAGGAAATACTATCGGAGAAAATAAGAAGACTAGCGATCAAATTTTTTATCACCCAAATTTCAAACGGTGACTTTTCCTCTCTGCATCTCAATAGTCCTGGTACTATAGATCTAAATATTCTGGAAGAGGACAAAAGCTATATCTCGAATACTTCTCATGCATTGAATATTAATGGGCAACAAATAATATCTATCCGTAGATTACTCAACAAATAATATCTATCCCTAGATTACTCAACAAATAATATCTATCCCTAGATTACTCAACAAATAATATCTATCCCTAGATTAATATCTATTATCACAGAGCTTCCATGCGAAATTTACACCAATGAATTTGAATTTCAAGACAAAAACCTTCCTACTTTTATCATCAGAGGATTATTTGACTAAATAGTGAGCAATAACTACCGAGATTATTTCATAATAGCTAATAAAAAAAACCATAACATGACCTCTATTACCGGCATAACGAAAAATTCCTCCTTTGAATATAATTTAAACTCCATTATCATTATATTTACAGCAGAAGCTCTAGCCATATGCCCAGATTTAGATGATGTCACAGAATTAAATAAAAAGTTATTAATTTTATCAGACAGTCACTCTGTTCTAACTGCTCTAAAAATTATAGTAATAAATCTCCAAAAGTTATTCACAGATTAGCCAGCAAAGTTTTCACCCTTTCGCAATTTCAAGCTCAAATAGTACTACTATGGACTCCGGGACACTCGAAAATTATTTGGAATGAACAGACGAATTACCTCGCAAAATCGGTTACAGAGTTAACTTTTTCATTGACTGGTTTGCTTCGGAGGATATCCATAGCAACATCTACAGAAAACAAAAACAAAAAAACAAAAAACAAAAAAACCAACGAAAATTTTTATTCAAGTAAATATTTCGAAGACTTGGGAAACATCCCGACTATAGACAAAATATATAAGTGACAAGAAGCAGAAGAGAGGAAATTCTCATCACTCGAATTATCTGTAAAATGATCATAACTCCTGGGCTTTTACACAAATTCTATCTTCAGGATAATACAATCTGTAGCACATATAACCATATCAACGATTTGGAACAAATACTCCTCCCAAAGAAATCACCTCTGGAATACACTCAAGAAAAATCCATAACAAAATACTACCTTCAAAGAATTTTTGGAAACAATAGTCGCTAATAAGCAAGTGTTCAGAATATTCCTGCAGAAACTAAAGTACTTTGACATACACTGAGCATCTTTTAAACGGGATTATAGCCTTTGCTGCTCTATATCCCACAAAGATCAAGAAATAAATATATGAATAAAAATAAAATAAAATGCACTTAATTCGTTAAAAAAATAATGTTAAAATTTTAATTCGTTAATGTGAGGTAAATTTTGAATCCTATAACATTTTTTACATTCGTAAGATAAATGATTATCTGCGTAATAAAATATTGTTTGATTACATTTCCATTCCCGGCCTTACGAAATGGTTCAGATAAAACATTTCGGAAATCTTAACTTCAAGTAGTCGAGCTCTTTTTCAGTCGTCAAGAATTTCAGCATTTATAATAAATGAGTTAGTTTCAACATCTTCGTTTAAAGGATTTCATTATCTGCAGCAGCAATCTAATTTTCCAATGCTGTTCAGTAAAGGTATTCTTCAGGCAAATAGTTTTTCCTTTATTTTAAATCACTTTTTTTTTGAAAAACTATATGCAGTGATAAAGAACAGGAAACGATTTTTTTTTTATTAAGATAATGTACTGTAGTTATATTTACATCTTTCACTATTAGTTCTAGTTTTTTTTTTTTAATTGTACAAAATATTAGAAATCATGTATTGAATCAGTTGTGAATAAATACAAAATACAATTAAACTTAATTCCTAAAAATCTAATTTCCTTCAGTAATTAAAAGATAATCAAGGGGAAAAACTCAATTTCATTGTTAAAGTAATAATAATAGAAAAAAATCATAGATTTTAGGTAAAAGAATTAGAAGTTACTCTAATGACGTATAACCTTGATTCTTAAATAACTATCTATTCTAGTACTTATGGTAATAAAAATCATGCTATAATTTTTAAAAACTTTAATTTATTTCTATTCGAATCAAATTACTTTAACTTAATTTCTATTTACTTTTATTACACAAATTAATTTACTTCATCAAAAAGTACGCATTTTTATAAAAATACTTTTGAATGGTTCATTTTAACAGTGGCTTATTCATGATATCAAAGGAAACTTTCATATAAACAGCAAGAAGATGGCTGGAGCATAGAGCGTAGCCGATAACACTTTTCAGAAAACGAGAACGTTTGAAAAATGGTGAATATCCAAAAAAAAAAAAAAAAAAACAGTGTACTACCTTGCAAAGAGTTTTTCCTACGAATCGTCTTGCGCATGGTTGCTATAACTGGTTCCTATCAAGGACAATGCCTTGGCGATCATCCTGTGGCCACGGTAGCCTAGTGGTCACGGTTTCGAATTTGTGGCCGGCGGTTTTCGTTCAGTTGCGGGTTCGATTCTTGGCTGCCAAAGACTCGCCGTGTATCCGGGGCTAATGCACGTTAAATCTGTCGGGGCCCAAAGTCCTCCCGTTTGCGTGGTGTGGAAGAGGAGAGGGGGTTACCAGCTCAGGTATCGTCCTCGTCAATTGACTGAGGATCAACATTACGAGGTCCATTGCCAATAGCCCTCGTGTTGCTTCTAATGCGACGTTAATAGAAACTGAAACTAAACTTGGTGATCACCCTTTTCTAGAAATGAGGATCTAGCGGGAGAAAATCTTCACCCCCGTAAGGTAACTGGGCCAAATCACTTTTAAAAAGGATTGATAAAATGCTTGAAAATTTAGTAACACACTCTGGTGTCAATTGAGTATCGGGGCTTTTTCTATTACTGACATAGGATCTTGTGTTTTCAGGGGGAATTTTTATAGCCTTGTAGTGCTTTGTTCTGAGCCTTAATGTTGTAGATATTACTAATCCACTTTTGTGATACTCATCTATTATACTTCTTAGAATCGTTGTTTTAATGCTGTACGCGTACATTGCTGCATTAAAAAAGATTCATGTGAAGTAGAATGGCATTTTGACTCTGTAATGATCTGTATTCTGCGCTTGTAAATAATAAACCTTGAAAAAATGCTGATCAGAATAGGATGAGGGGGGGAAGAATTCTTCACTTATTTTAAATAAAATTGTAGTGTTTTCGATCTACTGTCTCCATTTAGTAGATTTCTCCTATAGTTGAAAGTTCTACAGTTTTTAAGAAGATTAGAAGTCCGGCTTAAGGATTGAATCAAGATACATGCGTCTTTTCTGATTAGATTTAAAGGAAAACCAAGGGCTTCGAATTCGACTTCTTATAAATTAACAGACCTCTCATAACTTCATCAAAGTATTTCTGTCAGTGTGTAGATACGTTTTTAATCGCCTCTAAAACTAACACTGCTTATAACGTAAACTTACAAATTTTTGCACTTAAATTATTTTTAAAGAAAAAAAATAGGGTTTTTAAAGTCAGGAAAATAATTATAAAATTTACAAAAGTTATTTTCTGATCACTTCAAAAAGTACGTAAAAGAGAGAATTTTTTATTTGAAAATGTTACACCTCAAAAATATAGCATAGATTTTTTTTTATTTTAATTAAACAGAATATTAAAGCTTTTTTTTTTGTGTTAGAATCATGTATATGTTTCAAATAAATTAATACTTGAACAAGAACTATTTAAATTTTTTTTTTTATAAAATGCAAAATTTTTTTTTTATATCACATGCATATTGAATAGTACAAATACTGAATAAAACCCATTAAAATCTTTAATCTCTTATTTTTTAATCATGTTCTTAGTAATTAAAGTTCTGGAAAAATTTGTTTTATAAATGTTTTCACTAGGAATGCATTTCATTGCAAAATATTTTTGTATGTGTGATAAAAATGAAGCAAAGGGTTAGCAGGATGAAAGAAACACAAATAAACACTTGCTTATGTCAATTTGGAGATGTTTGACACTGGCGATGGCATCGCTTAATGTGGAGGTCGTCCGGTGTATTTCCGTATTTCTTCGTAGTGTCAATAATTGTTGTTTCAATGGTTACAACCGAGCTTAATATTTGCAACTGTTTTGAGATCTGTGTGACTATATTTAGAGTATGAATTTCAATAAAATCTGTGATAAGATACTAATTGTGAGTATTTCATTTGCTTATGTTATGTATACTGAAATTACTTAATCCTTTTGGAATTCTCAGCTGGAGAACGAGCTAATATTAGAAACTTATGTTTTCCTTTCCTCTGTTAAGGTTAATTTATGGTTTAACTTAAGTTTCTTTGCCCAAGAAATTTCAAGATCTTTCTGCATTTTAGATTATGTGTTCTTTTTGTGATATCATTGTGGTTGATTGATTTTTGTAAGTCTTTTTCTTATATTTGTTTTAATGGGTAAGATTTCATTGATTTTTCATTTCTGTTTGAATGAAACAATTGAAGTTAAGTATGGTCTTATGTTTTAAAAAGGGTGTTTAGGAAAATAATAAATATTGAACTCTTTTGAAAAGTAATTACTCTTAATCGTAGTTATCTATATAAGTAAATATTTTATTGTTGTTTATAATGATAATTAAGATCTTGTAGGCAAAATTCTTCTCAAAATATTGAAAAAGTACTTAAACATTTTGTAGAAAATGCTCAGCGGATGAATTCTTCATTTTGTTCTTCAATCCTATGAGTATATAACATTTTTTCTTAAAAATATTTTCTTATGTGTTTATATTTCATCATACAAAATTAATTTTATATAATGAATAGTAAGTTTTAGAATATATTTTATAGTTGGTTAAAGATTTTCTAATCGTTCCAAAATTGTTTAAAAAGATTATGAGTAAAATTCAATTAAACTCAAAATTTTTCTTTTGTGTAATGGTATAATTTTTCTAAAATAATTATTGCATATCTAGTTATTAATTGTTATTACATGTTCAGAATTATCTTATAATATTTTTAGATATAATTTAAAATAAAACTTAAATTATAAAAATAAAACTAATTTTAGTTGAAACCATTTGTTTTTACTTAAATTAAATTTTTTTTATAAATATGTATGTTTAAATTATGTATAATAAATATATAATTAATTTTTATTATGGTATTCAAATAAATTTCGTATAATATTTCTCTCTATATATATTAGTTGCAGTTTTGATTTTGTCACATGCCTGTCATTTAAATCTACTTTTATCTCCCTTTATATTTATCTACCTCTCAGGGGCTTACTTTCTTCAGGTAAGTATAGATGATCCAAGGTATCTTTTCTTTTCTATGGGTTTACTGTCTTTGATAAATATCATCAAATGTCTCCAGGATACTCTAATAATTTCTCATTTTCCATTCTTGTCATTTCTCCCCTTAATGTGTAGATTTTAAATATACAATGTTTTATGTTGCATAAGTCAAGTTTGGGTCATATTTTTATCTGTGTTTACAATTTAAATGGGTTTTTTTCACTTCATAATTAGTGAGAATGCAATAATTGTTGAAAGTATGCTTCTTTATTGGATATTTCTTTTCAATTTAACCTTTTATAACATATTATAATGATCTTTGACCTTTTTTTAAAAATTATCCTTTCTGATTATTTTTACAATTAAAACATCCAAGTGAATATTTTTTCATTTCATTAAAATTTATTTCTTTGTAAAAGTTGTTAGTCCTTAGGTCAGAATTAAGTTCATAAGTATTATATATATAAAGGTTTCTTAAGAATCATCCAATGTGAAACAAGTTCTTTGTCGTATACTGCATGTTGTAAATCGATTTAAAAGTTTAAAAATAGAAAAGAGTATATAAATCTATTTCTAGGAAGGTATTTTAAGAGAAGTATTAAGAGTTTCTATTGGATTTCAATGATGATAATAATAATAATACACAGAAATTAAATAAAGAGTATAATAATTCAGAGCAGGCCTGATTTTGTTCAAAAGATTATTAAATTTTGAGAGGTTGATGCTTTTTTTTCTATTTATTCATTATAGATAATTTTTATGAGTTTAAATTAATTAATTTTATAAAAATAAAAACAATACAGCAGAATCTTTAGATTCAAATGTTACTTTATCACTAAAAAATGTTCTAAACCACTGTATATTTTTCTTTGTATAATACATGTTAATTTTTGGTATTAAAAAGTTATTTAGCTGATATTTTATATAATTGTGATCGCAAAAGAATTGTGGTTTATTGGAACATATTTAAAAATTGTTCGTACTGTAATAAAAATATTGTACGGGCAGAAACTGGAATTTGTGCTAGTGCATCTTCTTTTAAATTCTATAAATGTCATATATATTATTAGAAAATAGAATAAAATATTTTTTTAAAGCAAATTTATCATTTAAAAACATTTAAGTTATTGCTTTACTGAATGGCATGCATTAACATAACAGCATAATGCATTAAATTTTTTTAAAAGAAATATTTTACTCTACAATCCTATATTTTTAAGTGTGCTCTACATTTAGATTGGCTAAAAGGAATGCATTTGTATTAATATGTTCGCTGAGTAAGTTGTAGTAAGTTAATGCTTATACTATGTGATTTCAGAGAGATCTTTTTATTTATTTTATCTCTTTAAATTTAGCTGGTTTTATTCATTTTTTTTTCAAACAATGCCTTTGAAAATTTATTGTTGCATTTTATTATGGTGTATTACTTATCACATTTATTGTTATATCTTTGACATGTATAAGAATTCCTGATTTAGAGGTAGTTTCTGTATCAGATTTTAGCATTATTTAAATTTCAATAAGTTTGTTAGAATCTTACTTTTAAAAATAAATTCTAATGAGTTCTTTAAACTGAAATAAGAGAAAATTCTGAACTATTTAAATTTTTAGTTTCATTAACAGGTACAAAAATATCCATTTAACTACAATTGTCTTTAACTTATTTTTTTTGCTAATTGCTTTTTCTATAAATAAGAAATTAACTCATTTTTTGCTGAAAATATTGCTTTGTAAAATAAAATCATAGTTCTTTTTGTAAAAATATTTTTACAATCTTGTATTTTATAGTTCAATACTTAAAAAATGTTTTGGGAAAATTTTAATTTGTAAAAAGAAAATAACTAATTTTAGATGGAAAATCAATTGATATTAATTGGTAAATATTTCTAGGTTTTTCTGTGGTACGGACCTTCATGATGAATTCAGAACAAGACCAAAACACCAAATCTGAAACTCGCCCTGAATCCGTGACTCTAAAGAAAGGGACATTATGGCAACAACGTGATAAATTCTTCAGTCGCTGGAAAGAAAGATTTTTCATTCTGACCAGCGATTATCTTGCTTGCTTCAAAAAAGCATCCAAGATTGGAATATCAGAGATGGGTGGTTTTTTGTACAAGGTTAGTTCCATTTGTATTCTGCTAATTATATTTACAAGTACATCATTATTGTGTTATTTATATTTAACCAAAAATAATTGTGTAGAATATTTTGAGCTATTGCTAATTAAATTGAACTGGATTTGAAAGTCCCCTCATGTAGCATGGTGTCATGTTAGATACAAACTGAGACATTGTCATCTGATGAAGGTTTTGAATTGGGAGATCTGTTCTTATAGAGCTCCTAATAGTTCCTTAGAAATGTTAATACAAACTGTTTATTTAATTGAGTTAGCAGTACAATTTAAGAAATATGAATGCATTTTTAAATTTTGCATTCTGTGAGAGTATTCTGATGCTTATAAATGTTTTTAAATACTGATTTAATGTTTTGATGTTATTTATTAATCTTATTATGCTGAATTATATCAGATTTGAATTATACCAAATACCTTTATCTAAAATTTTATAAAGGCTTATACTTCAAAAAATTTTATGCTCTGTTCAGAGATATGTATTATTTGTAAAAGTTATACCATAACATTTATAATTTTTGGATTCTTTTATATCTTCTGGTCTTTTGAAAGGAGGAAATTATTTTACTCTTCAATGAGCTTAGAAGAAAGTTTTAAGTAATAAGTTTAGATGTTTAAGTATTAGTATTTTATCAGTCTTGGCGAATGTTTCTCTCTGTAGCACCAAACTGGCAATCTTATTTCACACAATCTGTTAAAGATATGTAATTCTTATAAATTACCGTGGCCATGGTAGCCTAGTGGTCATGGCTTCGGATTCGTGGCTAGTGGTTTTCGTTCAGTCACGGGTTTGATCCTTGGCTGCCAAAGACCTATGTGTAGCCGGGGCTGATCCACGTTAAAACTTGTGGGGGCCCAAAGTCCTCCTGTTGGTATGGATATTAGGAGAGGGGGTGCCAGCTCAGGTGTCGTCCTCGTCCGTTGACTGTGGTTCAAAATTACGAGGTCCGTCGCCAATAGCTCTCGTGTTGCTTCCAGTGCGACGTTAATAAAAAACGAAAACTAAACTAAACTAACTGTTATAAATTACCATTTCTATGCAGAACTACTGGAAGAGTGTGATTATTTGGCTCAAAAAATAGAGACTAAATATTCTGTTCTGCATGCAATTAAAATCTGTAAATATTCTGTTTACTAAATATAGTTAAATCATTTTAATATATTTTTTCAGATATTTTTCTAATGTTTCTCTCCTATTTGACAGGTTTGCTATAATTTTTTTTATTTCTAAATCATTCAAATTTGTTGAAACTCTCATTTTTAACGAGACTTGTTATATTCTTTTTCTTTTTATCCATTTGTTTTTATTTTTTTCATAAGTTTTTTCACATTTTATGTTTTTAATTATATTTATTTACCAATCTATGTAATTAGGGAATTTTAGTATTGATTTATTTTTCAAAACTGAATTTGGAGATTGTGATTGTAACTTTTTTTTTTATCAAACTTCATTTCCAGTACTATCTTAGAGTATATGGATATCTTCCATTCTTATGAACTGATATTTATACAAGTTGTATTTGTTCATAGAGCAAAAATAAATTTATTTTTATTATATTTATCTCCATTACTTTTAATGAACGAATACATATGCACAACATGCACAATGAAATAGACACATAATTAAAGCAATTTTACCCAATTTAATTTTCTCTCGGGCTGTTATAACATTTAAGTGCCCAAGTTTAAATGTAAAAAATAGATATTTATGAAATAGTTCAAACTTTAAGAAGAATGTAAAGTATTGTATAGTAACTCATATGAATCAAAGAATATATTGAAGAAAATGAAAAACACATTCAGTATATGTGTGTTACTGCAGCCTTAATTATATACTGAAAACTCCAATCGGGTAGCATTACAAGAATAAATTCTTTGAGTATCAAATAATTAGAACATGAACAAAAATACTATCATGTGGCTGATGCAATGTATTGTGCATTTGTAACAATTTGAATATTTTGATATGTTAATAAAATTGTGTTTTAATTTACTTTGAGGTATCCCAACCTTTCATGTGGCTGCGGTAGCCTAATGGTCCTGGTTACAGACTAATGGCTGGCGGTTTTAGTCAAGTCATGGGTTCGAGCCTTGAGGCCGCTAAAGACCCAATGTGTAGCTGGGGCTGATGCATGTTAAATCTGTTGAGGCTTTAAGTCCTCCTCTTGGTATGGAAGTTAGGAGAGGGAAGTTCCAGCTCAGGTGTCGGCCTCATCACTTGACTGAGGTTCAAAATTGTGAAGTCCTTCGCCAACAGTCCTCATGTTGCTTCAAGTGCAACATTAATTAAACCAAACCAATCATTTTTCATTAAATTAATTTAATTTCAGAATTCTTTTTCAATTTCTTGCAGCTTTATTCCCCCCTGTAATCTTTTTATAGTGTAATTTATAATAAAGTTTATTTAATTATTAATTTATTAAGTGTCATTTTTATCTTTGCAATTGAATTCTTCAGTTATTACAAAAGCAAATTTTTATTGAACATCATTTTTTTTTTTTTTTTTGGCATCTGTATAAATCTCTTCTATTTTTGTAAATATCTTTTTTATGAAAATTAGTTGTTAAAATGTTTTTATTTTGCGTATTTCTTTTATATGTAGTAAATAAATCTGTAATATACTCAGCTAGTAAAATAATCAAATTTCCTCAAAGCAGTTTAAATTGTTGTTAAGGCTACAGTAATATGTAAATACTAAAATTCCTTTGGCAAAATTTAAAATTGTACAGCTAAGCCATAATTGAAAGCCCAAACACACTTTTACAAGAATTAAAAACTAATTTGTATCTTTCTATCATAAGAAACTTCAAAAGCCAGTAATAGTCAATTCACCTTTCATTCCACAAGATAATAATGTAAAAAATGATGCATAAATTTTTAATTATGATTAAAAATAATAGTGAATGATCAAACAAAATATAACTTTGTTTATGAAAAAGTAATAAAAATTGTAATTAAATATATTAATGTAACTCAAATTTTGAATAAGCAAGATTCAAGAGAAGGTTTTGCCTTAAACTTACTAATTTCCTCTTCTGTCCATTTAAAGCCATATATCCCATTATACTTGCCTACTGAAGCTAATTATGCAACTTTGGTGGTATCTTCAGTAACAACTTGCCTGGTGATTTTGAAACTGCAATTGATTTACCCTTGATGTAGATCTGCAAGAAACTCATTTGCAACAGATCTTGTAATTTTGTACCTTTATAAAGAACAGTATATTTCATTGAGCAATTTTTTTCCTTTGAGTTTGAGAACCTGACTGTACAGACTGAATTTAGGCAACTTACATCTACTTTTGTGATTTAATATTAATTTAACTGCATGTATTTTCAAAATATTCCAAATTAATTATTTTGTTTCATTAATAACTTTTTGTGATGATTTGCCTCACTTTAATGCATTGAATTAAAAATTATTTATTTAGCATTTTTTTAAAGAATATAGAAATAAAGCCAGCAGTTAGTTATAGTATAGATAGGTGCATAGTATAGAAGAAGTGCATGTTTTTTTAATAAGAAAATATCACAAAAAGGGAAATAGTTAAAATTTTAAATCTTTTCAATAAGTTCAAATGATATAAAACTTACTTATGTCTTGTTCATTCTTTTTATTCCAATGGTTGAGGTCTTCTGCTTAGATACATTATCAAAACAATAACTGGCGATTTTATTATTTTATTTGTGTTATACAACTATATACAATATATCTTCAAATGATTTTATAGTTAAATCTGAATATATTCTTATTTTATTTACAGTTATTCTTTGATAAAATTAAATTGCCTCCTATTGAAAAACCACTTGCATATTTCTTACTCGTTATTAGTACATTGATTCATGTCAATAAATTTCACAAGACATTTTTTTTCCAGACATTCATTTGTTAGATAATTAATTTAAACTTTTAAGGTTTGTACATATTGGTTTACAATAATCTGCTAAGGACTTTTTAATCTAAATTTAATCCTTCAGAAGTCAATGCAGCTGTTAATTTAGCATTCATATATTCATAATATGTATCACTTTACCAAATACATTTGTGTAAGAAAGTTCCAATCTTTATTGTTAGTGATAAATATGTGTGCTGTGATAACTTAAATTTTAATTACATAAAATACATGAATGGGGGAAATGGCATAAATTAAAGATATTGCATTCTTTTGTTGTACTTTCATTGAGATTGTCATTGTGATATGCAAGATCAAAAACAGAAAAGAATGCTTTTTTGAAGAAACTTTAAAATGCATAGGTAATGAAATAGGGAATAATTAAAGTTAAATAATAATACTCACTGGTTTTTAAATTTTTTCTCTCTCTTAATATTACATAAACTTTTCAAAAGATAAATTAAAACCTTGAGCAGTTTAAATATTATTTTAACAATTTCCCACAAAACCTTTTTATAGATGATTTTTTGAATGATCAATCAATTATTCTAGATTGTACTTCATGCTTCTCTTATAGGTGTAAGAAGCTTCTTAAAAAAAAAAAAAAAGTCAGGATTCTTCCATTTTTAGTATCATTAAATATTCTATAAAAATTAAAATATTTTAACATTTTTAAAGTAATATATTTGTTATTTATTTATTTTTTAGCTGTTATAGATGTATGTTTTAAATTTGTATTTCTGCCTAAAAAAGGGAGATGTGTATTCTGTGTTTACTTTCTTTTTGTAAATTAGTATGTATATGTTAGAAAATTTTCTATGTTTATTTCAATGCTTAAAAATTGTTTTAAAACTAATATTTATATTATTTGGGATTCTTCAATGTTACAATCCAAATATTGACCATTAATAAATATTACTGATCGTGACATTGAAAGTACAAATGTTACAGATTTTGGTATTTTTATATTAAAATTATACTGTGTATTCTTGCATCTAAAAAAATTCTTTTTTTTTTTTAATAAATCTTTTAAAATTGCATTAAGAAAATTATTTAAAGTTTTGGAATTGTTTAATGTGTACAATTTATTTTTTAAATATTATTGATTTCTTCATTCATTTTTTTTTTTTTTTTATCTTGCATGTATTTGTGAATATTTTTTGGACCTTAATTCAATTTGGTGATTTCTTTCTTTTTTTTGACTGTCAAAATACTATAACTAATTATTACATTCCTTCATATTTCTATTTATTGCCTTCAAAAAGATTTTTTTTTATAAAATTATTCCTATACTGGCTGAAATTATTAATTTAGTGCCTTCCTATTGATCAACAATGCTGATTCTATGTTCTAAGAAAATTATTAGAATTTACTTATCTATTTATATTAAAAAAAAATTTAATTGCTTTATAGGTGAATTTAGCTGATGTGGATGACCTTCAGTGGATTGATAAAAAACAAGATGGCGTAATTGCTGTTCGCGTTGGTCAAGAAGACCAGCTGTTGTTATGGTCATCTAAAGGATTGGACAATTGGATGTTTGCCCTCAGGGATGCTGTGAATCTCAGCAAGGGTCGTAGGGAAGCTCTTCGTAGATCTCAAACATTGATGCCACAGTTGTCAGATGGAGGTCTGATAGGAAGGTAGGTTTAGTCTGTTTAGGAAATGAAAGTTTGTTTTTGATAGGTATATATGCTGTCAAAGGAATGTTTATTCTCTATAAATACTATGAGATTCAGTAGTTTAAAATTTCTCTATGATAAAAGGTGTGTTTGCTTCTCAGTGGCTTATATTGTTGAGGTAAGTGTGGAAATCATGTGACCACAAGGTACCCTAGTGATCTCTTCTTTTCCTATAGGGTTAACTATCTTTTTTTAAATACAAGTGACTTCCCTTGAGATACCCTAATGATTCTGCTTTATTTTCGACCCTCCTTCTTGTCAACCAGTATTTATCTCTTTTTTTTTTTTTTAAATTCGAACATCTAGAACACAGTTACACTTTTTTTTGCTGCATCATAGCCATATCTAGCTGTTGCATCATTAAACTATACCATCAATTGCTCATGGGGGGATATATGGAATATGTATTGCATATAGATATGTATGTATTAAAAACTGTAATTTTTGAATATTTTTATTAACTGAATTTATTACTTTTTAAGTTATATACTAATACATATTTGTGTAAATAATTATTTATTTTCTGCTCACATGAGTCTGGAATATGTTGAAAAAAATCAAAACAATCAGAATGGTTTTATAAATTATATACTGTTATTTGTAATTTTATCTAATTAATGGGAAAAAAATTTTTCCTCCATTTTTGTGTTTCTTCTCTTCTCCTCCCCCTTTTACACCTTTTTCTTATCTCATTTTTCTAAAGTTTCCTCTGTACTATTTTTTTAAAAAAATATTCATAATAGTTTGCATAATTTTCTAAGCTAAATAATTGATAAAATTGAATCTGCATATAAAACACACCAGAATTGTGTTACATTATTTAATTTCTGTAATAATCAATTGAATTCACGTTATAGACTAATAAACATAGGTTTAATATCATTAAATAAAATTAAATTTCAAATTAAATATCTGTGAAATTAGATGAAATTAATTTTCAAATGAATCTTAGTTTGATAAATTCTAGAACTATGTTCTGTGAGATTTCATGTTACTATTGTTTTTGTGGCAACGTTTTAATTACTCACGAAACATTTGTTTGTTTTTGATTATGATGGTTTCTCCATATGCTCCACTGATGTCTTATTTACTTAATTTGAATTTCATTGGTGGGTACCAGGTTTCTCATATTCATACCAGGATTTTTATGTCAGATTTTTAAAACATATTTTATAGCTTTCATTCATTATAAATTTTTTACAATATTTCTACTTCTAGTCATTATTGATAAACATGTAATTGAAACAATGCAGAAAAACTGGCATCTGAAAATGTGTTTAGCAATCACATGTAAATGCCCCTGAAATTAAGGGAAAAGTATCAAAAACAGAAATAAATACTGATTGATTTTGTCTTTATTTATTACCAAAATTAACCAATTTCACTTGTTGATGTTAATTTGTTTTATTTTATATTTTGTTATTCAAATTTTAAGTTTTTAGCATCTTTCCGACATTTATGAATGCATATCTTGATTTTCTTCTTGCATAAAGCTTAGAATAAAACATAATTTGAAATTTTACAATGAAAAGTAGAAAACATTGTTTTTGATACTAAATGGAGTCTAGTTTTTATTTGACCAAAATAATTTAGAATGACGATGAAAGGATTATGAAACTTGCTTATTTAATAGAGGAGTGATATATTTGAATGAAGTAATTTAACTTTGTAATATTTGAATTATATCATGAAGAAAATAATTATATTTATTTTTATAAAATATAAGTGAGCATTTTTATTTATCCTTTCATCTTGACTGCAATTAAATCTCATTAATTTCAATCATTTTAATTTGAAAATTTTAGATATGTTAGTTTTAAAATGAATACAACATTTTTAATTAAAATTCTTGTTTAAATAAAATTGTACATGTATTTAAAATTATATTCCATGATTTCATTATTGCTTTACCTATCCATATTAATATAAATAGTTTTTTGTTGTTGTTGTTTTTGTTGCATTAGTAGTTTCTGAAGCAAGTTAAAACATAACTTTGCTTTTTTTGCATTATTCTTTTTAAACATGTACTTTTAAAATTTAATTGTTTGTAACAGTATTTAGTATCCTTTTTTTTAGAATTAAATGATCATTTAATTTTCAGTTTCATCTCATAGAGACTGGTCAGCTTGTTTCATAATTTCTATTTAATTATATTCAAATCTTTTTTTCTAATTTAATAAAGCTGGGATCTTATTGTGATTCATAGGCTCAAAGAATGAAGCATAGCAATTTGAAATTAGTTCTTGATTTGTTTTATCCATTCTTTGTAGCTTGTGATTTTTGCATATTATTTGCTCAGTAAAAATTCTGTTATACTAACAAAATTTTTTAAATTGTTAATCAATTAGAAGATAAATTATTTTCAGACATCGAGTCAACTCTCACCATTCTCTATCAGCTAGTCCTGGTCCTCCTGGAATAGTCCATTCTGGTTCCAATCTGGAACTGTGCAGCAATGCAGGACCTTTCATGCGATCACTTGTAGATAAGCATTTTATGCCTTCAATAAATGAATACTCTAGGAGAATGTCAGGTAAGTTTGTCATATATTAGTGAATTTTTCAAATGTATTTTGCTATTTTAAATCATTTCATGATTAATCTGCTTAGCCTGATAAGCTGCTTATCATTTAAAAATTACATTTTGAGAACTACACATTTATTTAAATTAGATTTCAATTAATTGAATTTACAATATATACATGTATATATATGCTCCTTTTAAGTTTTATTTTATACTTCTATAAGTTACATAGTCTTTCAAGGTTATTTCCCAAAAATAAAGCTACACATAGTCCTAAGGAAATATTTCCATTTTATCGACAAATTTATTGAAACTGGCAAAAATATATATTGCCAAAAAAGCAATATGTGAAAGGTTTCAAGATCATTTTATACTTAATATAGATTACTATTAAGGCTATTTTCCCATTTTTAGTTGAGGTGGAGGAAAAAATTAACGAAAAAGAAGTTTCAAAATGAAAATTTTTGCATACATTTCATACAAAAGATTTATTAGGTATGGACACTGTGCCGAGTTGCACTATGTTATACTTTCATGGATGTTTCCTAAAAATTTCCAATTTAATATAAATAAAGTAAAATTAAGTTTTTAATTAGCAGTTTTATTTTCCTCTTTGTACTCATTGTGTGTGTTGAAATTTAACTCTCACTCTCATCTTCTCTTAACAACAAACAGTGAATCACTATTAGATACATGATACACTACTTGACTAATCATGGATTAATCAATACTCTTGTAGATTAAAATTTTAAAAAAAATATATGATAATACTCTTGAAGAATTAATAAAAATGTTGTGAACTCGTGTCATAAAAATGTTTCATGAAATAACATAATTTTAAATAATGCTAATTGTGGATTATTTATTCTAGTTTTAACTGAAGGAGATACTAACGGCGATACAGACTGTGATGCTTCTTCTTCCTGTGATTACTATCCTGTGACTCGACACACATTTGGCCCTCGACTTGCTCCACAGTGCTCGTCTGGGTCGCATAGTTCCTTAGTCTCGCTGGGACGGCGTTCGGAAAATGGTCACTTGTACAAGCCGTCTCCCCGTTCATTGCAGGTGTCTCCCGCTCTGACTCAGCGGTCGCTGTATGCTCAGCACATTCTCTCATCACCGGAGATCTCCCAACCACAGGACTCCAGACGCACAAAGTCATCATCGGCTACCTCTGCCACCTCAGAATTCTCCTTCGTGCATCCTGACTCTCCTGTTGCGGTGTCATCGCTGCGGCTGAAACACAACCGTCCAAGTGATACTAAGAAACCACATCAATTGTTGCAGCAGCAACAGTCACTAGGGCTTCCGGGCAATGGGTTTCGACCCTCCAGTGTTTATGGACAAGCTTCAAGCGAGCTACCACCTGATGTTGTTCCTTATGGAGCATTCACAGTTACAGAGACACGGTCAATGCCGAAGAGGTCAACAAAATGTTATGGTCACACCAAGTCAGATTCAAATTATGCAGATCCAAAATTGGAGCATTTGCAGAATGTTGGTGTGCAATCAAGTTCTCATAAGTCTGTTGTTATGTGATGACCATGATTGGATGTTTTCCTTTCTAGAAGTTTATGTGTCTCTGTAGTGTTTTGGTAGAAAAGTGATGTGTATGTAGATGGATGTCTTTTCTCGACTTAAAAAATCTTGTTAATTTTGAATGGTATCATTTTCTCCCTTTCTTCTTGTCAGTTATTAGTTTGTTTCTTGCTGCCTTTTATTAGTCTGTCATTGAATTAGTTAATAAAAAAAATGAAGGAATTTTTTAAAGATTTGAACAACAGTTCTATTTTTGACAGTAAAATTAGAAAATTAGTTTTGCTTTTAATGATTTCATTTTTATGATATTTATATTCATATTGTATTATATAAATTAGGCCTGTGTTAATTTCGGTTCTACTACTAACCAAAAAAGTTCTGTTTTAAATTTTGTTTTTAAATCATTCTTAATATAAAGAGATCTTATTCACTGAACATTGTTTTTGCTTTAATGAAACATGTACAGTGTACATGGAGATTATCTTAGGTTTGAAAAAGGTATAAGTGCAAAAATTTCGAAAAAGCATGTTTTCTCATGAAGAAGGTATAATTTTTTTAAATGAAAGAATTGAATTTGAGGAGAGAAAAAGGCTTATACAATTTTTTTTGTTAATAAAATGCATAAATTTTATAAATCATTTTGTATTATTAGGTTACACAAAGGTAAGCTTTAAAGGATGTGGTATGTCTTTAGATATAAAGAGTAAAAATAGAGTGAGTTGAATGTTTACAGTTTGCTTATACAACTATTTAAAATGAGCTCTGGTATTTAATGAGAAAGTTTTGCCTTGCAGCATTGTATTTTAGCAAGAAAGATTATTTCAGTTTTATATGAATGTTAGTATTATAATGTACAAAATAATTTTAAAAATGTTTATACTTTAAAGAATTTAAATCAGGAAGAATTTGTAACATTTTCTTTAGTAAATACATCAGATAATTATGAATCTTAATATTATTTTGGATGAAGTCCTCTCCTTAATTATTTATTTAAAAAAAGTTAATTATTTTTTTTTAAAAAAAAGCAAATCTGTTATTAAAGATTTAATCAAATTTACCTGTTTGAATGTCTTATAACTATCTTTTTTAATAAACATTTTGCTCTAATAGACAACCCCAAAAGATAGAATTGACTGATTAAAAAAAAAAAGCTTATAATAAGAATTTATCATGTGATTACTTTAAAAAGGTAAAAGTAAGCTTAGTATTTTTCATGAAAATTACTACATATTTAGCTTATGTTGTAAAACAAATAAAAACATGAATATTTTTAGATATCATTGAAAATTAACAAGGTTTTATAAGTGTGAGGTAAGGTAAATTTCTAGTTATTGATCTTCAATTACATAAAGCACAGTAGAACCTTTCCCTTCCCTTAAAATATTGCTTGGCCTGGTGATAACATTGGATTGTATGATTGTGGCATCATATGAAAACTTGATTCTGTTGAAAAAAAAAATGGAAGCAAGTTGGTGAGAAGGATTTTTTTACTCCCCCTTTCACATTTTTGGTTGTAAAATATCATTACTTTAGTCTTTTCTTCAAATGTGCTACCTACTGCTTTCAAATATATATTTTTTCTTTTTGACATAATGTCAAAATTCATCTTATACACTTGGCCAAGTCAAATAGCACATTATGAATTGTATGGGGAAATAACATCATTCATCACAGCAATAAATAGTGACAAGCTTGATATTTTCATATTTTTTATTCATGTTGTTTTTTATATATTTTTATTTGATAAATTCATTGCTCAGATATTTTTGTTGCATGCTCTCCCTGGTTTGAAGCTCATTGATAATACATTAAAAATTTATTTTCATGTTTTAAAATATTTTGCATCTCTCATTTTTTACTAATACTCTTCAAAATCTATGTATTCATTCTTGCAATTCATAGCATTTTTTCCAGTGAAAAATAACTCATTGCATTGAAGTTATAATGCATATATTTTGTAATAATTGTTTACTTGATATTAACTGAAGGTTCTACTGTGTTAGATCTGATTTAATCAGGGGTTTTACTTTTTAAAAACCCTATTAGTACTCATTATTTAATTCATCATTTTTATGCTCCTCATACCATTAAAATTCATTCTTTATAAAAATTTGTAGAATAATTCCTTGTAAATGGCTTTTACAAATGGCTTGTACATATTTTTTTTAGCATTGAGAATAATTTTATTGGAGGTTTTTTTTTTAAAAAAAATTTCAAAATCTTTTGTAGCTATTGTGTAAATCCAAATCATCAACTTATTTTTAATTCATATGTATTCTTTTCCTTAATTGTATTTTTTTAAATGAAATTTCAGTTACATTTCTGAAAAAATATTATTATATTTAGATTATTTTGTGCAACAGAGTGAAATGCTAACAGTCATGTAAGTTGATCTTATAAGATAGCATTGAATGTTTTTAAGCTAAGTCATATGATTTTTAATCCTAAATAAGTATTAACTAGTCAGAAATGTCAGTCTTATTGTGATTAGTCTACAAGAACTATCAAAGTTGGCTGTCTAAGTGTTGAAGTAGCTTTTGTTCTTATGTCTTTACTGATTTAAAAATGTGTGTGAAAAAATTATTTGCTTATATTTTATTTACCTTATTTTGGTGTTGAGTGTGTTTATACATAAATTTGGAGCGAATATATTTGATTTTTGAATGTAAGCTTTAAAGTGTTTTAATTTGCTTCGTAGGCATTTAATTCATTTTTTTTTTTCTTTTTTAAACTATATCTTAAACTTTAAACTGCTTTAGTATTTGGTGATGTCAGGTATTATGGATTTCTAGAGTAATTTGCAAAATGGTGTAAAGGAAAGGTATTTAATATTTAATTTTTCTTTTGTCAGTATTTTTTTTTATTTATTATTTTTTTTTTGCTGGTATATTTTATCCAAACTCAATATTATTCAAATAATCAAATGGTTTTTTTTATACATTAATTTTTCAACAGTTTTACTGAAATCATTATACATAAATTTACTAATATTTGTTTTTATGCATATTTGAAAATTAAGTTCATGATTGTATGTTATTAAATTAACCTTTCTGTTAATTTAATTTTGTCTTTTCATTTAGTAAATGCTTTTAATTCGGTTATTTACATTCTATGAAAAATACTTTATTTCACTGAATTGGAAATTTATTAGTTGTAGTATTATTTCATGCAATAACTTGAATTTGTTAAAAATAATTTTAAAATTATGCAAAAATGGTCTCATTTAAAAAAAAAAAAGTTCTAAATTTTTTTTTAAAAAAGTTTATCAGTTTTCTCTCTTGTAATTAGTTAATTTTTTTGTGAATACTAATTATTACTCATTTCTAACTATTTATTTTATGAGTATTAATTATGAGGGAAGTTTGAGTATTGAAAGGATTAATTTTTTGTATTACTTTAATCTTTTATAAAAGCTAATGAATTTCTAAAAATTTTGTCAAATGTAGGTATTTTTATTTAATTTTATATTATTAAAAATGTACATTTAATTTTTTAGTTAATATTTGGTGTTATAATTTTTTTTTCAAAATAATAATAATAATTTTAAAGTGAATCTCATGATCCTGAAACAAATGTGTTCATACAAAGTTGTTAAGAATGATGCCTGCATGTACAAGGTAGGCGAAAGAACACAAATTGTGTTTGTCTATATGTATTTTCATAATTTTGATAAATTGTAAATAACTGATGTCTACTCTTTAAATGTGTAGAAATTAATTACTCATAAAATTTAGAAAAGTTTCTCAAGTAAAGCTGTAGTAAACCTTATGTTAATGAAATATCAATTATACTTTATTTTGCATTGTAATTATATTCACATGAGGGTGAGTTACATGGATTTTTATGGAAAATAAGTTTTATTTTAAAGAAATTTAATCTTAAAAAATGCATTTTATAAGTGTTAATGATGGCATACTGATAAGAGTTTGAGATAATCTCGATAAAATTATATCAAGTACTCGTACAATGATTTCAGTGCTGGATGAATTTCTCTGTCCTTTTAATAAAGAAGTGTGATAGAAAGAGATAGACTACGTATGGTTTATATGTGGATGAACTGCTGTTTTTATTCATTATCAATTCTTTTATAAAGTATAAATCACTTACCCATTTGATAACTATTCAATGGATCAAAGATGTGATACAGAAATCCCTTGTTACAATTATAAGGCTTATATTCCGGAAAGTGCCATAATAAGTAAAAATGTATGTGACAAATCCAGAGTATCATAGAAAAGTAGATTTTTGAGTGTAAAATTTTAAAAGAAACCAGATATGTACTTAAAAATGTAAATTTAATTTTATTAGTATACTGCTCTCTTGGTAATCTGGCTGATATAATACCAGAGCACCATTGAATTATTGGAAAACACTAATAACAGCACATTTTGAAGACAAAAGCTATGTATTGTTGCATGTTTTGTATTGATAGCCTACATTAATATATTTAAGTAGAGGCATAAATTAACAAATGTAAAGCTTTTCAGCTTGTGTAAATATGCTGGACTACTGACAGTCCTTGAAAAGGGAAGTGATTAATTATAGGGAGAGTATTAAATATCACCGAAGAAATAATTTGAGATACTAAGAGACATTGAGAGACTAAGAGTACAGAAAAGGGTTAGTGACATGGTAAAAGATATTTTTATCTCCATTAAAAAAAAAAAAACTTCCTCAAATCTGGCAACTTAATTGTGCTTCTAATAAATGATTTAGTACTGAGCATATGTGTTAAGGGTACATTAGTTGTGAATGTTGTGAGGTGCTTATTACTTATTTAATGTGAACTTGTATTTTTTTTAGTATTTCCCTCAACAATCTGTCGCATTGTTTCTCAAACTTTTTAAAGATAGCTGAATTTGATGGTCATTAATGTAGTTAATGAAAAAAAAGGAATATTACAATTATTATTTAGAACAAAAATATCGAGTATACATATCAAATTGCATGTACTTAGGATGTCATTATGCATGTATTAAAAATGTATACATTTTGACAAAACATGCATATTTATGCTGACTATGGATAATATCATTGTTAGTAAAGGATTGTTATTGTCTCACAGGGAGAGATAAAAATTGCATACTAGCCTGCTACCTATTTCTTTGTTTATTGAAATGATGGAAAAATTTGATAATTATGTTAAGATTAATTTGGCTGATTCCCTCGAAATTGACATCACTAGGGTGTTACAGATGTTATTTGATGTGAAAAGATACTGAAGCTAAAATTATTTTTTAAAAAAATTATGATATTCCAAGTAAGCAATAAGGTTGAGTGGACATTGTAATGTATTCAGATCAAAATATAAGATGGTTGCATAGAATTCTAAGTTTTGATATTTCTCATATAGTCACTACAGCTTTACTTCATGCTATAAGCTTAATGAACTTAACTATTGTTAAATTAATCTTTCTTATATTTTACGTCTTAATGGTGGTTTTTTAATACATTATTTGTTGATTTTAACGTGTATAGTGTTTTCCATTGTTTGAAAAATTGTAGTTGAAAAATTTTTATTTATTTATTTTAATGCAAATTATTTGCTTTGAAAAAATTTACAGAAAAATGTTCCTGTAACTATAGATTTTAACAGTTTTTAATTTTTTTTTTTTTCCAATTTGTTTACTTATATTCATTATTGTTTTCATAAAATTATTAACTTTTTATACATTTTATTTGTTGTTGTGTATTGTTCTGTTTTTGTCATTTTACTTTGTTTTCTTTTAGAAAAATGTATAACTTGAATTTTGGTGTTAGAATATTTTTTTTTCTATAATAAAATTACTTTTGTACTTTCTAATTACCTCTTTACAATTTAGGAAGTATTCTACTCATAATATTTGAAAGTTCATTGTTTAATTTAGTTTTTCGAACAAAGTCAGTTATGTAGAATTATTTATAAATTTTAGAAGAGTTATATATTTGAGGTTATTGTACTTTATATCTCCTGTGTGTTCAAAATATAATTGCTGACATGTAAATACTTATACATTTATAAGCAATAAACAATCAGTAAATAATGTATTTAAATAAATTGTATAGATACTATAAACTCTGTATAGTAATGAATTCTTCCCTTTTTATATTTCTTTTTTTGTTCCATAAATATCTTTCAGTTGTCTTTTTAAGTCATTGTGTCTTAATCAAAATATTGACTTTAAAATTTTACTGTAAAGTTTTTAATAGTAAGTTAGTTCTTTATGAAATTTTATGAGCTCAAAACATATTGTTTATTACTGACTTTGTAATTATTGCTGTTTGTTATTAACTATGTTCATGTTTGTTGAGAGGTATTGAAATGTATGTTTTTTCAAGTGTGAATCTTAATTTATGAATTGAAAAAGAAAAAAAAAAAAAAAAAAAATGGGAGTGTTATTTAATTTTGAATTGTAAGCTGGATATTTTTATTTATGCTAAATCTGTAGGCTCTCTGGTTTATTTTGTTTGAGAAAGGTTAGATGTTAAATAAAACCCTTAATGCCTTTTTGTAAAATCAAAGGGAATTTTGAATAATAGCCATTGAAATTACTGCTGCAATATTGCATAATTATTCACCTCAGTGTATATTAATTATAAAAAAAAATTATTTTGTAAAACTCGTGTCTCTCAATTTAGTCGAAAACATATCAGTGGGAGTATATTTTAAAATCTAATATCATAGCAAAAATGAAATTGTGGTTTTGAATATTTTAGAACAATAAATATTTCTTGTTTACTTTTTATAGAAAAGAAAATGAAATATGTAAGTCATTACCTTCTAATAATATATTGAAATAAATTCATTTAATCTCTATTTAAATATATTTTAAAATAAAATTGCATTTAATTGGGACCAACATTTTGAAAATTGTTAGTTGATTTAAAGTGTTCTCTATGTTATCTACTAGAAGGATTTTGAAATATTACGAATTAATGCAATTAATAATCATAAAGTGTCTTTAATGATACTTCTAACTGTATACATACTTCAAATTTTGTTTGCAGCAAAGACTGCCCTGTTTTTTGTTTTTGTGTTTATTTGTTTACTCTGTAGAATTTGATGTAATTTAGCTGTATAAAGACAGTATTCTAAAAATATATTAAGTATTATGCAAATGTCAAAATTTTGATTTTTTTTTTTTTTTTTTTTTTTGACAAATTTATAACAGAAAATATAAAATCTTTTACAATATTATCTTAAAATTATCATAAAATTTATGAAGTTTTTTTTTAATTTATTAATGTAGAATTCATTCTACATCTGAAAAAGGGCTGGGAATTAAAACTGAAAAAAGGGAATTGTGCCTTGTAAAAGGACAGATGAATGTAACTTGGAAAACAAATTGAAACATTTATGCAATAATAGTTTTTCTTGGAAAGTAATGAAATCTTTTTGCAAATTATAATAAAACTGCATACTTAAAAAGTTTCAAATAATCTCTGTTATAAGATATTTTATTCAATTTTTCTTCATGTAGTTAAAAATTTGTTGAGATGCATAATGATGATATATTATATTTTTGATTCAATCTCATTAATGTTTATTATCTTATTGAATATTATTTGTGCACTGAATTTCTATTTTTTTGCTTAATAACAATCAAAAATTACTGCTGTCTCAGTAGAGAGCAGTCTTATATGTGATAAGAATAATAAAATTATATATTTGTTTAATAACATTCAGTTCTTCAATTTAGCTTCTTGTGAAACATATCATGAATTTTAAGGGAAAAAATTTAAATAAAAAGTTAAGATTGTTTTTCCGAACAAGAATTACTGTGGATTTTTTTAAAAATTCTTCAACTTTTTACATTAATAATACATTTGATATATTAATCTTTAGTATTTTTAATCTTGAAATAAGGCATATAATGTTAATTTATTACCCTTAGATCAGCCTTCAATATAAGTAATATGTTATATTACCCCCTTTGTTTATTGAAAAAAATAAGCTTATCTCTATATAGAAAAAATTAAATATATTGTCATCAAAACCAAAGTCATTTGCTCTGATATTTGGGAAATATGAATACATAATTTTTCATGTTTTCATTCCACCATTTTCCTTGTTATTTTTACCTTAATGAGAAAAATTTCATATTATACAAATAATAATGCTCCTAAAAATGTTTCTATTATTATATTATTGTAGCTTTTGAAAAATAATATCTATGTTTGAAGGTATATCTAAAAAAATCAAAATGTGGTCTCTGAAAAGGAATATTATTTTTACATTTTTTCAATACTGATAACTGGGAAATAATAGTAATTTTGTAAAATATTTTTTTGCATTACCATGTATTCATAAAGATGCCAGATCTGATTTTTTTTATTTTTTGTTGAGATATTAAATTTTAAATAACGAACTGTCGTATGGCATCATTTTTGTAAATTTGACTTTCTTAGTCATTAGATTTTGAATATTAGTAAGTACTGTTATATGTAATCTAATTTGTAAATTGATAGTTTTTGCTTTGAAGACTCAATTGAATGTTTAACAGTATATTGTGATTGTTTTTAGAATTTGAAATCATGAAGCAGGAAGAAGGTATTTAATTGTCTATGGGAATTTCACTGTAACTGTGTATAGAAGAAAAAAAGATGTTCGGAATCTTCTATTTATATTTTATGTGCAAGATTAATTCTGTTTTGGGAAAGAGAAGATTGCAAAAGTTGCAATGATTGGTTTGCTGTTTATTACAATATGTTATTTTTCAACTGAGAATTAAATAAAAAAAAATTGTAGAGTTCTTTTTTACTTATAAATTTTTTTAAAAAATCTCAGTAATTATTTGTTAAATGATTAACTCAAAAATATTCAAAATAGTAGCTTTATATTTAAGAGGTAGGCAACCTAATTTGTTATTATTAATTTTGCCCCACCAAAAGGAACTTAATGTATTTATTTTTTTACTACCACAATCTCAATTATTTGAAAAAATTCAAGATACTTTAACCTTTTTTTTTTTTTTTTTTTAAGAAACCACAAATGTTATGTGCTTCTCTAATAATGAATTTGGATACATAAAGAAGGTGAGTAAGCTTTTATTGTTAAGATTAATTCTGAAAGAATGGAAAAAGTGGAAAGGACGCATTTCTTCTTTTGAAAGCTATAAATTTATAAAAACAAGAAATGGGGAAAATAGCTTTATATTATGTATTAAATTTTTTTATAAAATGATATATATATAATTGATATTGTCTGAATATGTTCTAATGTCTTCCCTTATATAAAATTCCATTTTTTGAATCGGAATGTCTGAAAGTGCTTATCACTGTTAGATATGCTGAGTACCTTAATAAATTCATTTTGCAATTTAGACTTTAAAACGCCTAGATAATGAAATAAATAAATATATGAACAAATTCTCTAACCATTAACTCTGTAACAATGTAAGGATTGTGGCTTCAGCAGATTTAATGTGGCTGTGGAGCTGTGTGGTCGTGGTTTTGGACTTGTTTTCGTTAAGTCGTGGGTTCGAGCCCTGATGCCTCTAAAGATCAACTATGCAGCGTGTTTGATGTATTTTAACTGTGGTCAAGGTCCCAAATCTTCCCATTGGTGTGGTGTGGAAGTTTGGAGAGGCTCAGGTGTTGTGCTTGTCGCATACCATGGTTTAAAATTACGAGATTCGGTGACAATAGCCCTCGTATTGTTCCTCAGTTTGACAAAAGTAAACAATTGCTTACTCACTAGATTTAATATGCACCAAATATACATGTAATATAATTATAGTAAACTATGAATTATTAAGTCAAAATTGTCATAAATTATTTGGGTAATGCAGTTATGCTATTGACTGGTTGGTTTTTGAAGCAGTGTCATTATTGAAACTACATGAGATTAGATAAATGAATGATGGACTTTACAATTTTGAATCATTTATCTTCCAAATATCACTCACAAATAATAGTTCTAAATTATCTTACAAAATATGAGTAATAGTTTAAAAATATCTTACTACAATGGACCTTCTGTTAGTAGGCAAATAAATTCTTTAGAAAAATTGAATAAATATTTATTGCTTATGTAAACAAACACCCTCAAACATTATGTAAATAACACACCCTAAGTTGATAGTAGTTTTTTACCGCTTTTTATCTGTTTGTGCAATAAGTAGACAAAAAATTAATCTAATAGTGTATTTTGATAATTCTGTATGATTAAACTTAATACATAGTAAGATCAAATTAAAATTATTATTTTTTGAATTAGTTGATTTAATAAATTATGTAAGTCAATATTATTCTTCTGATCCCACAAAAGTAATCTCTTAAGATATTCAACTGTATAATGCCATATCTATTGCAGTTTGTCATTCTGGGCTGAAAATAAAATACCTTCTCCCTGTTTTTTTGAATTGACTATTTAGATAATTTTCGTAGAATATTATCTGTCAAATGTGTATTTTGTTGGTAGATGAATGTGATCAGTGTGACAAGTTTGTATTCCCTAGTGAAAGTTTTATGTAACATTTTTGTATAACTAACTTGTATTTCTTAAAAATGCAATAACAGTTTTTGATGTATATTTACCTGGTGATATTAATGTGATGCATTGAATTATCTCTTGAATGTTTTTTACCTATTGATTTTGTGAGTTCTTGGTTAGTTGCAGAGCTTCTCTGAACAGATTAGACTGGTGATGAGTGTCTCTTTACTTTACTGTAAATAAACATAATTTCATTGGTATTTCTTGTGAAGATGTGAACGTTGATTTATATCAGTAGATTATTTCTTAAAATTTAAAAAGAGTGACATAGATGTTGAACTTTGATGTAATACACACACACATATATATGTAAAATAATTTCTTTTGTGATAGAGATCTTACTAGATGTGCTCATTATAATTTAATGATATGAAATATGGCTTTGTTCCTGTTTATTTATGAACTCGTAGATTTCTTTTAGAAATTATTTATTAACACACACATATATATATATATACATAATAGATAATTTAGTGTTCTTTAAAATTACAGTCTCCTGTTTAAAATGTTATTTTGATTAATTTTCTATTTATTATTTACTTTTATTAATGTGACTGATTTTAAAATGCATATTTTTTAATTTCAATGTTCTCATAAAATGTTAAAAACTCTGAAAAGTTAAATAGTTTTATTTTCCATTTTTGAAACCTTTGTCATATCAATATTTAACATAAATATTTAATCTAAGATTAAATGTAAATCATTCAAGCATAACCAGTCAGTCTTCATCTAAAAACTAGAAGTAATTCAGTTTTAAAAAGGGAATAGATTCAGAAAAAAAGGTTTTTATCCCAAGATCAGTTTAAATAATTAATTTTAGGGAACTTAGTGAAAATATTGCAATTTAAAAGAAAGCATTACTTACAGAATTAGAGTACAAAGTTTTGAGAATCTTACATGCATTTAACATTAGGATTTAATATTTTTCTAACAATTAAATACTATCATTATTTCTTTTAAATAATAGATATCAGCATTTTGTGCTGCAAAACATTGACTTTTATTATCTACTATATTATTCAATTTAAAAAATAAATTACATTTTTAAGATTAAAAACTCTCTCTGCCTTTATGAACCTTTTTAATAAGATTAATATTCAAAATATAAATGTATTCAACAAGAGACTTATTATTATGACATAAAACAAAAGAATAATTTTATTCAATGTATTTATTTTTCATATATTAAATTACTACCAATAACTTTCGAATGAAAAAGAATGTTTTTTTCCCCTATCTTATTGAATAACATGCTGTATATATGAACTATAAACATAATAATTGATATGTTTATAGGAAAAAAAATGTTTCTCAATTTAAATAGATTCACAAAAGATTTATTTTTCCAAGTAACTATATTTGTATTTCATATCATACCTTTTCAAAGAACAAAAATCTGATGATTTCATTTGCTAAGATCTGCTTAATTTTTTCAAATCTATTGTGTCAGCTGCTTTTCTTAAACAAATAATTATATGAACTCTATAATTTTATAGTTTGCATTTGAAGGAAAGCATTAGTGAAAAGTAAAATAAATTAATTCATTATTATTTTATAAATAAGCTTTTTAATGTAAAATATTTAAGTAGAAGTGAAATGTACCAACCTTATATAATCCAAAGTAGAATAATTATAAAATTTGTGTTTTTT
Organism: Nephila pilipes; assembly: GCA_019974015.1. Classification (NCBI taxonomy): domain Eukaryota; kingdom Metazoa; phylum Arthropoda; class Arachnida; order Araneae; family Nephilidae; genus Nephila; species Nephila pilipes. Next base: position 24,281 of record BMAW01128259.1, on the reverse strand, counting down.
CAACTGTATTCTTCTAGTTGAAGACAATTTCTCTGTAATATATAAACTAAACTGTTTGAGGGAAAAGGCTTCCTCTTGAGAAATGCTTTTATAAACTGATTCAAATATTTTAAATTAATGTGATTCAAAAGCAATAAGAAGTAATTATGATCTGAAATATTTTTAAGATTTAGTTTTCCTTTTTGCAATATGTTTTAATTTTATGACATTTTATAATGTATATAATTTAATTTGTTTTAAAGACTTTCAATTGTTTCCTGTCTGAAAGAGGTAATAATATCATGCATAAAACTTTTTTTTATTCTTTAAAACAACCAAGTTGTAACAATGATTTATCATTCTAAAAGCATTTTTGTCTGACTGAATTCTTTTAATATTGGAAAATATACCAATACTGTAAACTTTTCATGAACTGTTTGTTCATTACTTCACTACTGTAAAATCAACATATTATCATCCTTCAAATATGTAAAATGATTAAGCACTTTAAGCCCAAATATATGTGATAAAATAAAAATGGCACACAAACTGTATATTGTTAAGACATCACAAATTTTATGGAAACAGGAAAAAAAAAAATAAACCAAAAGTACAATAATTAAAATCTATTTACCGTCCCATGTTAAAAAATTAAAGAAATCCTAACAAAAAAAAATAAATTAAAGGCTTTATTTTAATTTAGGGTGTGCCAAAGGTACTGTTTACCATCGAGTTTATGTTAATTGATTTTGTGTATTTTTGAAAATTTTTTGTGCAAGTTTGGTATTTTAAATTGAATGTGGCTAGATTGTGAAATTGTGTTTCTTGCTTTTGCTGTTTATAGTTGCATATTTATATATGTATATACATTTTTATTTTAAATAAATGTTTTGATGAGAGTTTTGCTTTTTTTTTGTACCATTCTTAAAAAAAAAGGATTTTGAAATAGGTTCAATACATTAAATTTTTTGTAAAAAAAGGAAGTCAAAACAGATTTGCTGAACAAACGTTCACTTTTAACACAACACTTTTTAAGGAAAAAGTGAATGTTAAAGATAAAAAAAAAATTTATGTAAAAATTAAAGAGTTATCCAATACTTTTTGATAAAAAGAAATTAAAAACCTATTGTTTATCTTTTTACATGATGGTTAATCCATTATAAATATTGGTAATAATCTTTTTAATACAAATAAAATTCTGTCAAACATAATAGTTTTCAGCAAGAGAATTTATTGCTCCAATTTACATTCAGGAAACAATTTTTTTAACCTTTAATACTTTGCAATTTAATACTCGGCTTTTATTTTTTAATATCCTACTTCATCCTAAAATAACTTATTTTCCTACTGTTCTAACAGTACAATCTGTAAAATTCAGAATTTGTATATCAATTATGGATCATTTGAAAGACACTGGCAATTTCAACTAGTGTAATAATAGATTTATTGATATATGTACAGGAAGAAAAAAAACTTAACTGTTACAATATATTAATTCCAAAAACACAAAGTATGCTTTCATATTTACATAAAAAAAATTCAATTTTCACTAAGTTGAAATTAAGATACTATTTCAAACATTAAATGTCTTTATTATTCGAATCCATTTAATTCCTTGTTGGGTAGTTTAACAACCTTAGCTACAAAAACTGATTTTTTAAAACTACTGTGGAATTTTTGATTTTTTTTGTCTTGATGGTCAATAATTTTAAAATAATTGTAATTTTTGTTTTTTTTTTTGTTTAACAGGGATAAAAAATTATTAGAAAGTCACAAAAACATTTATTTTTGCACATTTAGGAACAAATAAAAATACATAAACAATTCATTCTAAATATCAATACACAAGTTTATATACATCGTGAAAAATATCTAATAAGTGACATTTTGGAAATACATATCTTTATAATAAAAAAAAACACATCTTATGTAATGATAAACCATACACTTTATACATAAAAAAACCCAAATATTTACATATGTAACATACATTTTTATAAAATCAAACCACAGTTGCTAACCAAAAAGTACTTTTACAATCAATACAACATATTTCACATTTTTATCTTAATGATGATTGTTGTTAAGTATATTAAGCAATACATATATTCAAATTATATATATGAAAATTTTATTTATACATTGTACTTTTATGCAACCAACTGAAACATAAACACTGTTAAATTAATTCTCCATGTTTATCAATTGCATTCAAAATTTTCATCACTAAAAACTTAGTAATATATGTATTTTTATTTACTTATTTAATGGTTTTCAAGCTCCTTAAATTATTTATCAGGGAGATTTAACAGCATTGAAATATGAGAAACACAAAACAGAAATCAAATATTTCCTTTGGATATAATTATTAAAAACTTATATGGACAAAACATTCAGTTAAGTAACAAACTCATTTTATGAAAAATATCAATATTTCATTTTAAAACATAGACTGTACATATATAAAAACTTTAGTAACACATTTTTTTTAAAGCAATAAAGACAGAAAGTGCAGTAAAACAGTAATAAAATAAATTCTGAAAAATAATGAAATTTCTGCATCTAAGATAAATACAGTCTCTTAAGAGCAAAAATTTCATTAAAAAAAGAACAAAAATTTAAACAGTTTACTTAGTACGCAAGTACACTATCAAAATGTCAATCATAAATATTGATATGACATTCATTTCCGGAAATTCCTTTTTTTTTCTTCACACAAACTTCATATGTGTAAACAGTTTAGCAGAAATTAACCAAACATACAATAGGCAATTCCATCAAAGGCGATGAGTTACAATTTCATTTCATGAGAAAAACTTATTTCCGTTTTCTCACGCTGTTATCATCTTTTGATGCCTGACTGGTTTCCTATTAAAAATAAATTAATTAAATTACAACAGCAGATTATTAATTCGACTATACTTAAAAAGAATGTACACAAAACTAATTTGAAAAAAAGACACAATACATAATATATCTAATCTCTATTAATTCATTGTGTATTAGCATCACATTTAGAGGCAATATGAGGGTTATTGGTGATGGACCTCGTAATTTTGAAATTTCATGGTGATAAAGATGGCACTTGAGCCCTTGCCAAACTTCCAAACCGTGCCAGTTTAGTTTAGTTTTATTAACGTCACACTAGAAGTAACGCAAGGGCTATTGGTGACTGACCTTGTAATTTTGAACCCCGGTCAAGTGACAAGGACGACACTTGAGCTGGCCTAACATCCACACTACGCCAATGGGAGGACTTTGGGCCCTGACAAATTTAACTAAATCAGCCCTAGCTACATGGTAGGTCTTTAGTGGCCAAGGCTCAAACCTGCGACTCAAAGAAAACCGCCGGCCATTAGTCTCAAATCATGACCACTAGGCTACTGCAGCCACCTCCATTCCATGCCAATAGGAGAACTAAAAGCCTCAACAGATTAAATGTGCACACCCTGGGTCTTCCAAGGGATCAGGACTTAAAACCCTGATTTATGAAAACAACACAGGCTGTGAGCTCACAATCATAACCACTAAACTTTATAAGTCACCATTATAAATCTACCAATTTCTTTTATATGAGGCAAGTTTTTAAGATGATTAATTTTCTAAAAATGCAATCAAAGTAAGCTTAATACCAGTTCTTAACTGTTCACAAAGAGGAAGGGTTTATTTAGAGCACATAACTTTTCTTTGTTGAGTCTGACAATGATTGATTGATTGGTTTTATTAAAATTGCACTAGAAGCAACACAAGGGCCATAGGCTGAAGATCTCATAATTTTGAATCTCAGTCAAGTGACAAGGATGACACTTGAACTGGAACCTGTCAAGTCTGACAACAATAAAGCTTTTTAGAATGATTTTGACAGGGCATATAGCACCAACTATTGTTGATATTGTGAATGGATTCATGGGTGACTAATTATAACACGTGAATTCTCCAATAAGTTGTTGTAGCAAAAAAAAAAAAAAAAAAAAAAAAGACAGAGTAATTGGTTTCTTTTAAAAAGCAGTATTTGTACTTAAATTATCTGTGCAAATGCTTCAATATAAAATATTTTAAGAATAGGTACATTATTTTATAATAGTTTTTAATTTTTCAAAAATGTACCAAATATGGTTATTGACAAATTAAAATATTGCTAGAGAGAGATATGCTTTTATAACCAACCATTAAACCACTTATTTTCCTTTCTTTTCAAAATAATTTTTTTAATTAAAAAAATTAATTAAGCAAGCAATATTCAGTTCCTTTATTTGAAAACTGAATCAATCAAATGAAGACTACTATATTATCTTTTGCTAATAACAGATGTTATTTAATGAGTTAATAAAAAAAAAACCAATGCATTAAATTTTTTTCACAATAAAACAAAATAAGAGATTTGAATTCGCATATGTATATCAATTTTTTTTACCTCTGTGTCACTTTCACTTTCTTCAGATGTGTTGGCAGAAGAGCAGTTAGGTTCATCACTTTTTTTGTTTTCTCTTCTATCATCTTCATCTGAATTCTTGTTGTCCATGAAAAAAATTTGGAATACTCCAAACAGCAGAGTAAGTAACTGTCAAAGAATAAATTCAATACTATTTTATTTTGAGATAACAGGGGCCAGATGCATCAAGATAAAAGATAATAAATGAATACAATAATATAAGTGGCCATATCAAACTAAATGAAGTACAAAATTATAGTCTTCAGGGGCACAGTCTATCATGCATATTTGAAAACTAGAGAAAATTTTCCTATTACAATTTTCACATGCACACATACTTAATTATCATCAATAATAAACATAATTAAATTACATTTGCTTTAAGCATTAAGTCAATTTAATTATATTTTATTAACTCACTTATCAATAAATATATTTTTTCCTTGATTACAAAATAAAAAGAACAGATATTTTAAATCTCATTTTTAACACCTCTATGTTTTAGTTAATATGAATTTTATAACCATAAAATGACTGTCCTATACAAAACTAATTATTTGTTTACCAGTACAATATAATTGCTCTTATCTGATAACTCAAATGACTGCAACCAACTAATAAACAAAATGAACAAACCAATTTTTATTCACCAGCATACTTTATGCTTTACAGCTCTTACAATAGAATACTATAAATTAGATCACAATAATCAACACACCTATAAATCTTACACACAATGCCAAAAAAAAAAAAAAAAAGTGTATAAAAGCAAGGATATTTATATGCTTTCCATTTGCAATTTTTTGATGGCCAATAGCTTATAAAAAGATAGTAGGATGGTAATGAAAAATTATTAAGCACTTTGACCACTGAAAGAAAGTAGGATATGTTGGCAGAAGAGTGGTTTTTTGACATTTTACCAAGAGCTGAGATAACTTCAAAAATTTTAATTTTTGTATTATTCTAATTATATTTATCCCCCCCCCCAGATAATGGCTTTATTTTGAGAAAATCTTCTACAACATTGTATAAAATAATAGGATTGTTGTATGTCCATTCTAATGTGAAAATAATAATTAAAAAAAAAGTATTAAACATTATATAACACATCGATCAATAACTCCCGAGTCTAACATTGAAAACAAAATTTTTTTTTATTCATCAACATAACACCTTTTGTTAATCACCTTTTAGGGTTATACAATCGTTCCAACGCTTTTCCAAATCTTTTTTTCCCCCCCAAAATTTTTCTTTTTTTTTCTTCGCAAGAAATCTTTTTTGTTGCGAGTAAATAGCAATAAACAGCTTTCTGAATCATCGACTCGTTGCTGTTTTTGTTCCATCGAAAGCAATCGCGGCACCCACTTGGAAAAAACCTTTTTCACTTCACTTCAAAAAACCTTTTTCCTGGTCCGATCGACTTAAAATTTTGACACGTTTCAAGCAAAGGTTAGTACTCTAGAAAGACCTGGTTACTGGTTTACTACGAGCGGCATCTCTGGGTTAGTCTCGGGAGTTATTGATCGATGTGTTACATATGTATGTTATACCGAAAAAAGATGTGTGAGGGCGCCAAGGTGCCGGCGGCAGAAGAGGAGTAAAAACATTTTGTTAGTTTCGTTTAGGAGTGGTTGAATGAGTGAATGTAAAGTTTATTGATGCAAGAGCCAGATATGGCTATGTTGTGCCAAACAAGATTAAACTGTGGTCTAGACGTGAAACTGAAAAAAAGATAAATGATTGACAAGAAGGAGGGTCGAAAATAGAGAAGGATCGCTAGGGTATCCCGGGAATGAGTCACCCGTGTTTACCAAAGACAGTAAACCCCATGGGAAAGAAAAAGATCATTAAGGTGCCTCAGGGTCATGATGCCCATACTTACCTGAAGAAGGCAAGTCTCTGAGTTCCCCTGATATAATCCCCAGACGCTGGGTACCCGTTTTAGTCGCCTCTTTTAGGAGTGGTCGAAATGCTGTTGTAAAAATGATGCTTTGGAATGAAAGTTTGTATAGAAAGTAAATTCTGATGTTATGTGTGTTTGTTTCATTAAAATATGAAAAGGACATTCATCTCGTCATTATTCATAGTTTTGGATTTATTTCGATGATTGTCATTTTGAAATTAGTGAAATATATGTATGTCAATTTTCAAGTTTTCTGATAATTTTTTTTTTTTTTTGCTTGATATGTTTTTTAGATTTTTGATTGGTTTTACAATTTTTTAGATATTTATTTAGGTATAATTTGACTGTTCTGCAAAATAATTAAATTTGTTTACTACTTGTATTGTTTATTTTCATCTCTTTTCTATGGTTGATATTCTGAATTTGCTTATTTTTAGTTTGTTATTGAATGTTTTTTTTTTAATGTAGCTCACTGAAGTGTGATGGTTTGATCAATAATAATGTTATAAAACCACACATTATTCCATCCCAAAGTATGGAAGTCTTAATTACATTATTTCCATTATTCTAATTTTTTTTGTTTTTCTTTTATAGAGCTTCTGTAATAGGTTTTTTATACCTTCATAGATTTTTTTTTGTTCTTGATTTTTATGCTAAGTTTTAGTATGTTAATTAATTCTAATAATTTTTTATAAGTTGTATTAATAATACTTTGTTTTTAATGATTTCTTTAAATATGCAGTTGCTTAGATATTAACAGTATTGAGTTTATGATTGATATGATTTAGTTTGTTATACAATTTGTGATATTTTGTGAATTATACTATTGGTGTTTTGTTTATATATATACATATACTTTTGTGGCTAGTTAATACAATCCCATTTACACCACACCTTTTTACTAATAATGCTTTATTCAAAAGTAATTACATCAAATTTCTAAAAAAGCCAGGCTATTATTCATTTCCAATTAACATAAAAAATTTTTTATTTGAAAACTCTTTTAAAAACTAGTAAAGTTTGTACTTTTAAACTGTACATATAATATTATGAAGCATAAATAATAAAGTAGAAATGAAATTATATTAATAAAGTGAAGATAAATAAAAATTACCAAATTAGTGTAGTGTCAAAAAAAAAAAAAAAAAAAAAAACACAAAAGACTAAGAAAGCAAAAAAGGATATTAAAATAATTCTGTATCTGGTTTTGGACAAATATACATGATTAAACATGTTTTATGGACCCAAACCAGTATACTCAGCAAATAATGTGTAAACATTATATTGAAAGTTATTTTCAAAAAATTCTTTTTTGTAAAAGAAATGTGCATTATAAATATTAAAAATTGTGATTTATATAACCGTAACACACTAAAACAATTCATAATCTGTGAATATATTTACTCTTTCTCACACACTCTTTCTATATATATATATATTTTTCTGCATTACTCTAGATCTATCTTGAAGAGTTATTCAAATAGGAACTTTGTGATTTTTAATTTACCCTCCCCTTCAAAATAATAACAAGGATGTTATTTGAGCTAGTAAATCACTCTTCCAACTTCCATATCACGTCAAGTGAGAATTATGAGGCTCATTTAAATTTTCAGAGTATCTTTCCCTTCTTTTGCTGTACATGGCAATATAACCAGAACTTGAATATTACCCATTATGAAATTCAAAAAATTGATTTCAGGGCTACTATGGCTCTTTACAATATAGAAGTAAAAGAGTTTCAAAAACTCGAAAAGTAAAATTTATTTTACCAATTTAGTTGATTAAAGCCAAATGTAAAAGTATGAGGATGATTAAAAAGCGATAGCGAGGAGTTGACTCTATATTTAAAAAGAACTTTAAAAAAATACCTGTCAAAATGCAAAATGTTGAATTGGTAAGCAAAAGGAGAAACTTAAAATGAATACAAATATATTACTGCCATCTTAAAAAAATAAATTGTTAATGAGCTGTGAATCGAAGACTAATCATAAAGTTATAGATAAAGCATTTTCAGGTAAAATTTTCTGTTAAATGTATTAGTCTAATTAATTGATTAGACTAATACATGTAACTATTATGAAAATATTAATTTAATAAAAATACTCACACATAACTTCAATTAATGATATTTTTTCTAGAATATATATTTTGAAATGTATTAAAAGCAAAATTCTGCTTCAATGCATTTCATATAAAGTTTAAGTTGTTGCAATGCTTCTGTTTACATGGTTAGATAACAAAATGAAATAATTCGATATAAAAACCAACGTTTTTTAAAACAATGTTTTTATATGGTGGCAAAGTTTATTAGAGAAAATTATTGAAATATTAGTTAAAACTGTTAGTTATTTTTAACTTTAAAATTCACTTAAAAAGAGACATTTGTGAGAGTATTAAGAAATTCATAATACTCATAAAATCAAAACATGCATTTGAAAGTTTGTAAGTCATTCTATTAAAAAAAGAATGGGAACCAGAATTCAGAAAAAATTATTGTGATAAGACATGGGGCCAAATATTGGAAACTTTCTTTCTTGAGAATGATTACTGATTAAAAGTCAGCAACCCTTACTATCTCGGAGATAGTAAAGGGGAGATAGTATCTCCCCTTTGTGAGTACAAAAGGTTTACGATACTTCATGCGGTGTGGGGAGTGCCCGGTGCTCCCAGAGGGGGAAAGAAATTTTTTCCTCAATCCTAAAAGCGCCGAGAGGAAAGAATATTTTGACTTATTAAAATATTAGTTAAAACTTGTCGCAAACGTCTAAATATTGCATTGTTAGGCGAGTACGAACGATTCCCAAATTTTCAAAGCTCTAGCTTGATGGGAAGTTGGTTAAATTAACGATCGAAAATTTGATGACACACACACACCAAGTGAAATTCAGAAAAACGTTGTAAAATTGAATACTAACATAGGATCTCACCAATGTAATATATGAAAATTTTCACGAAATCTATTTTTCCAACAAATGAAACTTAAAAAAAAAAAAATTGAAATGAAGTAGTGTCATACAATACTTACCAATCCGAGGGAAGTTCCTACAATAATGAATGTTAATCCAAAACAAATATCTGTTGCACTTGAAAAAGGGACAAATTTCTTGACAATGGCATCCTCATAGTTCTACAGCACAAAGTAAAAAAGAAAAATCACAAATCACACAAAATAATACAGAATACTTAATTATGAAGTAAAAAATACTTAAAATATTTTCAAAATCATTTACCAGTTTGTATTCAAAGCCTCTAAAATTAATTTAAAATAAATCAAGATTATTGTTAATATAATATTGTTAGCAAAAAATCAGAAAACTTATATTAAATTAATTTAAGTTTTTTCACCAATTTTAAAATTGGATGCAAATACTTTTATTTATTTTTTTCAAAAAAGTCAGTAAATTACTAAACAAAAATCAATGAAATAATTTTAGGCATAATGGTACTTGTTAGAGTTGTGCTCTTTTAAATTTTTTTACAAGTATTTTCATTTAAATAGTACAATAAATATATTTCACATATCACCGATATAAATCAATATTGACTTAAACATTAAGAAAATATCTCATTTTTTACTTGCATAAAAATATAATGTTTTATGAAATCAAGGTAATCAAAATCTTCAATATGTACATATTATTTAGTTAAAGACTGGGTCTAAGAAGAAAGGCACTGCCTGGGTTATGCAGTGCCTTTCTCTGTTTCTGGAGCCTTTTTTGCTAATTACTAGATAGTATTAAGACTGAGTGGCTAGCTCGCTCAGTTAACTTCTAATGCTAACTTGGTACTTATTTATTAACCCTGGATGGATTAAGAACTAAGTTAACCCAAGACAAAGCCATCAGGAACTGAATATGGGTCAGTAGTGCTTGCAGTCAAACATGCTAACCACTACACCACTGCAGTCCCACATATTCCTTTTAAAATGATAAAATTGGGCTGAAATAAGGCTGATTTTAAAATAATAAAATAAGACTGAACATTTTTTACATTTATGGAAAAATATACACCCAAATAATTAATGAATCAGAAAGAATATCTTTAAAGCAGAAAATCATCCAAAAATTATGTACAATAAAATAGCAATCCAAAGAAATAATTCAATATTTCCATAAACTAATTCTTAGACATGAATAATCACAGAAAGAAATAGGGCCTTAAAATAATGAATAAGACAATATCTCATAAAATTATCCACATAATGCCTCAAATTTATAATCTACTTTACAAAGATTTACTAGTTTTACTGAGTAGTTACGCGCCATTAGGTCAAGAATGTGTACACCATTCTTTGTAGAATTATAAAATACAACAATTTTTGGCAATATCTTTTCATTATCTATTATGCTAACAGGTTGGTGTACAGTGCTTTGAATCAAAACATTCTTGCTCTTCTTACAATGATATACAGTCATGGAATCATTGTGTTTACATGTAGATTAAATCAATGCAGACTGAAGTAAATGCTTTGAATATTTTTTAGAGTCTGGAATTCCCTGCCTTGACTGCTTCATTGTACTAATGATGCAAATATTTTTTGTCTTCAACTTCTCAGCAAGAATAAAGGAAGTAATAATGTTATTGGTAGTGCTGTTCTTGCCTTTGCCCAAGAATGGTTCCATCAGACGTAAAACGACATGGTCTGAAATTGATGATTTGTCCAGTCAGGTATAATCTTTTCCTAAGTATGGAAAGGCGTTTAGCATGTATTTTGATTCTACATCTGCTGCAATCCAAAATTCAATACCCAATTTATTGCACTTACTTGGTATGTATTATAAGAATGGAAATCAAGTTTTAGATGGAAATAATTTCTCATCTACTGTTATATTTTCTTTAGGTTGTTAGAAAGAAATCGAGTTTTCTATGAATGGATTTCAAACAGAAGATAATAAAGCAAATTTATCCTTTTGTAATCTTTGAGATTTTGTAGATTTTCTATCAAATCTCACAAGCATCATTATTTCCCTGAACCTATCCCATGGCATAGAATCACAAAAAAAAAAAAAAAAAAAAAAAAAAGGCCTCTACGTCTTATTCTATAAATTACAGATAGAAATTCCTTTGGTGGGTGCACTATGCTCCTCAGGTGTGCAAAATAGCAAAAATGTCATCTAACTCTTCCGTTGACATTGACCACTTTTCATTTTTTAATTGCCTCCGAGCTACTTTTCAGGTTATATTCCAATATTATTTTCCACATACAATTATCTACCAATAGCTGAAAAGCACTAGATATTCTTCCGCTTTCTACATGTCTCTTTGTACAAGACACTCTACAGGACTCAAAGAGTATATTTTAGCTTTGAAAGTGTCCAGGTTTATTACTCTAAGGCAATTTTATCCACATTGTGCAATCTCATGCAACTTCATTCCTTGATGTAGGTCCCACATCAGAAGTATTGAGTAATGTAACATTGTTTTAAGACTTCTTTCTTTTTCATTTATTTTATAGAGGTAGATTTAGTTTTGGTTACCAAAACTTTATTTTACATTTCATCATCAAATTCAGAATCAGTATCACATGCTTCAATCTTCTGTAGAAAATATTCCTCCTCCTCAGATATTTCTTCTGCTGATTCATATTCATCTAATTCATGCAAAAGTTGAACAATTTCTTCATTACTAAGAGCTTTACAATAGGCCATGTTCTCCTGAATATCAAATGTTACTCAAATAATACTATTTGTTCATTCAAATAATAATATATCAACTCATTTTTTAATGCTAGTCACATGAATAAACAAACAGGTGTTTCACTTGAAAACACCAGGCAGTTGGAAGAGGGGGGAATGATAGGTATAATGGAGACAGAAGGAGATACAGGTTCATCTTTTGGTTTGGTTCAAATATAACATTTTATTTTACAAAATATTTTTTTATCACACATTTCGTTTTTATTACGGTTTTGTGATTTCCATTATCAATTTCAACGCCAAAATGAAGGCTTTATGTCTTTTTAGTTATACAATAAATTTTCTTCCTCTCTTTACAGCAGAATAAAATTTTGTACATGGGTATGTTTCATATAAAATTAATAAAAGTCATAAATTTTTAGAAGCCTGGGAACAAAATTAAAAACGTAGCAAATAATACAAATTGTGAAACCGTCAAAATGACAGAGCAGCCGTCTTTCTGGTGTTAAACAAAACAGCTAAAAATATTATCTTTCATACAAATAGGATGCAGAAAATATTATAAAATTTAACAGCTGATCTAATAATTAATAATTTTTATTTTAAAAATTTGGATCTCTTTTGTAAACTGGGATCTTAAATATAGAACATCACTTATAAAAAAAACTTGCTGGAATACAAGCATCTGAATGCAGCAGTCCAATAAAAATGAGCTATAAAATTGCTTCACACAACTATTTTAAAAGAATATGATCTGAAGCTGAAATGTATTATCTAAATTTTGGAACATTACCTTTCATATAAAAGTATATATATATGCTTTATCATAAAAACTTAGAATTTTTCTGAGCAGACAAAGAAGTTAAATAAAAATTACAAGTCTTCCAAATAAAAAATTATATTTTTAATAATGTAAGTAGACCCACTATTTTAATAACACACGAGATATAAAGATGCCTATTAAACAAAAATAAACTTGTAGAAAGGACTTCTTATGAGATTTATTTATTTATTTTTCATTTTTGATTAACTGAAATGTATTGAAAATTTTCAAAGATTTCAAAAAATTATTTCTTTTGCTTCCCAATTTGAAAATTTTAGTATAAATGCAAATTTAAACTTCACATCTAGGTAGCAATTTCATGGGGGGGGGGAGTTTATTAAAACTTTCCAAATTAGTTTACATAGAAATAGCTTAATTATTTATTTTTGATCTGATTATATACCTTAAGGGATTCATTACTTAAAATAATGATTATTTCTATTAATATTAAAAAAAATCATCTATTGCTTTAGCATTTGTGATTAATAAAAGCAATGTTTATCACCAAAATAATGAGTGGATTAACCTGCCCTTTGAATCTAAAGTAAGAGCTCTCATTGTGTGCCTTAAAGTATTGGCTCTCTTTTATGTTTCCTTCCTTATAAAACAAAGTTGCATCTTTATATGATAAAGAATGCCATTTTAATTATGATTATCCTGATCCTTTCTCAGACCTAAAATGAATCCTGCAACAGAATATTTTTGATGGAGCATTTCAGAAATAGAATAAAAATTAAACCAATCATTATTCATTTTTAAATATTTATTAGTTATTTTTTAATTTATTCTCCTAATTAAATTTAATTAATAAACTCAATAATATATGTCAGATTTAAAATATAGTTAATTCTTATTATATGACATGAGGGGGAATCAAAAATCAATTTTATTTTACTTCATTTGAGAGAAATGAATCACACACAATATAAAGATGTAATATTGTATGCAATGATGTATATTATAACAAAACAAATCACTAGAAATGATTAAAATGAATTATAAAAAGTTATTAAAATGTTAATAAAGATGAAAAAAATATCCAATAAATTTTTGATTACATTGATAATTGTTATTTATTGACTAAATTTAAAATTACACTTCACATTTTAATTAACTATATATATAACTGACTGGACATTTCAAACATAGCCAAATATATTACTATACAATTCAGCAGAAGTATATTTATGCTAATAAAATTAAAATTCAAAAGCTTGATTTTAAAATATTTTTTATTCATTTTGTCAGCATACTATAAGGAGAATAGAAGAGTGATACAGAAATTTAAACTGATAAATTAAGATGCTATTATAATAAAAGAAAGTGCACATACAACATTTCTACATTACTACTTATCTTTTTTTAAAGAAAAATTATTAAATTTTGGATCAGAAAATTTTTAAAACAGCATTCTTTAGAAATCAGGCCTAGAATATTTTCATTAACAGAGTTTCAATGCATAATTTTATTCAAGTTATTATTAAAAAAAAAAAAAAAAAAAAAAAAACTAGCAAACTTTTGATAAAAATACCACAGACTAAAAGTAACTATTATTCTAATACCATAAGAGCAAAAATAATATAACACAAATTTATATACCGCATAAAGTAGTTCTGCACATAGTTTATCCATTTTTTTTTTTTATCTCATTACAAAAAATATACAAATAGAAGATAAAGTCATCATTTGCTTCTTTGTTCTAAAAAAAAATCTGTTCCTAAATATTTAATAGCCCAAAAGATGGAGCTGAAATTCGAATGTTGATATATATAATACAACCATATTCTATTTAATTCATTAAAATGTCCATATTCTCCTATATAAATTACTGTGTTATTCTTTTCACTCATATGTGATCAGTGTTATGGGAATTTGATATAATAGTTTTTAAATGGTTTTGATTTCTATGTTCCTATAGATAAAAGCAAAATTTCCAATGTATATAGAGAATATAATTTATTTAAAAACAACTTCGGGAGATCATTTTCTACGAAATTTTTTTTAGATTCTAGTCTTTTTCATTATTGTTTCCCTCACTACATCTAAGTCTTTGAGTACAAAACTGCTAAAAGATGTAAAAAATACATCAAAATTACTTTTCCAGATCATTAATTTTACCTAGGCATAAGTGATGGAATATTGGAAGACATTTAAAATTTACTATTAATGTCATAATTCTAAATGACAGTTAAATTTTGTCATTGTTTTGAGGGGAAAAAAACTAACTTTGACAGATACATTTAAACTGATTATATGAGATTAGCTATTTTTCAACATTTATGTGCAAATTTTTAGAGTCAATATATTATGAATGTGAACGAAACAATTAACTTGATGAAAGAAACATAAGCTTCATGACAGTTGGAGAATGAGCTCAAATCTCAATTACAACTAAGTTCACTTTGCAGAAAATAAGGAAACATACTTTAAATATGATCTAGCCTCAAAAATCTTCATATGAAATGAAAGTTTACCGATCTTAAAACCTGACCAAGAATTAGAGACACTGTGGCTATTGTCAACAAACAGCATAACTTTCCAGAAAAAAGTTAAGTATCCTTTAATAGGTTTGAATAAATCTAATTTGCTTTAAATTTTGCTCTGTAAAGTACAAAGAGAAATGTCCAGAAACATATGAGGCAGTCCTAAATTAAAATTGTTAATCCTACAGCCTGAATATACATTTAAATTTTCAATAAGTAACGAAATAGATTTTAACAATATAATAATGCCATAAAAATAAATTGATGCATTATAAAATTTATTTCTTCCCTAATAGATATAAATTTCAAACATCAGTGGGTGAGTTGCATGGCAATAGTTATCGGAAGCCTTAGATGTCAAAAATCCCTTCAAGTCTTTGAAGAGCTTTAAGATGCAAATGTATGCATAAATAATGCAATCAATGATGTCACTGCTGTTGGGTGGTCTAAGCTAAATGGATTTTAAGTGTGTTTATCTTCCTTTTTAAAAAGAATGAAAGTGATTTTGACATCTCTCTAATCAATTCACCTTTTGTAAGAACTATTAATCATATAAAGAAAATTCAACTAAATTTTTAATTGAATTTAGTTTATTAAATTAAAATAAATATTATTAGAGATATAAATTTATTCTAACCTTCAAGATGTCAGAATGGGGAAAATAGTTAGCAAAACATTGAAATGAAAAAACAGGTTTACTGCTATGCAAATAGGGGTAAAAAGTACACTTAGTTTAGTCATTGGAGAGACATTCATAATGCGAAATGCTCCACATGCAACAATTTCATTTTCTTATTCAATCACGGAAATGAAAACAACTTAAATAGACATTTGATACCTAAAAACAGCATTGCAAATATTCCAGCAATAACCTAAACCAAATTTATACCAAAGCTAGGCCCATAAAGATGTTGCATTTGTGAAGTATCATTTTGTCACTTTTCTCATATACATTACCTTAGATATATCTCAGTTGATTATACACGCTAATTTTTTTTAAAAAAAATTATTCCCAACACTAAAATAGCAACAAAATATTCACAGAGATGATAAACAAAAGTTTCCATAATTTTTAACAAAAAATGTTAGAGAGCACCCAAAAAAGTCTGTATTGAAGCAACTTATAGCTCTTTTCTACAATGAACAATTATTAATTCAGTGGTGTCTAGGCCCTATAATGGAAAGTATAAAGCACAAGTCTTCCGAAATCCATGGTATAAATGAAAATATATAAGTGTTTTATACTTTCCATTACAGCACCGTCTAGCAGTTGACCAATTGCTCTTCACCTATGCATTGTATGGTGAAAACTGCTAGTTTAGATGTTTTCATTCATTCCTTAAATTTTGCCCATGAGTTTCGAAACACCTTGTATAAGATTTTTGGATATTGAAAGACAATTACCCATTTGAAGAAAAATAGGTCTGAATGTTTCTCTGTGGATATCCCCTCAATTTTTAAAAAATATTGAATACATTTTCTCTATTATACTTACAAATGCAATATATGAGAGGATTTTTATTCTAATGATGAGTACTTGACACGAAGACAGAAATAAGCTAATTCTAAAAAAATTTGGAAGTTGAACTGATGAAAAAATAGAATTTCAAAATGAATTAATGGATTAGGATTGCAATTTAAAAATTTCAATTTTTTTACAAATATCAATGTTTAGTTATTCTTAATGAAGTGACATTATGTGATAGATAATGAATAATTTTTAGGATAAATAATATAAATAAAAATTTTGTTCTATTTTTAGATACATTTTTAAATAACCAAAAGGAAGTTTTCAAATTAAAAATAAAATTTTGAAATTAATCGTGAAAAATTTTCTAGAGAAAAATTGCAATGTTTTTTTTTTTTTCGGCCCATGAGTCCCAATTTGAAATCTTGCAAATGTGCATGCAGTCACTAAAAAAAAAAAGAAACACACTAATAATTTCCACAATTCTAATCACAGCGGGAAAAAATTGGTATCATTGATAATAACTTGAAGGGAACTAAATTCTGATGTTAATAAATTAATTTGATTAATGACAATAAACATATTTTTATTAGTTATTTTAAGTATCTGATTTCTAATCTGGAAATTAGCTAAAAAGTCAAATTTTGTAAAATTCTGCTTGAAAATATACGGAATTTAAGCAATGGATTCCTTAATATTTGCATAGCTTAATTAATAAAATTTTTTACTCCTCACTTTTTGAAGTTTCTTTCACCAAGAGTTGTATTAATATAATTACTATTTTTTTGCCATTTCAAAAAAACATAAAAAATATTGAAATAAAGATAGTATTACTCAGAAAAATTTGAATATTTAAATACAGTAACAAAAAAAGTAACACGACAAAATTTTAATGCTCCTGAATTTTTCAAGTCATAAAACCCTTAAATTCAAAAGTTCAAGTAATTTCTAAAAATAACTCAGGAAATAGTGAAGATCATAACATATAGGTCAGAAATCACAGTCTGAAGAGGCCATATACAATAACCTATCTTTAATTCAGTGTTCAATAGTTTGGCACATTCTATTATCTAGCATCATTTGAGCTCATCATATTCAGATTTTTTTAAAAGGATTCAGGAGTTTTGTTGATCTTGATTGCCAAGTCACGATACAGAACTGCTCGCATTTTCCCCAGTATTTATGGCAACTGTCAGTTTTCGTATCAGTATAGTGTTTGTTTTCTAGCAGATTACACATCACATTTGCACATTATTACAACTGTGTACATACAGTACAGTAAAACAGTAAAATGTTCTTGTAAAGCCTAGCAGATGTTTAAGAACAAATAAAAAACAAATATGTATAAGTATGTGACTCGAGTAGCTCATCACAACTTGTTTCAACAATCATTGTACCATAATAATTTTTGTTTTGTGCAGTGTTTTTGTTAATAGAAAAATATTCACTTAAATTAATGTTCAATGTTTAAATTTAATTTTGCAGTAGCTAGAATAAGATGAAATATTTTGTTGGAGCCTTATACCACCTACAGAATTTGCGTAAACATTAAATACATGTTTAAATCATTGAAATTTTTATCAAGAGTGATTTATCTTTCATATTGACATAAAAACTTTATTGATACTCATTAATTTGACAGAGCAGTCAGTGGTCCCAAAAGTGCCAAATTAAAAAGAGCAGAAAAATACAGTGAATCAATTGCACTGAAGCAAATTCAGTATATATGGTCTTCTAACATACAGAGATATGTTTATCTGCAAATATCTGTTGCTTCAGATATGAATGAAATTTGGAACATAAATTACTTAGATCTTTATTTACCTATTTCCGAAAAAAGAAAGAAAATATCAGATTCTATAATGGAAAAATTCCTTAAGTAGTTAATGAACTACTAATCAATCCATTAACATAATTTAGTTTCTTTGGAGCCATTAACATTGATACTAAATTTGTCCAGCTGGGATAGGAAATGTGAAAATTATAAAGGTTGACCCATTGTTTTGACAATTTTACCACAAATGAGCTAAAAAACTCTAAAAGATGTTCAGTCCAGATTACAAATTAATTTCACTCCCAGAATGAATTTTTCCTCTAATGTATATTCAAGCAAAGTTCATTCTTACTTTCTGATGTTCTGTAGAAGTCCAAAAGTGCCAAAAAGAGTAGTATTAAAAGAGAGAGAGAGAAATGGAGAGAAAGAAGCCCCCCTAGTCTGCAACCATTGCTTTGGAAAGCAGTATCAATAAAAGCATACATTCTCATAACAGTCACAGATTTAAAACAAATAAAATTTATGGATAAGAAGATCCTACTAAAACAATTTTTAAATACATTTAAATAAGCACAATATTAAATTGACTGATTATTAAAACAAAAATAAGCAATATCACATTATTAAAAAGAAAAGCATGCAGCTTAATCAATAAAAATAAATTATTTCAAGACTTTTGAAGCATAACAACTCACATAAAGATTGACAGCATGCACAAACAGGTGGGACAGCAAAGACATCCTGAATTTAAAAAAAAAAAAAAAATCCACTTTGGATTCACAAAAGTATTAACAGCAATATCAATAATTACAAGACTATGATAAATAATAAAATAATATAATATTACGTAAAATTTAATTCTTATACATATTTAAAAAAAATTATTATTTGACATCCATTTTGTTAGGATTGGCTTCATTTACAAAATGATAATTTTACAAAAAATAAGAGTCAATCTTTCTTTTAGAAAACTTAATTATAAAATGTATAATTAATCAGATGTATATGTATTTCTCATATCGTTTTTAAAGTTTGTGATAAAATAGAGCTGAAATAAATTTTAAAATAAACAAAAATATTTTTTTACTTAAATACTTTAAAAAATGGGGGGAAAAATCCCGTCTCATGAGCATTTTGTTAGATATCTTACATTTTAAATACTACATCAAAACAGACTTGCAGAATTTTTTAAATTTGTTTATTAAAAGGGGGGGAAGAAAAAGCCAGAATGAAAGTTATAATTTTTTTCAATAATTCAACTAAAAAAATGAATAGATGCAAGGTATACACAAATCTACATAAAAAAAAATGGAAGAAAGTCTATAAAATATGCACTCTAACACTGAGACAGATAACTAGATTTATGGGAATAAATAAAAAATATTTTGCAAAAGTTAAAAAAAAAATGCATGTAATTAAGAAATTTGTTTTACATTTGTATTCTCAAAAGTAACTGCTTTTAAAATTGGGATCCAATTATATTTTGAAAATAATACAAATATTTTCATTATAGTGTCTAATCCAAAAACTTAATTTTAAGCTAGACATGAAGATAAAACATTACATTTCATTAATAAAAAAAAATCAAATATGATTCCCATAAACAGATTATAATTCTAAAAAACACAAACACTTTAAATAAAAATATCTAAAATAAATCTAATAAAAACATTCATCCAAAATCATAAAAACATTAAGACACCAAAAAGAATTAAACCTACTGAACTGAGAAAGGATTATTCAGGAAATTGACAGGTTTCAATTCTGTCCATTTTTTCTTATCAATAAGGTGAATTAATCCATGCCGATTAGCTTGCTTCACTTCATGTGCAACTCCATTTTTGATGCTACAAAAATATAAAGTCTGTATTTAATACATAATAATACTTGAAATAAATATCTACAATTACTAAATTGTGTTAAAATTAATTTCCAAATATGAAATTACGAACTATGAAGCAGATGATAATTATACATGGTTGTAAAACCATAACAAAATCTGTAATCAAAGCAATACAAAAACCCAAGATTTTGGGGTATAATTGATAAATCAAATTATGACCAAATGACAATCTAGCAGTTTTAAACATTGGTAAGATGATGAGGACATTACACAAACCTCTAATTCACTCATCAAGTTTTGATGGCATACAAGAACTTAAGAAGCTCAGTTGAATAAAATGAGCAGCAACTCTTAATTATTCAACATGATGAAGTTTCATGGAATCTAGTCTTATAATTTGGGGGTGGGGAAAGATTTTAAGTGCTATTACCATTCATTTGTAAATCAATCTGAAATTAATTATTCACAGAAATCATATCAAAGAAGTAAATTTCTAAACAGTTTCAAGAATTGCGAGTGACATAATAAATAATATATATTTAAAAATTATATAAAAGATTCGTGTTTTCAGTTTGAAGTATTCTTCCATTTATCAATAATAGTATGAAAATAAAATGATTTATTTCACACACATTAACAAAAAACCAACGAGAAATAATTATTCTTTAAGAATACATAAAGAAAAGATACTTATGATTTATATGAATAATACTAACTTTTAAAAAACAATTAATAAACAACTGCCAATTTTTGCATTCTATGCAAAATATTTGGATTTTGGGTGAAATTGCAGTTTAGCCCACACCCTTGGCAAGATTTTAAAAATCACCAATTTAGCAATTTTTCAGATTGTGCCAATCATGTAAACAGCAAAGAAATAAATCAAATTAAAAAAAAAAAATTACTAAATTATTTTGTTAGTGGATCTAATAGATGTTATACAAACTGCATAATCATCATAGATTTCAATTCTTCCACTTTCCCAAATAACAAAAATAGATTATAAGACTTATTGTTGCTTTTATGTCACTCTTTCTGGCATATCAAATTATATTTCACATCCTTACAATTATATATCCCCATAAAATTAATCTACCTGTTGATTAAACCACATCAAAATGAATTTTAAAAATGTTCTCTAATCCACTACAAGAATGACAAGATTTTAGAATGAGTATGACTTTTAATAATTACACTAGTTCGATGTTTTGATTGTATTGTTGTCTAAGATCTTTTGGAATTCTATCTGGAGCTCTTCAAAATAAGATCCAAATGAACTCTGAAACGTTACCCATGAACCTGTGCGCTCTCACTTACACGAGACAAGACGCCACCTGGCGGTATCCAAATAATTTATTTCCAACACCCTGTGATTGGCATTGAATAACATTAAGAATTTTGAACAAGTGCAATTACCTCTGAAACTTCAAGCATTAAATTGGCAAGAGAAGAAGACATTTTCGGGTTGGCATGTATAATGGCCATGTTTAAACCAGAAAATCTAGGGTTGTGTCATTTAATAATTTATCATCAACAATTTTTCATTGCCAAAGATGTGAGATAAATAGCATTTCAAACAAGCAATTAGTATTTATTTTTCATGAATATTCTTTTTCTGACCAAGTTATTTCCTTGAAGAGTTAAACAAGGCTCTGATATTATAAATTCTATTGTATTATCAGTAACGCATAAAATGTATTAAAATCGGCAAAATATAATACATTCAATACTGTTTGAATAAATAATTTAAGTCTTAAAAATTAAACACACACTTTAAAAGTTTGCACTAAAATTTGCTTTTTTTTTTATAATAACGACTAGTGCTTTACATAAAAATAAAAGAAATAACATAAGAATCAAAATCATGAGCATATCCATACTAGGTAAAAAAAATTGTTGAAATTTTTTTTGTATTTGAATTGTTCATCCTTTATTACATGTAAAAATTCTTCAATATTACATAGATTTCATATTCATAATATAGAACATAGATTAACATTCATTCATATATTAAATTTGTAGATAATTCATTTAAGATCAATTCAAGGAACCAAAACCTTAAATGAAAAATTGGAGACACAAATTAAAAATCTTTATATGAATGCAAAATTTTATACTTACAAAAAAATTTTAGGAAATACAGTTACTAAGAAGCGCACATACAAAGCTGAAAAGAAATAAAATTTCTAGACTTAAAAAAAATGCATTATTCATAAACACAGACACATGCAAAAAAATTTAATTTGGTATTACTTCTCATAAATCTGTATAATGAAATATTTTAGAGAATAATTCATCTATTTTTTTTAAAGAAAAGAGCACGTACTGGAAACAGAATTTGTAAATAATCTTTTGGCGAATATACACAACATGAAAAAAAAAAACTTGTGCACATTTTGAAGCTAGAATAATTCAAATAAATAACAATTAAAATAAAAAATAAAGTGAAAAGGGTTCAGTTCTCTATAATTTTATTTCAGTCTGCAGTACAAAATTCTGACAAAAAAAAAACCCTTCATAAGATAGAAATAAAAGATGTTCATGCAAATATATTGATATAAAAATGCAATAATTTTGTATTGTATTCTTACTTGTATACTTTAATTAATTTTAATATAAATGAGAAAATTCATAATACCTGGATTTTGAGGAGCAAAAATTCTGCCAACATTAATATCCTGCTCTTTACATTTCAAAGCGAACACTTCCCAATCTTTTTCTAATTGTAAACTTTCTTTGGTTTCTTTATCAAAGCTGAAATAAAAAGTAGTAATCATTAAAGAAACAAGTTGATGATATATAATTACCATGAACCATCATAAAGCTTTCTGAAGATATATGCTCTTCACCCTATACAAAACTACCATACATATTTATAAACTTTAAAAAATATTTTGATCTTGTTTACATTAGGCAAGTTTTTAAAGTCCAATCATAACTGTTCATCAGATCGAAAATTAACTCCTGAGTTCAATTTATTTAATTGTATCTATCAATTGAAGTAAACTTCAGATTTCACAGCTGATATTTTCAAAAGAAACAGAGGAAATTTAATGATGTAAAGCCTTTAGAGAAAAGCAACAGGAGCGACTTAATATAAATCAGATGTAGAAAATAAGACTTTTTTTAAAAAAACTTTGGTTATCAAGGCAATTCGTTTTTTAAAGTTTTGAGATTAGATCTGTAATTAAAACATAAAAGCTTGTATAGATAATATATCATAAATTTAAAAAACTGCATTTATAAATCATATGTTGATATAATTCAGCAACTTAAAATGCTGCATCAAAACAACTCAACGGAATAAAACTAAGCAAGAAATTTTAATTGAACAGATTGGTTGTATTTGATCAGGGACGAATAGAAGAGTAATAAACAGTTATCAGCTCTTAACAAATAATGAAGAATTGATAACTTTCTTAAGGGTATAGATACATAATGATCATATTTATTTTTCTTTTTTATCAATTTAGAACACTGTTACAGAGAATGTGAAACAAATTCTTACAATCCAATCAACCATTGTCCTTTTTGTATTTGATCATAATTTTCATCAAGAATTTCAATCACTAGGTTACGTGTAGATTTTTCCTCTGCTTTAACTGGTAATAAGATATGGCTTGAGATTATGCAAAAGGTATAAATGCTAAAAAATATTTTATACATTTTATGCAAATTGATAGATATTTATTTTTTTTTGTTCAATATTCCTAAAATTATAACGATAAAAGTTTGATTACGACCTTCAGACGAAATAATGCTTTAAATTTTGTGAGCAAACAAAGTGAATAAAAGCAAATATCACTAAATTTTCAACCGACAATGTAAAGTTAACTATAGTTGACGATGTGTAAGAACATTAAATGTAAACATAAGTTGATGGCCACGCGCCGAATATTCATATACTTCACTTCAATTGAGTTTTATATATTAGAAGCAA
>BMAW01128250.1:168516-198949 GCA_019974015.1 Nephila pilipes | reverse complement strand
TCCTTTTGTAAAGCACAAGTGTCCGATCACTTTTGTGAGACACTGTATGTCCGGTTGTGATAGTGATACAATTAATTACAAGTGTAGTGGAAAGTGATTTTTATATGCAAGTGTGTAAGTTGCCGTAAATTTAATATTCTAAGCTCACTCAATGATTTTTAACCAACTTCTTTGATTACGTAATTATGTTTAATCGCGATTTTTGGAGAACTGTTAAGCCAATTTCAATAAAACTTTTTGCTATATATCCTAAAAGATTTCTAACTAGTATCGGTGTAGATAAGTGGAACAGAAGGTATATATTCCTTCCTCTCACTTCGAGGTCGGAAGGTTTAAAACATGCTTCAAAATAAAGAGAATTCATGGAGAAAGATATGACATTTAAAATTTTTTTTCCCTTTATTTCCTTAAATTTGTTCCTAAGTCTAGTCTGTGATTCTCAAATTCTTTCAAAAATGCTAGTCCGAATCCAAAATAACGGCAATTTGGAGCTGAAATACTTTTTTTTTCCGAACATTTTTGGGCTAAATTTTCGAGTTGTAATAATTTTTCCAAAAATTAACGAATTTCTTAACGAATTTCGATTTCTTGATTATAACTGCTTCTTTTATAGTACAATTGATCATTTATTAACACAAACGCACACACACACATTTGACAATTTTATTGATTTTAAGACTAGAAATATTTTTTCAAAATTAATTGTCTGTTATGACTTATCCCAGGTTTGGGACAAGTTGTAATATATGTAAAGAAAATAGTAATAATAAAAACTACATTTGGTAATTGTTATTGCATAGTATACTGGTAAATGATATCAATTGGCTCATAGTAAAATAAAGGTAAAATTATTAAACCAATCAACATAAGAGTCAGTCTTTATCAGAATTGTAGTAAAAAACAAACTAATGATAGTTTCCTCTCGCATATTTAATAAATACCCACATCTTGCAAATTAAGCTTTGCAGAAATTCTGCATCAGAGTTGCTGTAGGCTTCTCCACAAGCTCTTAAACAGAACTACTCCTTCACCTCTTTTTATCCCTTCGATTCTTAAAAATTTTTACCTTTCCATTCTCTTGTTTTCTTTTCTTATTAATCAACTCTTCACATTTTTCTTATGTCTTTAGGTGTGTTTAGGATAGTAGATTTTATTTTGAGTTGACCTCTGACTGTTTCCGAAGTGAGGCCTTCGGCAGAGGTATCATCTTTGAGGGGGGGAGGAAATCATCCCCCCAATTTTGAGGCCTGATGGTCCTGGAATATGTTTAGTAGATGTTTCACCAGTCATCTAGTTTATAACCTCACCAACGCTTATATTCTACTCTGGCAGTGGTTGTAGTAGTACGGGATTCTCAAGATGTAGTGACAACTCACACTCACTTTGTTTTGAGCTCATTTCTTCAGCTTTCAGAATTGTAACATCAGGTTTTGGGTGATCGTTGACATATTTTGGTGCATAGCTAACAGGTCAATTGAAAAGTCCCCGGCCTACCATAGTAAAACACATTTTTTGGTAAAATTAGTTTTTTTTATTCAACATAATTGCCTTCAAGGATGATACACTGATTATAGCGACCCTCCAACTTTTCGATACCATTTTTGTAGTACGATTTGTAATTTGCTTCAAAATAGGCATCAGTTTCGGCGATCACCTCTTCATTCGGCGAAAATTTCTTCCCAGGGAGCATTCTTTTGAGATCTGAGAACAGGAAATAGTCGCTGGGGGCCAGATCTTGAGAATACGGTGGATGAGGAAGCAATTCGAAGCCCAATTCATGGATTTTTGCCATCGTTTTCACTGACTTGTGACACGGTGCATTGTCTTGGTGAAACAACACTTTCTTTTTCTTCAAATGCGGCCGTATTTCGGCGATTTCGTCCTTCAAACGGTCCAATAACGCTATGTAATAGTCGCTGTTGATGGTCCTTCCTTTTTCCAGGTAGTCAATGAAAATTATTCCATGCGCATCCCAAAATACAGACGCCATAACCTTGCCAGCCGACTGTTGCGTTTTCTCACGCTTTGGAGCGGGTTCATCGTGTGCAGTCCACTCGGATGACTGTCGATTGGACTTCGGAGTGAAATGATGGAGCCATGTTTCATCCATTGTCACATATCGACGCAAAAACTCGGGTTTATTACGCTTGATCATCTTCACTGCTTCAAACACTGCTCCGAATCATCAACTCGTAGTTGTTTTTGGTCAAAAGTGAGCTCGCGCGGCACCCACTTTGCACAGATAGGTAACAACCTCTTTTGGGCGTCCACTGCGTTCACCGTCTTCGGTGCTCATTTCACCACGTCTAAACTTAGCATACCAATCCTTCATGGTTGATTTTCCTGGGGCAGTGTCCGGAAACTCGGCATCTAGCCAAGTGTTTGCTTCAACTGTATTTTTTACCTTCAAAAAGCAATATTTTATCAACACGCGAAATTCCTTTTTATCCATTTTTTTCACAATAACAAAAGTTGCTTCACTCAAAATGCTATAATTCACAAACTAATGATCCGACAGCTGTCAAATTTATACACGCATCTTTTGAGGGTTAGGGCTAACTAAAAAACATATGGATTTAATTCTAGTAGCTCCATCTATGTGTCAGACTGGGGACTTTTCAATTGATCTGTTAGAATCTTGAAAAATTTCAACATTTAAAGGCCACAAACCACTTGCTTTGAATTCAGTCATAATGTTGATAGGGTTTTGTCAAGTGTATCTTAAGAGAAATGTAACTATAGTGTTGCTGTAAAACAAAAATAAAATACATCTTTTATATTAATCTATTCTCAACAACCGCGTTAGTTGTTCCAGGTATTGGATGTGGTTTACGCTTAACGTTTAAGGGAAATCTACCAATTTTTAGACAATAGTATATGTGTGCTCAAGAAAATATAAATTTCATCATAGATTTTATTCATTACAGAAAAGAACAGTAATGAACATGTGAAAATAAATAATTTATATAACATTATATTTTCCAGAAGAACAAATTTGCTTTCTATGTATTTAATATTGATTTCGAATAAGAATGAAATTCTTGAAAAGATTTCTTAAATTTATTTTGGTAATTAATATAGATTTAAGAAATGAAACTAGCTATTATGTTTCTTCGCTTTCCCGCATTATATTTACAAGAGAAAATAACTTTTCTACGAGTAAATTTTTTTTTTTTTTTTTTTGGGGGGGGAGGATTGTTAAATGGACTTCTCTCCTTCTGAAAGCAGGATATTTCGAAGCTGTGCTAGGAGGAATGTATAGTCATGTTATGTACGCTACATCTAACTTTGTTCATAATTTTCCAATTAAATCGGGAGTGGCCATCAGTTGGAAATTTCTCAACAAGGGGCAATTTGTAACACGTTACAACTTGCCCCATCGTAGGATTTCGGACATTTTTATTGATTTATAAGAATACGATTAGTAAAAGATTACAGAATCTTTTAAAAATTTAATACATAGACACAATATAAATAGTCAAAACATTTTTAAAAAGATAACTTAACTTACCTTAAATCAAAATCAAAATTAATTATTTTTATTTATGAACTATCTAAAATGGAGCACGTTCACATAGCCTCTCACTACCCGTTTCGGCAGGGCACTGACTATTCTTACGTTACAGAGCCCCTCATAAGAATCATGTTAAGTACAATTTTTGATCACTATGCCATACTAAGAGAACACCTTACTCTCACACTTAATACTCTAATACCGAAACAATTGAGCGACACTTGTTGGAAAAGTTGTATCGATTCCTTAAAAATTTTACGTTTTCAAATAGGAAGTATTCATGATGCTTTATTAAGTATTTATGAGAATTCTGAAATAGAACTTATGATTCGAGATGAGGCCAGGCCGCGGTAGCCTAGTGGTTAAGGCATCGGACTCGCGGTCGACGGTTTCGTTGAGTTGTGGGTACGAGCCTTGATGCCACTAAAGACTCGCTGTGTAACCGGCACTGATGCACGTTAAATCTGCCAGGGGCCCAAAGGCCTCCCATTGGCGTGGTGTGGAAGTTAGGAGAGGGATGCCAGCTCAGGTGTCGTCCTCGTCACTTGACCGAGGCTCAAAATTACGAGGTACGTTCGCCAATAGCCCTTGTGTTGCTTCTAGTGTGACGTTTTTTTAAACCAAATCGAGATGAGGCCCATTAAAAATTTAAAAAAAATCATTTTTAATAACCCACGATAAAGCAATTTAATTTTTTATGTTGGATCATCATTGGTATAAAATTTTAAATCATATCAATCCAACAAATAAACTACTTCCATCCAAAGATTTTTATTTATCTCAAGCAACTGATTTATAAAATAGCTCATTAATTTTTTTAAAGAATTAAGATCGGATGAATCATTTGACAACATTATCCTAGAAGCTGAAAATTTAGTCAGTGAAATCGATGTAGAAAAAACTTTGTACTGAATACACCACGCCATCGTATTCAGATTTTTGAATGGAAGTTTATGCGAACCGATACAATATCCAAAACAAAAATAAAAAAATAATTTGTTTTTACTTTACTATAGATCAAGCGATCAATGCTTTGGAGATGAGATTTAACCTACTAAAAAGTCATAACGACTCTTTTGAATTTTTATATGATATTAACAGATGTGTAAAAATTAATTACTGGCACTTTCTAAGATCTCGAAAACATCTAGACAGATGGTGATTCCTCCGATCTGAACACTTTAGAACTGGCTGATGAAATCGGCATTTCTTGTCTTTTAACAATGAAGCAATCCAGTAGACGTTCTTAAATTCATTACTTCCCCAAAAATTACGCCAAATTGGAGCATTGTTTTGAGAATTTCACTAAAGCTTCCCATTACAGTTGCTATCGGAGAAAGAACTTCCTGAATGAAAAATAACAAAGCAGAAGCACAGCGACCACCAAAAATCCGAAATAAATTGAAATTGTTTTTGCTAATTTCATTTTAAGATGCTCAAACATTTTTTTGTAAAAAATTCTCAAAAAAGTAGAATCATTCATAATAAATATTAATTAGAGTACTTCCGAGACCCAGGCTCCCCAGAAGCAATTGCTATCAAGAGAAGAAAATACCTTCTTCAAATCCCTAATGTATTTTAATTTTCATAAGCAAAACATTCTAAAGTAAAAAAAAAAAAAAAGGTGCCAATGTTAAAAGGACTATAAAAAGACTGAAAACATACGATTCCACTATATAAAAATCAATTATTAAATTAAACAATAAAATAAGAATAATCAATACATTATTAAAGTAAACAATAATATTCTGTTCTTATATTAAAATAAAAGCAGACGATAAAATTAAATATATCGTAGCAATATAAATACACCTTAAGCAAGCTAAATGTAATTAGTGTAATCATATTGTATTAAAATGTCAATCTTTTGAACCACCATGTAATATTTTATATCCACGTATTTTTGTCAACGCCATTTTCTCATAACAAAATTTTAGCACGTTGATAAAAAATATTTAAGAACCAGGTCTACACAAAATCGTCTCAATGAGATATCAATATTGGTAATTGAATATGAATTAGGTAATAAATTAGATCTGAAAGAATTTATTCGGAATTTTGCAGAAAAGAAACTTCGAAAGAGATTGTTTTAATTAGAATGTGTATAATATTGTACTAGTTTAGTTTATTGTTTTAAAAGTATATTTAAATTATCTCTGAAATAGATATTAATTTTAGTGTGTAAATTTGTTGTGGTTTGCTCGTTAAGAAAATATATATTTTGTTTTTCAATAAAACAATTTCTGTAAATATGTATTAGTATTATCACCTTAATTCAAATACAAAATATTTATCAGTAAAGATTAATGAGAAAAGAAGAACAACTCAACTTGACGAGCAGAAGAGAAGGAACGGAACACGAGGCGAATCAAGTGAGGGAGAAAGCGAGGAACAGGAGAACAATGGCGAAAGAACTAGCCATGTCTGACAATTCTGTAGATGTGTAGTATTATCTCAAATGTTGTGTTTCGTGCTGTATTAATGTTTAAATTAAAGTTTTGCAGTTAAAAAAAAGAAAAAGGTCTGAAATGTGTGTGTGTGTATGACTTATTAATTGCTTTTTACAACCACTCAATCAAAATGGAACGTGTTTTACTTTATCTGATTAACATTGTTATTTTATAATTCTGGTTTTTGTTGTTGTTGTTTTTTGTTGAATAATGTTAAAGTCTTTTTGAAGCTTGGAGGGCTACATTATTTGGATTTGTCTATAGCGGCAGAAACGCTAGGGCCGGTCCTGCTCTGAGATACCATGGATATGACATTTCCAGTTACGGTTTAATTGTACTGAAAAAAAAATCGGAACACAAAGGTATAAAATTCATAATCATGTCAAAGATCAGAGTTAAATAAAGAATATTTACTTCAAAGTAAAAATATATTCATATATAATCCCTTCAATTTAGAATGAAATACTGGAAGTATCAGTTGATTAAATTTAGTTAATTGAAAATATAAAACACAAATCTCTTTTATTTATTATGATTTTTGTTAAGGTTTTGGATATATATTAAGTACTAAACAGTTTCGCTTTCTAATAATCTTCGTGAACGTTAAACATGCTTCATTTTCATAATTTCATTAAAAGTTTAAATTGAACACAATGATGTCACACCATCGATTATATATTTAGAAAGTTAAAACATCTAGCACTTTAAAAAATAAAGTTATAATTTCTAGAGCAAATCATCGATACCATGAATTGAAATCACATGAAACACCTTTCATTTAGAAGATTTTTTCTCTTGCAAAAGAATTGAAGACGACTTACTAACTATTTATTCTTTATTATTTAAGGAATCATTTTGTAATCATGCAAAAGCAACGTAGAATTTTTAACAAAAATATTAATTTCACGGTTTATAATTATATCAACTACTTGCACTTTTACATTTTTTTCCTTTCCAGTTTGACTGCTATGAATTTTAATGGGGTTAAATAATTAATGAAATAATAACTTAGTCGAAAATAAATAATGTATTGAAATTTACAAAAATTAATTATAGCTAACTAAATATGCGCTTTCTTGTAATACTAATTATTATAACAGTTATGCGCTATACTTAATGTAAAAGATATAAATTGGACACCTTCTCCCAATAAATAATTTTTAGCACAAGAGAAGAGAAGATTCAAATGAGATGAAAACTGTAATTATCCTTCCGAATACAAATGTTCTAGTCTTTATGTAAATACGAACAATATCGACTTTGAGAACAGGAATAATAACAGACCATTAATCAGCTAATACAATTTGTAATTCTAAATTCTAAAATTTAGATGATAATTATGTAAACACAAAACCAAACGATAATATCTAAGTAAAACAGCTAGCATTGTTTCTGTTGAGGTGGGTACGAGTCTTGATAGCAATAAAGACACACCGTGTAACGGGGCTGATGCACGTGAAATATATCGAGGTCCCAAGTCCTTCCATTGGCATGGAAGTTTGGAGAGAAGGTGCTAGCTCAGATGTCGTCCTCGTTACTTGATCGAGGTTCAAGTAATGAGGACGTCGCCAATAGCTCTTTTGTTGCACCCAAGTACGACGTTATAAGAGAACCACAAAATATATCTCTCTCTCTCTCTATATATATATATATATATATATATATATATATATATATATATATATATATATATATATATATAGTAAAAAGGAAAAGGTATTCATATATACTTAATCAAAACAAATAATAAATTATTAGGAAAAATTATTAAACAAAGCTAACAGTACGAATGATAGAGCGAAATCATGTTCAAAATACGATAATTGAAAAAAACATTATTGTAAACTAAATAAAACCAAAATATAATGATCAAAATCATAATTTTTTAAACAAACTAAAAGATAATAATGTAAAAGCTACAAAGAAGGACACTAAAAGTCACATAAAAAACTCACAATGGATAAAAAAAGAAAGAAATACTGTCACAGGCTATTGACAGTGATGTGAGGCCATATACATGTAATTACAGGATCCAAACCATTCCACTCAGATGTTACTTTATAATTAAAAAGGATAAATTACCAAAAATCACTGAACTATGCGATCCAATATCAAATTAAAAAGAGAAATTATAATAATTCCAAAGAAGAATAAAGTGAAACATTTAATAAAGATAATCACAGCTAAAAATAAAACATATCTCAAAAAGAAAAAAAACTATAATAAACGTTATCGAGAAGAATTATAATCCTGCGAAAAAGAAGTGAACATGAGAAATTTTTTTTTTTTTACATATGGTTGACAA
Source organism: Nephila pilipes (assembly GCA_019974015.1). Classification (NCBI taxonomy): domain Eukaryota; kingdom Metazoa; phylum Arthropoda; class Arachnida; order Araneae; family Nephilidae; genus Nephila; species Nephila pilipes. The sequence continues at coordinate 190,680 of BMAW01128250.1, read as the reverse complement.
GATGACAGCTTACGTTATATTTCCTACTAATAGATAGAAAATTAACAGCCCTCTACATTCAAAAACTAAAATTAAAAATTAAAAAATAATTGAACATAATGCAAGACTAAATAATAACTAAATATTTTAAGAAACTTTTCAAAAATTATTAGGATAAGCAATTTATTCTATCTCTCATTTTATTTTAAAGCTGTTTTTAGAAAAGTTATAGGAAAATTAACTAATGGATATTTTTGTGGAATATTTAATAACTTATGAAACATTTAATAATTAATGAAATTGATATTAATTCTTTTATTACATAGAATGCCATATAAAAAGTTTCTAAAATTGATATATCTATATTACTATTCCAAAAGGGTACCTTCTTCACTAAAAGGTTATAATTATACCATTTATCTTAAATCTTACTACAATATTATTTTTAGTTTGTATTAAATTTTAATAAGAAGGATAAAAAGATAAATTAGGTATAAAATCTGGGTTATAATTATTACGAAAATTTATTGAGATGTTTGAAAAACCTAAAAACACAAAAATATTGTAATCTTAGAATTTTGTTCTTAGAAGTGTAAATATATATTAGCTACACACACACACACACACACACACACACACACACACACACACACACACACACACACGATGAAGTACCAGTTGCATCAAACTATTTATAAGTTTAACAATTTGTATACATATGAGAAAAATCGTGCGGTACGAATAAAAGTATTATTAATTTTCTCTTATGTTTAATGACAAGATATCCTTAAAGATAAGAAGTTTATTTTTGTTATGAAATGTATCAGAATATGTTTTACCTCTTTGAAAAATCGAGCATTACAAGAAAATCCCTTTAATTAGTCTAGCTTAGATGCAAGACTAATTTTAATCAAACGAAGAATATTATCAACCATATTTTTTTGATAATGTATAATATCTCATACTGAATAAATTTTCCTACAACCTAGAATCCAATGTTTAGATATTCATGAATGAATATTCATACTTTAATTTCTCAATTTTCCTAATAGTTGAAGAACATGCGACATGCCAGTTGAGAATGAGATCTTGAGTATGGCTGCTCAGTGTTAAAGGAGGTAGAAAATGAGTTGATTTCTTGTAGGAGGAAATCTAAGTAAAATTTACTACCCAGCACTTAGCTTTCTTTCCACTAATATGATTAACGGAAGGATGAGTATTTATTGGTTAGGAAACGAGGAAAATGTTTTTCATTCCGTAATGGAGAGCTTTTTGGCGTATTGTAATAAATATATATTATGTTATGACACGTAGATCGTTTTATGTACGTTTAGCTGTGTTCTACATTGGGTTGCAAACTCAAGTATCCGAAATGAAGAACACATACACGTGGCATGCGTGTGTGTATTTATTTTTAATTTCAAAATGTGCATAATTTCTTTCTAATTCACGTTTGACGATTTTTCTTCTTAAAACAAAGGGCCAGATCTTGAAGTATAAAAATGTGTATCACTAATTTTTTGTTTTAAAATTGAGTACAAGAGCACATACAGTAAATCCCCCCTCTCCCCGTATAATACGACACTTCTATAGATGGTTTTATTTTCATACGTTTCGAAAATTATTGAAAACCCTTTTTAGAACACGGCATCAAATGACCTTTTCTAAGACGGTTTGAAAATTAAGAAAATCATCGTACAATTCAGAGTTGCTAGAAATTTTTGTGATAATGTAGCATTGAGAGGAAAAAAGAAGTATGAAGTAGCATATAAATTTTCCCATAACATTACCTCACATATATACCTCTTACTCTTATTGATTTTTGAGGACTTCATAAAAATTTGTTAAAAAAATTTAATTAATGTGTTTAAACTCATTCATAAAAACGCAGTTATAATATATAGTTTTAGCTGATTTTGAAAAATTTATAAATTTTTTAAAAAAATTTTAAAAAAAATTGATTGTTTTACTCAAAATATAATCAAATTCTTCATCCTTATTTGTTTCTCGGTTCAAAATTACGCGGTCAGTTGCCAATATCCTCCGTGTTGCTTCTTGTGCGACGTTAATAAAACCGATCCAATTAGTTGTTTCTGTTTCTTATAAATATCTGAATTGTACTGAAGCATCCGTAGCGATGGAACGAAGTTAAAGCAGTAACTTCTTTCTTCTAAAATCTTTTCATTCTATGAATGAAATCTAAAAGTTCAGTGCGCATTTGATTCTTTGGTGTTGTCTTTGTTGACGTCGCTCTTGAAAATACTCTTATAGCATTTGTATAACATGTGAGTAAGTCGTATAGTTTTTAAAACAAATGTAGCTAAGTTTCTTAAGACAGGAATTTACGGAACTTAAGGGATTTTTAGAATTTTAACCTTTCATTTAAATTTAACAGTGATACAAATAATTCAAAGTAATTAAATAGCATCTAAAGGAGAACTTCTTGAAACTAAAGCAAACTCTATCTCCATCCCTCTGGCTGAAGTGTATCTGGAAGTAACTAAATTTCGATATATATGAGAGCGAAGTGAATATATTTTTCATTACCAATAATAATAAAAATTAAAAAGTTTAATGCAAAGTTTTGCAAAGAACAGATTTAGCCACCCAAGGTGCGCTTCTTTTATAATTATTATTAAATTACTCATTTAAATATAAGAATTAAAGTAAACGATGAAATATCTAGAAATGAACAATAGTAAACTTTTCCGATATTAAAATTAAAGCAAACAATAAATTATTAAATTGAATATATTTAAGCTAAATGCAATTAAAACTGAAGCAAACGATGAGTTTTAAATCGAATATTATATCAGCTACATGTAATCAAAATGAAAGAAAACGATAAATTATTAAATTGAATACATTAAGCTAAATGTAATTAAAATTGAAGCAAACGATAAAAAATTGAAAAATGATCAGGTACGCCAAAAGTGATCCACCTAAAACAATAGCCCCTTAGGTAGATAAAAAAAAAAAAAAAAAATGGCTGCCTCACAGCTGTCTTAAAATTCTGAATAATGTTATTTATTTTCAGTCATATCTTGATTTCGGTTTCATATGATTTAAAATAATTCATAAATCGATAAATAAGTAAAATATTTCCTTTTTATATTTGTTTTACTTCAATCCAATAAAAAAATTGGGAGAAATTTATTACGACATATTTTTGAAAATTGAGTTTATTAATGGTAAAAGCAGATATCAGACAAATATTACATATATTTTATTTCAGTCCAATAAAAAATTCAGGAGAAATTTGTTATAACATATTTTTCAAAATTAAGTTCATTACTGGTGAAAGCAGACATCAAAAATATTCGCAAAAACAAGATAAATTTTTGAAAAGCGGCCAGTTACGACATTTTGAGGTTAACTAAAACAATAGCCTTTTTGGTGGCTAATAAATAAAATAAAATGAAAAATTCAATAAATTAAATAAAATAAAATAAAAATAAATAAAAATACAAAAACCTCATTGGATTGAAAATAGCAGAAAGCAGCATGATTGTCATTTGGAACAGCATAAAATTCGCTAAATACCAAAGGAATGAATTTCGTACCGCATGACTTCAAACAGTTTTGAAGTTCTTGAAAAATCTCATAATCTGGCAACTCTAGTTCAATTCGAAATTATTGGAAGTTAAGCGGGAAAAAAAGAAAAAAAAACAGATTTCAAGTGCCCAAAATATCTCGTTCAAAAATTTGCATTTGTAGTATCAGACTTTCCTGTAAAATTTTAAAATTTGAAAGAATTTGAAATCAATTTGTTCATGGAGTAATAAGAATATTTTAAAACTTTGTGGTTAAAGAGTTTTCGCTTTTGGGTGCATATTATTAAATTTTTTTAAGGAAATTGTTATTATGTTTTTCATTTTTATGAATTATTTGTAGCCCTGAATTGAGTTCAGAGGAAATAAAAACTACCTTTTAAATTACATTTTAAACAAAAAGTTACTGACAAATTTACAAAAATTACAGATTTTGGATAAATTCGAAAAGAAGGAAAAAATATCATATAACACAAAAAAACTAGCTTAAGTAAATGCAACAGTCTGGACTTATGAGAAAAGTAGAAAACGAGTTATATGCTTTTTTAGCATTATCTTATGCCGAAGAAAGCAGAAGAAAGCTATGTAGTCAAAAAGAAAACGCCCTCGGTTAGTGATGCTTTGTAGTGATGACGATGAAAACATTATTTAATAAATATTAGTATGTACTTTTCATGAAAATTGTTTAAATAAATATATTTTTCCTTGTTATAAAAATATAGTTGTATGCTTTTATGATTTTTAGAACCTACAACTCCCTTTTTTGCAACAGTTCTTTGTTTTATGTAACACAGTTTTGTATAACAGAGCATTTCTTAGGAACGTATCAACGGTGTTACATTGTGGATTATCTGTATTTCGACAAAATCAAGATAAATATTTACTACAATGGTTCCAATATCAAGACAAAGACATTGTTTCCTTAGATCACATGGGATCAGTAAAGAAAAGCTTCAATATCATAAAAAACAATCGGTAAAAAATTATTTTGATTAAGAACATCAAATAATTTTAATCTCAGGGGAAAGAACAAGGACTATTATTGAAAGAGCGCCTTAAATATTAAATATTTTCTTTCGGTTAATTCATGTTTCCCAATAATGTTTTGAAAATTATCTTATTTCATTCTGGTGATTTTTTCTTTCATTTTTGCTCATGTTTCAATTAACTACCCATATATATTGGGTTTCACAAATTATTAAAGGAAGAATTTTTAAGAAATGTATTAATTATTTAAAGGAAAGATTTATATGTAGTTTATACTCTCCATTATATATTTAAGGGTTTCACTCGATTACGTTGTTAGGTTAAATTATAAGTAAATTCTGTTGCAGATTGATAGAATTTATTGTTCGTATTTACTCAATATGAATCACCGTGACAAACGAGTTTTTGCTTTCACTAAATAGGTAAAGACTATTAGCGTAGCAGTTGTCAGAAGACTAATTGAAGTTAGTCTTGTGTCAGGTTTTTTGAGTGTGGCACATTACATTAAACTGTTGTTCCTAACCCCTAAAATGGAGAATGAAATAGTGCATATTCGTTATGTGATGATTTGGGAACTTTTAAACAAAGCAATAGTGATAATAGTGCAATATATTAGTTAATTTTGGAAATAGCTTTCATTTATTTATCATATATTATTATTCAGCATATATAGCATATGTGCTAAAAAACTTTAATCTTCATACATAGAAATTTAATACTTTATAATTTTTTTCATCTATACTAGTTCACTGTTTCTAATAATATCCCTCTTACTCAATTGTATAATTATCTTATTAACGTAATAATACGTTTCTAAAAGAAAATTTTAGCATTTCTAATTTCGATTTCGAGATTGTTGCCCCTATCAGCAAATAAAATTTGCTCAAATCTCCCTTCTCTTCAAATACATACATACATATATATATATATATATATATATATATATATATATATATATATATATATATAGAGAGATATATATATATATATATATATAGCATATATATATATATATATATATATATATATGTATATATATGTATATATATAAACTGTATACATACATACACTCTAGAAAATTTCATGAAAGAATAATTTAAAGATTTAAAAAAGACAAAACTAAGAAAGAAATGTAAAAATGAAAAATAAATGAAAAATATGGAACCCAGCAAGTCAAAAAGCAATATCGGGCTGAGAACCGAATACGCGGGGAAACTTTAAAACTTAAGGAACTTTTAAAAAGGTGTGTAAATGTGTGTGTATATATATACATTTACACACCTTTTTGATTTATTTTCTAGCAAAATTTTAAGCTTAATAATCATTATTTGTATTTAAATCCCAATTTTTATTTTTAAAGAGATTATAATATGGTGCATACTTTACTGTTACATATTTTATTATCATATATATTTTTTTATTTGTACTGTATTGCAACTTTTAAAAAAGTGTGGTTTTTGACATTATTAAAAAGTGTTTATACGAAATTATTGAAACAGAAAATTATTTTTCCTTTCAAAAATAAGATCCATGATTTTGATGAAACCTAGAAAAGAAACTTCACAAATATTGTATCTAACGAGGTTTTGTAGAAAAGCTCTTTGGTAAATAATTGATTACACCAGGAGTTAGAATATGATTCACAATGAAAAAAAAAATTATCAAATTTTTGCTGAACGATATTTATTATTATATACATAGTGATTTCTTAAAACTGTTTTGGATGTTATTTTGATAGATTTATCCGTAGAAAGGTAAGAGCTAGTTTGTTTCTTTTCAGATAAATTAAATTATTTTAAAGAAATGATATTCATGCCCAAGTAATCATGAGCACATTTCGATCGAAGAAGTCTGTAACTAAATAATTTATATAGATCTTCGGAGTAAATAAATTCTTACACTCAACATCTCTTGTTAGAAATAATGATTATCTTACTAAGAAAATAAATTCAAAAGAGTTCCAATGTAATCAGCTACACACTTTTTTATTTTTATTTATTTTTTTTCTTTCACACCAATACAATCGTTTCCGATTTGAACTGAATGGAAAAAGTAGACGTAAGTTACTTTTCCAAGAAAACACCCTGCATGGGGAAATGACATTTTAAATCGTAAATTGAATCAGACCTAAGCTCCCTGACGATAATTTATTGAAAAGGAAATAAAAAAAACTGTTTTGATCAGTCCCAATTGTACAGATTTAGCTTTTGGGTGTATGTAATTTTCTGGACAACAAATAGGGTAACCTTTTGGGGGGTATAAATGTCTATAAGTTTAACTTTCTCTAAATGAAAAGTTCTTTCGCATATGTGAAAGAAAATGAGTGGGAGTATGTAATAATTCTTTTATAATGTTAGAATTAAACTTAAATGATGAAAATATTTATTACCTTGTAAGTAAACCTTAGATCTATCAGAGTTAGAATGCCAAAATGACAGAATGATTTTTATCAATTTACAAAATTAATATAAAGAAAAACATATTTAAAGATTGTAGGATCATAATAGGACAAATGATTTTTATCAATTTACAAAATTAATAATTAATATAAAGAGAAACATATTTAAAGATTGTAGGATCATAATAGGAAATTATAAAAAAAAAAAAAAAAAAAAAAAAAAACCCGCGATTTCATTTTCTTATATTGGTTTCTAACCAGGCAATTATGAATGCAGTCAAAGATAAGAGATATTCACAGTTAAAACAGAAACTGATTGAGAAAATTTAACAGATATTTTCAATTATTTAATAATTTGTTTTCAAAACTAATGTAACTGATATTAAAAAAATTTTTTATTTCTGAAGAATTACAAATCATTAATACATTTATGAGTATCTTGAACACATAATGAAAGTTTCAGTATGGTCTATTAACTGTCTCATTGTTACAGATGAATATCTTATTGACACGTTATTGAATCCCTCGGAAGACATTTGCTCATTACCAAAGAAAAAATTTACTATGAATAAATCTAAAGTTCTGTAATACATATTTGAAATTATATGTATTTCTCATATTTTCTGAAGGTAGAAATTTACTTCGATTTTATGATTAAATTTCCCAAGGATACAAAACTTTTTATGTCATTTAGCGTCAAATATCATTATTGTACAAAATATACACCTTATTGTCCTTTCTTACATAATTTATTTACAATACTTTTTCAAAACCTTATATAAGAAATGGAATTTTTCTTTTAATTAATCTGATTAAAGAAGGCGATGGAATTTTGATATGCAAAAAATACAGTTATTTACAGTAAAAAATAAATTAGTCCCAATACATTTAGGCACTAAAGTACAAGATAGAAGTTGTCTTAGTTGAACCAAGTTAAGCATTATGGAAATAATCAATAAATCACAGTCCCAAGAATTTCTGTTTGCTAGAACTAAACATTCTTTGCCATAAGTTCATATTCTAATTAAAGTAACAAAGGGATTATGAAATATATTTGCGTGATGCTGACAGAAAGCGATGGTAAGGAAATTTATTAGAAAACTCAGATGTGAATATTTGTAATGTCATTTTGATATTATAAAACCACTTTTAACTCCTATTTAGAAGTGTAATTATGCGTTCGTAATTAATTGTTTTCTCAGTCTTCGTGACAGTGTTAAGATAAAGTTATTCACTTGTAAGAGACCAGTTGTTTTATTGATCTTAGATGTACATTGGATTTCGCAATTAATTATCAACGAAATATTAAAGGTTAGTAATTTTTGAAATAAACATCTAATTAAAAATTGAATAATTTACTTGACATTTCGTTTTTAAATGAATGAAAATCATATGTTTGATAATTTCTGCTTGTGTACTAGAAAATCAAAATGCTTGATCTGAAGTTTATTTTACTATAAATTTTTGTTCTCAAAAGACGAAATTTTAATTTCTTTAAAGTAAACCACTTGCTTTTAATCTCTGACATCATAAGGCAAAAATCATGATGTGGATGATAATCTGTTTTTCTCTTTTTTGAACAACTAGAAAAAGACAAAAAAAAAAAAAATTTAAATTACTGATTGAGTTGTTTTGGCTATTGGTTAGTCATAAATCACCAGTTAAAATATACAAAAAACGAATTAAAAAAATCTTTATATATAATAATAATAATAATAATAATAATAATAATAAAATTCAGAAGAACAACAAAGAAAAGGAATCGATATCTAAATTTAATATTAAATTAAGTTTAAAGTTAAAGTTTAACCGGGTCTTAGGTGTCCATTTCTGTAGCCAATGGGCCTGGGGTGTTAATTACTAGCTAGAGTTCTGGGCGAGGGCTTAGACCGACGCTGGACCCCAGTTAACTTCCTAAATGAGTTTAGAACTCATGTATTGACTCCGGAAGGATGAAGGGCTGAGTTGACCCATGATCTGAAACCCAAACCGAAGCCACCGAGGATTGAGCCTAGGTCGCTGATGCAAACTACCAATCCTTCGCAGCCACTTAATTTTAAAATGCTAAAATAAATGTTGAAAAAGCAGAACTAAACATCCAAAAATTTATTTAACCTAAAACTAAAATTATTAAAATCTAAAAATTTAAGGAGAAAAAAATATAAATTAGAAAAATAATCAGGAACAAAACACAGAATAGACATTGAAAAACGACAAAAGAAAATTAAGAAACGAAAATCCTTTAAAAATGAGCAAAATGGAAATAAAGCTATGTAATACACTCTGCCACTAGATTAGGGTAATAGTAATCTGTTTATATATGTATAAATGATCAAACCTTCGCAATCACTCATAGCTTTATAAACAAAGAGATAAAACCTAGAAGCACTAGCTTAAGAGATTGAACTAACAAATAGGAAAGATTTAAAAAAAAAAACAACATAATTTAAATAACAAAAAACAAAGAAAACTTATACTTCTATAAATACAGACTACAAATCCCCCAACAAGTTAAGAGAAGTAACGTTAATAAATAGAATAAATTAGCTATGAAGAAACACACATAAAATTTAATCATTGACGTAGCTGTTTCTTCTAAATATTAAGTTTGGTGCTTTTAAAAGCAATCAACTAAAGGCCTAGTACCATCTTCTATTTTACAATGTTAGGAATAAAAAAAACTGTGCTTCTATTTATTTAAAAAGTTATAATTAAAATCATCACTAAGAGAATTCAAAAAATTAAAACAAAGAGAAAAATAAATTTAAACATATAAAAAGAATGAATAGCTTAATAAAAAATAGCACACAATAGGGTAGAACGAATTGTAAAACTAACATTTCCAAAAAGAAATACAAATTTTTAGAGTCAATTATGCAAGCGTACATGTTCTTGTGGTCTGTGGATTAAGAGGAAAATACTTTGTTAGCGTGTGCGCCTATTACCACTCTTCTGTCGTTCACATCCCTTGACGACTATTGTAGTTGTTTCTTCCAATATTCGTTTAAATTCAGAAGCAAACAAGAAAAATGAGTAACCATCAATGTGTTAATAATAACATGAGTTGGCTAATCGTCGGGAGACTTGAAACATGACAGTCTCAAGTGCACTTAAAAAGATAATTTAATGTAATGACCAGCATTTCGTGCAACGTATGGAGACAGCGTAATTAGACCGGATCCGCAGAAAGAAGATCTAGGCAAAGTTTTTCAAGAGACCAGTCGACCAATGATAATAAAAATTGGTCCATTACAACAGGGTGTATCAGAAGTGCAACAACTTGTCAGCTATTTTGTGAAATTTATGCCGTCCCAAGAACCTAAGCTTTTAGTGTTACTGTTTCCAGAAGGCTTCATGTGAAAGGTCTGTTTGTGAGAAGACCTGCTGTTTGCACTTCTATCACTTTTGGTCTAAGAACGTCCGTTCAACATGGGGGAGAGAATATCGACATTGGAGCAAAGATCAGTTGTAGACCATTCTATTCATTGATGAGTCCAGATTCAGACTAACCACTGATTCTCGACGTACCTTAATTTAGAAGGAACCAGATACGTGTTACATGTCCTCCAACATTCGATAAAGAGGACTATATGATGTAGGTAGGAATCATGCTGGACGGGTGAACAAACCACCATGTTTTTGACAAGAGGCTGTCCGAATGCCCTGAAGTATTGGAATTAAACATAGGAGCCCTATGTTTCGCCTTTTCAGGAACCGGGGAAGCTATAATTTCATTTTTATGGTTGACAACACTCGTCTACATAAGGTTTATCTGGACGACGAATATCTGTAAAGTTATTCACTGGATGGATTGGTCTGCCATGTCTCCAAATCTCTTAATCCCATACGACATATTAGGGCAGGAGTGATATTGCTAATCGCCCTTCTCATCTGAAAGTAGCGTTTCTGGAGGAGTGGGACCGATTGCGACAAGGGCTCATAAACCAATTTATTTCAGCATGATTTCACATCGTGTAATTTGTATAGCTGTAAGAAGAGACCAAATTTGCTATTAGTCCATGTTTTCCCCCATATTGTAACCTTTCTTATAGATTTTCCTGCTCTGATGAGCGATTGAAATAATCATGCGTGTGTACCATAATTGCTGTATGGTATTTATTTTTATAATAAGTCATCTTTTATATTTACCTAATTTCATTAAAATTTATCTAGTACTGCTGGAGATGATCAACTAAAAATAAAAATTCTCTTAATTTTGAACACCAATATTCTCGAGATGATTCTTCATTCATAAAAATGTCACAACATTTAGCGAGGAAACTTGAGGCCTAATTCACTGAATGTTTAGTAGTATTAATACATACTAGGATCTTTGAAGCTATCCGGATTCCACTCGAGCTCCAAAGGCGTTGAAGTCGCAACCAGGTTACTTTGATACCAATTATTTATTTAGTTAATATATGACTACTGGCTGAATTTTTTTTTATCATTCTTACAAAAATGTTCAGGCCTGGATTTATTTGTTACATTGCTAGAATTTTCGTTTAAGCACCAAAAACTAAAATTAACTTCATAAGAAAAAAAAATAGATATTAGAGTAAAGATATTTTATACGTATGTGCAGATATTATATTTTGTAATAATTACAGTAAAAGGTAAAATGTACTGAAGAGCTATGAATGAATTTTTTAAATTGTAAGTATTTTGATTATGAGCAATCAAACGCAGCTAAACTAGAAATGAATCGAAAAATTAAATTAACAAAACCATTTTAAAACTTTTTGAAATTTGATCATCTTGTTTTGACCGCTTTTGTTGAAACGGCAAGAGCTCAAATATTTACGAGTTGAGCGTTCGAATACTAAAGTTGAAACAAGTATAAAGTATAGTGGCAAAAAAGGAATTGTTTGAAAAAGGACACTTTTTTGAAATAAAAATAGTTAGATAAATATTTTTTCTTGGCTCCAATTTTCTTTTTTAAAGTCCTGAAATCGGATGTGTGTGTGATTTTTTTCAAAAAATGCATTTTATATATATTTTTTCAACATTGATAAATAGTGAATCAAGTTACATTCAATTCATCAACAATCATAATGTTTTAGTTTTTATTTATTTCCATAATAAAGGTGCAATGCTTTTTAATAAGGTCGTGTTACACACACACATATATATATATATATATTTATATATAATTACATCATTTTCATTGTGTGTAAATTGAAAAGAGATTCTTAAAAAACTCTAACACATTACGTTAAGATTATGCAAACACTTAAATTAATCTAATAATTCAACTCACAGTTTTCACGAAATCTTCTGATAAATAGCAAAGTTAAAATTGCTAAGTTTCTTTAAAATTGCTTAAACAACATTTCTGAGACAGGGCTGGAATTGGGTGTACATAATTAGTAATGAGCTATAATAATGGAGAAGAACAAAGCTCAATTTGTTCTCTAATAATAATAATAATAATAATAATAATGAGTACTTCAGTGTGCACTTCTGGAAATAATTGAGATAGAATTTTCCTGCTTCTAGAATTATTGATGATCGTATGAGTAACCCTGCAATGTTTTGATATTCTAAGTGCGGAATAATTAATTAATAAATTGAATTTTTAGATTACTTTTTTCAACTGAATTTCAACTGTGCATTGAAAAAAGGTGTGTTTAAAATAACTTTTTCTTATACAGAATCAACAGTTACAAATCTTATTTTATATGTCAAAACGTTCAGAATTTTTTTTGGATGATGTTGATATTTAATTTAAAATAATATTTAATATATTAGTAATAATAGTACATAAAAAGTATTTTTTATATATATATATATATATATATATATATATATATATATATATAGAATAAATTTTATTTTGTTAATTTACATAATTTAACTGCAAATATTAATGATGAATCTTTGATAAATAAAATTAGCTGTAATAAGATCAGAATTAAATATGATTAAATTAGCAAATTAGATTCACAAAATAGAATTTAGATAGTAAGCTCATGAACATTGTATTGACGCAATTCTATCGAGAAGTATAATTAAAGATTTTATATTAAGGTTGTAATATATTTGAATAGTACTATTAGGATGTTTAACATAAAATTCGAATCACTAAGAAATTTAAATAAATTGCTGTAATAGTACAATGAATAAATAGTTTTTTAATAGTATTAAATTGTTTTAGGGAGGATATTTATTTATGCATCATTCACCACTTAAGAGTAATTTTTTATTTATAAATGAATGATTTGTTTCAGAGATAGACATGATTTCCATGCTCTATCTATAGATCTCTTAAGCCTATGTATTTCCTTCACAAAATTGTCGAATAAAAAAAAGGGGGGGGGGAGTTTAAGCTTTTTAGTTATTTTCCTTGGTTATGCTGTTACCTTTAAATATTGAGTAAAAATGCTTAACAAGCAGACAGGGAATAGTGAAAAAACTTTAACATAAAAGAGATTATAAATATTGAAACGCACACACACATACACACTTAAATTCAGAATTAAATATAGTTAAAGATACCTAACTTTAAATTAAAAAAAGGCTTACAATTTAATGGATAAATCAATAATATGATTATTTATACAACTGAAAATGTTTTAAATCAGTTTAAGTAAATTTCGAAGGATAATTTTTTTTTAATCACAGAAACAAATAAAAATAATTTAATATCTCTATAATAAATGTACTGTTATTTTTCTTAAAGTGAAAAACTTTGTTATTTATATTCTTTTATTTCATTTATTACTACTATATTGATTTTTAATATCCTTACTTTTAACACACAATTTTGTTATTTTCGTCGATTTGTTTATTTTTAAATTTTTTAATATGTTTGAAAGTTTATTTTAAAATTTACTGGATTAGATCTACACCTCTGTTTTTTTATATGTCAAATTTTTTTAATGAATTCTCTTATGGAAAAATTTATCCTTATGAAATTTTTATTTAAATCCTAGTAGAGACGCGAGAGTAGGTTTTCTACAAGTACAAGTTGAAGTACTTGTTTTAAGTTGCAATTATATAGAAAATTATGGAGTTGTCCAAAAAGCTTGCTTCTAAAGTAAGAGCCTTTCTATAGCAACTAAAATATTCAAACTTTTTATTCTTTTTGGAAAATATAGATGTTGCGTATGTTCTTTTTCCTTCCTTTATTTTCAAACTTTCAAAGAAAAATCTTATCTTTACAATGACGGTAATTTAAAGGAATGGTTCTTCGTCTACTTTCTTAAAGAATCTACATTCCACCCCCTCCCATTCACTTTATTGTTCTGGGAAGCAACTAGTGATCCATGATTGGCAAAAGACTAAGCAAGTGGGCGGAGCTTAAGTCAGGGTATGTCTTGAGCAGACACTTTTGTTTTGCGCTCCTTCAAAGCAGCAGGGCTTCAAAACTTTTAGTGCGATCTTTTACGGCTTTCAGGCGACCTATATATAAGAGCCTATGTCCTTATAATATAAGACATTATTTAGAATTAATAAAGAGACATTTTGAATTTACACGATTAAATAAAGTTTTTATAAAAAAAAACTATTAAATTGCATTTATAAAGAAATAAAACAAAAACTGACGGATTGGATTTATAAATATTGGACTTGATAGTTCGTTTCCAATACTTGATTCAGGTAAGAATTTATATCCAATTTTAATGAAAATTATGCTTTGAAATGAATATTTTTATCAATATGAAACAATATTTCGGTAATTTTTAGAAACAGAACATTAAAAAAATCTTATAAATGTACATATATTCACTTAAAACGTTACATTCATATAGTTTATAGAAGTGGAATGTAACATTTCAAATAATTAAAATTTGCACAAATTGAGCAAAATTTCAGCGTATTAACTTTAATATATCTAGAATGTCATTCTTGTATATATATATATGAACTTTTCTTAAAATACTTAATTAACAAATTTATTATCTTAAGATTGTTCATTGAAATATTATATTATTTATTCATATAATTTAAAATTCTACGTAAAAGTTGGGAGTAAAATATGTTATTTAACTAATTTACTCACATTTTATTTAAATTAGATGAAATTTTAGTGAAATTAATTAAAAAATATATTTGTCTCATTTGATATATAACGAGGTAATTGAACAATATTTTAGTAAATATTGTATCAAGATTCTGAAAATAGACCTTTAATGATACACGGAGGGATTAAAAAATTATGTCAATGAAATAAGAAGAAAATCTATATTAAGAAAATTGTTAATCAATAGCAACCATTTGTCTTCCTTTAAATTCCATTTATATAAAATTTCATACCTTACTCTGAATTCAAAATATTCATATATTCTTAAGATTTTATACGTGACAAACTTACATGAAAATTCTCAAATATGTTTTTCAGTATTTTTGAGCAGATTTAAAAGAGTGAAATGAGTAAACAGTAAACTATTTATACATTTTGTGAAACCTACTCTTTCATATTTCAATTATTATTTTATCACCAACAAAAGAGTAGCGATTTTCAGCCCAAATTGCTTTTTTATTAAATAGTATATTTCATGAAACATACTGAATATCCAAAATATAGACTAAAACTTTATTTTGTTAACCATTTACTTTTACCCTTTATTTCACAGATCCGTATTGGCTTTTACCATTAGGTAAAACGTAAAATTAGGAAATGTTTGTTTGTTATTGCTTTATTTTACTATACAGATTCTAAAAATACATTGTGCTAAAATCTTACCCAATTCATACTAGGAAAAAAATAGGAATGGGATGCTTAGTAGGCATAGTAATTATTTACAGTGAAAAAATAACAACCTACTTTTATAATTTTTAATATTAAGGAGGAAGGTAAAAGATATAAATATTTTACATCTTACGAGTGAATAATTGGAATTTCATGAAACAATTATTCACTATTAAATGGAGTATTATTATTTTTCCTTCTGAAGACGTCATAACAGCTGATTTTATTCTTAATATAAATTCATCAATAATTTAGAATAAAATTTTTTCATTTTTTTATGTACGCGGATAAAGCCATAACCATATTTTTAATCACATTTTTTTACCACAAACATAAATCTACATTAAATAATTAATTATATTTCAGAGGACCATATAAAATCGAAAAAAGAAAAACGACCAATATAACATATGAAATTTGATTTTATTCGTCTTAAATTTAAATCCTGAGAAGCATTACGAAAGTGTTGAATAAACGCTGTCCATAAATCCGAATAATAGTGTGAAAAATACTTTATCATTAGTGTGTCTTTTGAGTTGGTAGGCACTAATGAATAACAACATATTCTATAGGCAATCCACCCATTCTAGACTTCAGCAATTTGATCCTTCTGTTTAAACAAGCATATTTTAAGTCTGTATTCGCTTAGGGCTTAAGAATAAGATCCAAACTCAGAACATTTCTTCAGATAAAAAAATGCCACATTAAGATCATAGCATTTGATTACGCCAATTTTTTTTCTGTTAGAATCAATCAGTTTTTCATTTAAGAAATATATTCGATAATTCGTCTTTTTATGTTTGGGGGAGGGGATGAGAAAAATTATGCCAAATTTGAGATCTTATTCTTTAACATTAAGAAAAATCAGTCTTAATTTGGCATTTGTGAGAGTCGAGATTTGTAACAAAGAATGAAATTTCAATTAAGAATGGGTCATAAATTTTCAGAAATAAAATAGAAATTAATTTTTTAAATTTTGAATTGTATTATAAGCAGCATACATACGCGTGAAGAGATTTCTGTTAGGTTACATTAAAATATTTCTGGAAATTCAGTGAAAATCTTAAGATTACTGATTCCAGAGGCTAGTAAAAACAGTACAAAATTTAAACGCATTATAAAGGCTCTTAGAAATGAATATATTTATCAATTGCCATTGAATTTGGGCAGAATTTTTAAGAAATCACTAAATTAAAATTTCAATTACTACACCACAGAAGTCATAATTCGAACTTATATAACAAATGACTCATATTGTTATGAATTTCTTATTTTTAATTTGAGATTTTAAACTTTTTTTTTCTTCTTGAAATTGCACTTTATTTGAAGTAGTTTCGGATCATTATAATCTTAATAAAGAAATTTTTAAGTAAATAAAGGGAACAATTGCATTTTAAGAATTTATATATTTTATATGAGAGTAGAAACTAAAATAATTTCTTTTTTTAATTTTTAAAATCCAGAAAACTCTTTTTAGATATCAATTTTGGCTTTCACCGACAATTGTATGAAAAATTAATTTATAAACTTCTTGCATATTATTCTCACATGGATAAGGTTGTTTTCATGAAATTTTATTATAAATTTATATGAATGTGGTTAAATATTTTAGGAAATAAATAAATGTTTCATATTTTTCGAAATCTCCAAGTATATTTTCGTATGTATTTGAAGAAAACAAAATAATTACAAATTTAAAGAGAAAACAGAATACTGTAAGACATAAAATGTTTCAGTTGAAATTTATTTAAGTAGAGTGGGAGTCATCATTGATTTTAATGATAAGTCTTTTAGATTCAGAAGTAAAATAACATAAGAGCACAAATTTTTTTTGCCATAATCAATATACAATAGTATAACAATTAAGAGGGAAATTATTAGTGGAGCTTAGATACTTTGCATGCCTAATAATTACTCATCATCTGGGTATTCCTGATTCATTTAAATATTCATTAACTATAAAATATTTTATATATATATATATGTGTGTGTGTGTGTGTGTTTGCAATATTTCCTCTATGTGTCAATGCAAAGAAGAGCATTAGCGTAAACACGTTTTCTTTTTAAATCATAGGAATGCTGCATCATGTTTATTCTAAGGAGAACATTTTTGTATTTAAATTGAATGCCATATAATCTATCATTCATATCCTAATCTACATAAAGTAATATATGATCATTAATCAATGCTATGAACCTTGCAACAATATAATTGTATCCCTTGGGTTTTTCTTTAAATTCTATGTTTCAATATACAAACTTCTTAGTAAAAGTTAAATATGCATGCAAGTATTTAAAAGTAACAGAGAAGAATTACTGAGGTATACTGAAAATATCTTAAAGCTTAATTTACAGGAAAATTTCCTAGGGATCCTTAACTTATTGAACCAAAAAATAAAGGCACCACTTGCTGTCAGTGGAAGTGATATTTTTCAATGATGAACAAAATTGAAATTAACGCATAAGCTAAAAGCAATATAGATCCATGTAGTGTTGCTTAATATAAATGATTACTCAGTGTGTAAGACGAATTTTAGAAGAAATTGAAGCTTGGAAGACAAATTAGATATAAAATAAAGAAACAGTATTATATTTTGGAAAAATTATATATTTCTTAGTCATTCTGCATGGCGACACAATTTTATACTTCTAAATGGTTATGTAATTAATTTTTAAGGTAGTAAGATTCATATTTCTACATAGAATATTTCTCATATTCTGTTTGCTGTTGATATTTAATCTTAAAGAGTATTTCACAAAGAACTACAGCTTTCAGGAATCAAAAAATTCTCTATTCAAGTTATTTTTAGAACTGTACAAGTTTTTTTTTTGTCAAAAAGGTCCCCCGCCCTAGTTGAATATATACATGATTTTTGAGACATATTTGAATTAAGGCACTATTTAAAAAGTAATCTATTACACTATATATAGTAAATCATTATATAGTGGTAGTAAACCATTATGTAACATATTGGAAAAAAAAAAATCTGTTCTTAAAAAGAAAAAGCTTTCGAGAATACACACACACACACGCGCGCACACACACACACATATATATATTCCCAAAATTGTATTTCCCCCCTCATTTTTCTTCTATATCCCATCATAATAATGTCTTGATTTATTTCAAATTACTAAGATCATAATTTTTATCTAGTTAAACAGTTAATAGTCAAGTTTACAGTAATCTCATTTGAAATTATCCTTATGAATTAATCTCTTATTTCCTTATTTTACAATATTTTTACGTATATAGTCGTTATAATATACGTAACTCATCAATTTACAGTACACTATTTCCTGTGCGTCTTTCTTTTTCATTTGTCTTCAACGAATTAGCCATATTTGAGGAAATTTCAGGAATGTAATTAAATTTTTACGATAATTGTTCAAATTATTCCCAATAACTACTATTATTTTGTAAAATTTTATTGTTAAATCATATATGAAGAGCAATTTTAAGCATTATTAGTATTAAGGAAGCTTAACTAAACTTATTGTATATTATATCTGATATGTATGTAATTCCATTCTTGATTTACCTCTTATATCGGTTGATATTCCAAGAGGGTATTGTATTTTGTATTAAAATCTGATATTTTGAGTATCTAAGCATTCTCACTGATATCTATTGCATTACGTTCAGTTCTTTTCAAAACTACATGTTAAATTCTTTTCTTGTATGCTTTACAGTTATTTGTCTTTGATAAATTAGCTTGATTTTAAATGATGATTCCTTAGCTTCTGTGTGTTCACTGTTTATTTTTTATAACCGATCATAATGTAAAATATAATTTTGTTATTTTGCTGTTTGATATGCGTAAATTTTTCTTGGACAAAATAAAGTTTGATGTTAGCTTTACATCTCGGATATCTTTTAATAAGCCAATAAATATTAACGACATTTAATAGATAGTAATAAACGGATATTGTGCTTACATCTATTCATTAGAAAAAAACAAGGTAAATACTATCATTATAGCATCACGAATTAATGATTTAAATGACAACTTATTGCAAAAATGGCGACTAATTATAACATAATAACTAATGCCAAATTTCATAAAAAATACTCATCCACAATATCAAAATCTTGTTCTCTCACTTTTCAGGGATTTTTTATTTTTTGAAATAATGCCCGTATATATATCCTCCTATAGTCTATTAGTGGAGTATTGTAATTGAAGCACCAAAAATGTAAAAGAAGTAAAAAAGGTTTAATAGGTTATCTTCTTCATATTTATCCTAGATTATAAAAAGTCTTCTGTTAAAGAAACCGAAGCAGATAGTCCGAAAAAATAGAGTTTTTAAAAGGAAATATTTCCTAATAATCGCAATTTTTATTCGGATACATAAAGTATTAATTTTTGAGGCCAATTAATCCATTATTTTCACAGTAATTACGTAGGTATGAAACCCTTTATAACGAAGGTGAATATTTAACTCATTCAAATTACCAAAACACAGTAAGAATAATTTTGACCATTTTTATCTTAACCAGAACTTACGTATCTAAAATTTCTCATTAGAATTTGAAATCAATTTCTCTAATTCTATCGAATGTTTTAAACTTAATGAGGGGACCACTTCGCTTTAACCAATCGGAAGTTTAACCTATTCTGTTATTCTGTTCTCTTCTGTTCTGTTATTCTGTTCTCTTCTGTTCTGTTATTCTGTTCTTCCTATTCTGTTATTCTGTTCTTCCTATTCTGTTATTCTGTTCTTCCTATTCTGTTATTCTATTCTGTTCTTCGCTTTAACCTATCGGAAGTTTAACCTATTTCTGATCGAGAAGTTGATTTTTGTTCTGAACAGGTGAATTAGCCATACAATAATACATTAATGCTCATTTATGCAATTTTTTACATAAATTATCTAATTATTCTGAAATATGAAACTTATTTTATCTCTCTCACACAAAGACATTAGCAATTCATCCTTTTTTACAGCAAGCTGGATGAAAACATTGAGTTGACTCTTTCAAAAACGATATTTTACTTATACGAAAGGCCCATATAAAATCAAAACTATTTCTTCTGCAAACTTTTTTTCCTATTCTTACATTTATTCTTAAGTCTTATAAAAATAATTGCAGTACAAACGTTCTGTATTGTGAATTCTGACATAAGTAAGCGTACTTCAAAATTTCATAAAATCTAATTTAGCGTTATGTATGTACGTAGTGATCAGAAGCGTAACCGATTACGAGTGCTAATGGTAATAAAAGCCAAATTTTTACGACTCAATCGTAACCAATAATTTAAGTACTTTCCTTCAATAAACAAGATTCATAATACTCTACTGAACGCTGATATTTCTTTAGGGTATAGCTTTGAATCTCCCATTAGATATTGTCTTGATTCAATTCTGATTCTAATACTTATTAATCACACACATATTTGCACAAAAATTGTTCCTTTTTCTGAATCATTGCAATACAATGTTTTGTACTTTTCATTCAGGGTATCAGAACATTTGAGGAATAATAAAATACCGTATTTAACACTCCTTGTTTTTGTGAAGTATATCTTTTGAAATTATTAATAGATCTTAGATATTTCGTGTGCCTAATAAAGATATTTTAATTTTCTATTGAACAATAAAAGATAATTTTAGTCAAAAAGAAGTTTTCTCCTCTTAATTTAATATGAACATGAGTTTTGAGACATAATTGAATTCAGGAGTTATTAAAAAAACTATTCCAATATATGGTTACAAATTTTTTAAGTCTCTATAAAGGATACCTATACATGTAGGGAACCAAAAAAAATTTTTTTTTCTCTTTAAGTAATATTTAAATTTTAAGAAACAATTATTTGTATGAAAAATAGAATAAATAAATAAATTATAAAAGTTACAGATTTCTATAACTTTTTCAATAAAAACGTTTTGGCAAAAAATTATTTTTATACTTCTATAAAGTGATTAAAAAAGCATTATTAAACATACAAAAAAAAATTAAAATTCTACTAATAATTTTAAAACATATATGTCACAAAAACAAGGAGACTTAAATTCGGTATTTTATTTTCCTCCGCATGTCCTGGTGCCTTTAAATTAGAATCGGCAGCCAGTTTAATTGCTTCTTTATAGTCATAGTCTAATTTATAAAAAATGTTGAATAACTTTTAAAAATGTGTTGAGATTACAAACTTGCAGCTACTTTATATTTAAAAAAAAATGACACTGTACTCCAAAATAGTAAAACGAATATGCATATTTCTTTTTTTTTTTTTTTAAAAAAAAAAAAAAAGGAAAATAAATTAAACTAAGATGCTGGATTAACAATTCTAATAAATGCTTTCATTGTTAACTCTTAAAAATTTATTTTCATAAGATCACAAATAATGTTAGTGGACTCGTGTTTTTCCTAATTGTTTACATTATTCAGTCTTGTTCTACTAAAATAAAATATAAATAATTATCAGTTGTGATTGGTTTGACATAAGGTAAATCAACAATGAATTTTCTTAACAATTAAAAAATATTATTTTTTAAAAAAGGAGGATGAGACAGAATAACACACACACGTATATATATATATATATATATAT
>BMAW01128250.1:136095-168416 GCA_019974015.1 Nephila pilipes | reverse complement strand
TACATATGGATTTGCTTGATTATGTAACACATATGAATAAAAAATACACACAATTCTCATTCTTGTTATTTCGAAAGTAAAAAAAGTACGTTTAACATATTCCTTAAAGTGATTAGAAGCCAAATGATTCTTAAAAGGAAAGAAAAGTAACTCGAGGAAACGGATTTTGGTGATATTGTCGTTTTAAACATGTTTGACTTTAAGATTTAAATTTACTGTCTAGGTAGGAATAATTTTTTAAAGTATTTAGATGCAATTTATTCCAAGAAAATCTGCTACTGTAATCTTGAATTCAAATTCAACTTGTGTAAAAAATAAAATTTGAAGTTATTAAATTTATTTATTAAATGTGAGGTCGCACACACTTTTCTAAATTTTAGCAATTTTTATATTCATGATGTAAAAGCATATTTTTAAGAAAAGGTATAAGAATTCCAATTAAAATCTATGGTATGTTTTTCTCTACATTTGATTTCACAAGCTTCTTTTAAATTTCTGTTATTTTGCTGAAAATTTATCATTTAGAAATTTGTTTCTACGATCAACTGTTCGGTGAGTATTTCTTTCGGCTGTAACTTTTGCAACTCTTTTAAACAGATATTGTGTTACAAAATTGCATAAACGAAATATCTTTCAATAAATTAAGTTTAAGTGAAGAAAAATGCTTTTTTTGAGGTGTCTAAAACTGAATAAACTTAGTATGGTAAGAATCAATTCAGAAGTTTTAGGAAACTTGACTGGATGCATTCATCGAATTCATAACAAATAAATTTGTGAAATGAAACAGGATCCTTACTTTTGACAGTTTTCAATTTCATCAGATTATGAATCTCAGATCGTACCAGAAACCAGACTTCAAATCCTCTAGATTGTAGCCTACCGTAGATGTGAACGTAATTGATATTCTATTACATTTTTTCTTTGTTACAATTACTGAAATATGATACTTGCGCTTTTTTGTTGTTTCACTTTTTTTAATAGTAAGAGAAAAGATAGTTGAAAGTTAAGGGTTTCCATTTTTTATGGTCATTTGCAATTTTAGTAAAAATATTTAATTCAGTAATACTAGTCTGTTTCTGAAGTAAAACAGTTATTTTCCAAAATTTTGAATCTTATTTTACTTGTAAGATTGTTGAAATATTACTTTAAAAAATTCTAATACTAAAATATCAAAAATTAAGAAATAACTTCACTTCTAATGCAACCTCAATCAAATGATAGTATGCATATCAGTTATTAGAAAATGGTTCGTCTTAAATAATATTAAATGGTATGCTAGATTTCGATTACCAAACTAATTGATTAAATTAATAATTTAAGGATGAAACGGATTAATTGGTTTCATTTCGCCCCTTTTAGATCTATTTCGAGCGATTAACTATTATATTATACACAGGCATTCAAAAGTTAATATCCAACCAAATTTCATCATTAAAAATGAAAGTAATTGTAAAAAATGTGGTTTATATGAATTATCATAAATAACTTCTATAATATCTTATGAAGCAATTATGTCCACCATTTTCTAAAGAAATGGCCATTTATATAACAGTAGAAGAAAAATGGTAATTTTCCTTTTTTGTAATTAGCGAGGAATTTTTTTAAGATCGCTTATCTTCTATCGTTAGTATTGGAATATTATTGGCCATGTCTAGGAGGTGTTGTTTACCCCATTCGTTAGAATGACAAGCAATCAGATGGATGAAAATGGGATTATTACAAGAGGATAGGGTTAGACATCTTAATGTAATTCGTAGTGTGGTTCAAAGACTTTGGGATCGATATTTATCCAAAAATCCTGTTTCAAAAAGATCTGTTCCAGGACGCTCACGGGTTACCACTCTGCGCAAGTTTATTTTTTAGTTCTTTCGATTAGAAGGAACACTACTGTGCCTCAGATCATTTCACATAATTGTAATCACACAATTATGTGAAATGATCTGACAATATCTGCTACTACTGTGTGCAGATGTCTTTACAATTAAAGACGCTATGCAAGATAATCTCTTGTGTGCGTCCCTATTAGATAGAGATTATGATTATTTATTAACGTTGTACTGAAAAGTAACATGAGAGCTATTGGCAATAGACCTCGTAATTTTAAACCTAGGCCAAGTGAAGAGGATGACACCTGAATTAGCACCTTGCTCTCCAAACTTCAAACCACTCTAATGGGAGAACTTGAGATCTCGACCAGATTTAACGCATATCAGCCCTGCTACACTGGGGCACCAGGGCTCGAACTCACGACTCGACGAAAACAACGCCGACCGCGAGTTCGCGATCATGACCACTAATTTACTGCAGCCACTATCAGACACATAAGTGCCCGTTTATACTGGTTAAGAGAGCGCGTTTCCTGGGCCAAACAGCAATGGGGTTATGTACTCTTCAGAAACGAGTTCCAGTTTATTTTGGAGAGTGAATTAGGTCATGTGTTGATCTGAAGTGAGCAAGGCTCCAGATATTACCAATGATGAAAGACACTGTTTCAGATAGTTGTACAAGAAGTGTAATCATGCTTGGAGCTGAAATCTTTTTGAGCGGTCACACTGATTTGCACGTGTCTCATGGAGGAAGTCTGGCAGCTATGATATATTGGGGCGAGATTCTTTCTCCATGTGTCATACCATATGCTGGTACTATTGGTGATGAATTAATCCAAATGGATGATAATGTCCGATCACCGAGCTAGGCTTATTGATGAATATCTAGAGGTTCAAGGCTTCCATGGAATGGAATGGTCAGTTTGATCTCCGAACCTTAATACGATAGAGCATATTTGGGATTACCTCGGCGATCAGGTGGTTACCTTAAGGCCTCCTCCGAGGTCGTAAGATGAGCTGAAACAAGGGTTGCTTCATGTGTGAACATTACTCCCATTCAAGCACCTAGAAAACCTAATTGATAGTTTCTAAAGATGATGATGTTAATGCATTACAAATAGGAGTGGAAGCATTCCTTATTAAAACCCATTTATTTGATTTTTTTTTCACAAAAACTATGATTCCTATTTTTAAATCGAACAGTTGGCTTTGGAGAAATTTTTTTTTATTTGTTAGAGAGGTTTGATATTAAAATAATGTAAAATTCAATAAACAACTATTCAAAGCACAATTCTTCTAGATTTCATGTTTTTATATTAATTTGCTTTCAAATGAGAGAGAGAGAGACGTAAAAGACTGGTAGTGTTTAAATACCAGTGCAGTTTTCATTTATTGTTCATGTCATAATTCCTCTGTTTTTCCAAATAAGATACCTATGAAAAAAAAACAACATGTAAAATGTTATATGTAATTTATGTTTCATTACAATAAATTTTATTCGTTTTCATATCCATCTAAAATGAATAAAATTCATAATCCTTGAAATAATTATTAGTTTTAAGAGATTTTGACAGAAACTATTCAAAATTTAACTTTTTTTAAATTCTTGAGCAACTTTTGCTCATAACGAAAAAAATAGCCATTTAAGATTCAAAATTTTCATTCTGATACCTTTGAAAAATAAATGCAATTGGAATAGTTATATAATCAGGAATAACTAATTGCAAAATTCTGCTCTCATTCAAAATAGCATCATATTATAAATAATAATAAAAATAATTATATTCTGAAGAGAAGTTACAATTACTTATTTTCATCGAAAATGGAAGGAAAAAAAACAGTTACGGATGTAATAAAAATTTTCCAGTCCATAATTAAAAACACTATTATTTATAGTATCTGGACTTAAGTGTTTAGTTGCTCAATTTTTATCTTATTAGATATAGAAATAACTGCAATTCAAATTTTTTATAAGTACTAATACGTTCGATATCTAATTCATATTAAAATTTTCATTATTTAAATTAAGTCTTTTGGATATATAATCTTTAAATCTTTTTTTAAGCTCCTTTTTATAAAGAGAAATAACAATTAAGGCTAGAAATCTTTTGTGAATTTCTGTCATTATAATTTAACAGTATTTGTGTTCAAGTTCTTCATACATAAGGGGTTATTTTCTTTACTTAAATACAGTAATCATGACCCTGAGGTAACCTAATACTCTTTTTCTTAGCCATAGGTTTTACTGTTTTTGGTAAACACAGGTGACACGCCTCCAGGATACCCTAGCAATTCATCTTTATTTTCGAAATTTTTTTTTACCTAACAGTTTGTGATCACGGTAGTCGAGTGGTCATGGTCACGGACTCGCAGCTCACAGTTTTCATCGAACCGTGAGTTCGAGCCTTGATGCCACTAAAGACCTACCATTAAGCGGGGTTGATGTACGTTAAATATATCAAGGTCCCAAGTCCTCTCTTGGCATGGTGGGGAAGTTTGGAAAGGTAGATCAGATGTTGTCCTCGTCATTTGACCGAGGTTCAAAATTGTGAGATCCATCGCCATTAGCTCTCGTATTGCTTCTCAGTGCGACGTCAATAAACAATCACATTGTCAACCAGTTTTTACTTTTTTTTTCTCCCTTTTGTTATTATAGGTTACAGTTAAAACAAATAATTGGCGCAGATCAGCCAGATTCGGCTTTTGTACCATAAACCACAATTGTCACTCACTCGCTCAAGTTTTAATCTAACATTGAATTCAAATGTTATTCATTGTTGCATATATTATCTTTAAAGTATTGATATTTTGTATCATTTAGATAATTCTTTTTCAATATATAGTTAATACTCCAGTCTAAATAAAGTTTCCATCAGTCAAAAATGGGTACGCGGATCAACCATTCAACCACAATTACAACTGCGGAACTTTTAAACCTGACGGCAGTCAATTCTAAGTAAATCATTATCACACACGCCTACGAGGTATATAAAGTAAACAATAATTTCTTCCAAATTAAAAAAACGGAGAAAGAGAGGAATGTTGCCGTCGCCTTAAGAGCTTTTCGTCGTAAATATGTAGTAAAGCGTAATGCGATTGAACAATCAATGTGGATTTCCTCTCTCAAACTTTGAGAATATCATTTATTTTACGTCAGCGTTTCTAGTTCTTTAACAGGATACCTCTCTCTTATTCGGACTTCTCGGCTTTACCTTATTTAAATCGACTAAACTGCTGAGTAGAGCTTCCTTTGCAATTGACTTAGCGGATTATTCAATGGCGTATAACTTCGTATACACGTTTCTGCTTCGATTCACGAGAAGTTCGTGGAGTTTTGTTGGAGAGCTTTGATATATATTTTTAAAGTTAAACAAGGAAAAAGAATCTGAAAATCATTCTATTTCAAGCCACGAAATTGTTTGTATTAATTAATTTGATTTAAAACGTTTGATTGGTTCTAGTATTTTGAGTACTCAAGAAATAAAAATGAATAAAAAAACATATAAAAAATAGACAACTATAAACAAGAAAAACAGATGAATAAACCATTAACGATATAAACATATGTTGGCGCACAGAATTAAGAGAATTTTCATTTATGGCTGATTATCTCGAGGAGTACTGAACAGATTTTGATGAAATTATAAGCATGCACATAGTTTGTTATAATATATATAAAAAAATGGATGGAATTATGGAATATGGATGGAATTATGGAACACGCACGTAATCGTGTACATGGTTAATATGCGCTGGAAAGTCTAAAAGCTAAGCTACATGATGAAATAAAAAATAGATCAATAGTGAGTATATTCCCCTCTTATAGTTATACAGCTTTCATTTTATTAATTCATGCTAAAAATAAGTTAGATTATGTGTCACTGTTGCAGTCTGTCCCACTCCTTCGGCAATGCTGTTTTGAAGCCCTGAATGGTTCTGAGAGTACGAGAACTCTATGAGGACATAACAACTGGGTCCAATAAATGTTTTAATATTCGTTAGTAGATGTATTCGTAACAAATATGAATGCTCTTACTAATGAATATCAAAGTATAATGATATAACATACCCAATCAAAGGAAACATGATGTCGTATAATGAAAAAAATAAAGCTGAAGCAGTATTGCACACATAAACATTAAATAAGAACTGAAAACCTATTTAAGGGTACCAGGGCATGCGGAGGAAAATAAAATACCAATTGTAACTCTTTTTTTTTTGTGACATTTATGTTATAAAAATCATTTGTAGAGTTTAGGAATTGTGTGCGCCTAATAATGATAATTTAACCATTTTATTGAATTATAAAAGTATTTTTTGGGTCAAAAAGTTTTTCTTACCCTTGAGTTGAATATGAATATCCTTTTTTAGATATACAAAGGGCGCTCCATAAAAACTGAGAGTAAAATCATAAAAAAAAAAAAAAAAAATCAAGAAATATATTTACAGCAAAAAATAAATAATTATTTTTCAAAATACCTTCCCTCAGATGATATGCAACGGCCCCATCGTTCAACCCACTTTTCAAAACAAGTAGAGAAGCTTTTTTCTTGCAGCCGCTTCAAAGAACCTACACTGCTGAAATATTGTCTGAATATGTATTAAATTTTCTGCCACGGAAATTTTCCTTCAACGTCGGAAACAGACAGAAATCGCATTGCGTGTGATCTGGACTGTAAGGGGGGGGGGGGGGGTGACATTATTTTAATATTGCATTTACTATGATACTGCTGGACAGAAGTATCGACATGTGGGCGAGCATTATCGTGATATAATGTCCAATTACTTTCCAGTTCATGACTCTCTCGATATGTGTTGTCGCAAAATTTTCGAAAGTGAAACATAATATTCACCATTCACAGTAATGTTTGGAGGCGTAGCATGCTGATAGATTTCACCTTTATGTTAAAAGAAAATAATCATCATGACCTTTGCAGCAGATTTTGTTTATTGGGTTTTATTCGGAGGCGGAGAATCAAGGTGTTTCCATTCAATTATTGCGGACTTCGTAAGGTTATCAAAATGATGCACCCAAATTTCATCACCTGTCTATAGGAAATTCGGATCATTTTGAAGCATCTGTTTCCACTCATAACTTTGGAGAATTCTTGTTTGCATTTGTTCTTTAGTAAAGTGATAAGGGATCCATCTGGAACAAACATGGCGACGCTGTATATTATTGCGTAGAATGCGAAATATGGATGTTTTCGAAATGTTAGTTGATGTCGCTATCTCCTCACATGACATTCGCCGATTTTCTTGCAAGGTTGTCCACACAGTGGTAACATTTCGATCATTCACCGCACTTTCTGGTCGGCCAGACTTAGGAGCTAGTTCTGTAGACAAATGTCCTTTTTTTTAAATTACCATGCCATCTAAAAATCGTAGACTCACCAAAACATTTTTATTTGTAAGTTCTTTCATTAGTTTAACTGTTTCTAGAGTTGTTTTGCCAAAACTATAACAAAATTTTATGGCACAGCGCATTTCGTTTTTGAACTTTGAATTACTCACCTTTATTTCTGTAGGACAAATTAAAATAATTCTTTAAACAAGCACAAAACTAGGAAAATGAAAACGTCTGCTTCGTTTAGAATATTTATGAGCGTTCAGTTAAAGTTTTGAAAAAATCGCCTGTCCTTTTATTTTTTCAGTTTCGTGGTGTTTCCACTACGTAAAAAATAGTTCTCAATTTTTATAGAATGCCCTTTGTATTTGTATTTAGGTACAATTTTTAAAAATAATATTCCATAAATATACAAAATATTTAACTCCTCATATAAAAAACAATACACTATTTTAAGTTAACCCATTTTTTCAATGATATTACTATATATTTTCTTTGAAAAAAATTATAGAACTTCGTAATTTTGAAATATTTAATTTTCTTTTCTCTTTTGTACATAAAAAATTATTTCTTAAGTCTATTACTTAGAGAAAAATATTTTAGGTTCACTATACTATATGTATAAGTTCTCTTTATAGAAGGACAAAAAATTTGAAACCATATTGTGTAATAGTTTTCTTTACAATGGTATCTAAATGCAAATATATCTAATAAATCCTGCACAAATTCAATTAAGAGAGAGAAAAAACCTGGTTGACAAAAAAAGTTTTTTTAGTTCTATAGAATGATTAAAATACCATTATAAAGCCCACTCAAAATCTGAGCTCTACTACCCATTTGAACACACACACAAGATATCTTAGATATGATTTTTCAGAATTCTTCCCATGTCCTGGTATCCTTAAATAAAAATTGAGATAATTATATATATATATATATATATAGGCTGACCTACTTTTACCTCTCCCGTATGGAACAATGCAAAAAGTAAAAATAAATAAATAATAAATTAAATAAATAATTTTGAGACTAAAAGAGAAATTGTTAGTTTCTTATAGTGGATAAAATGTGTTTTTTAACTCTCAAATTAACAATTGTATAATAAAATAAATCTCGAACTATTTCAAAAATATATTTACTGTGACAGAAAGTATTCCAGTCTTTCAGAAAATTTAAAGTAAAATAGAAATTTATAAAGACTGCTAACTCTCTCAGAGTATATAGCGAAATTTTAATTAATAATTAGCACTTATTAGTAAGACTTACATGAGCTTTTCAGATCGTATTAATGTTAATAATCTCAGTCTGAAAACTATATGTGTATCTTTTAAATCTCCACAGTATCATTTTAACCACATTTATAGCATTTTGTGATTTTAGCCAAGCATTTTACAAAGAACAATTTCAAAAGTCGTATGCTACCAAAGTTCTAACAAGCCTTCTTTCTGTAATAAAATGAATGAAACAGAAATTTAAAATAGCAACCTTATACTACAATTGTTTTGACTCTCAAACCTTTTCATCTCATTAAAATATTATCACATGAATTTTTGCCCTTCAGAATAAAGCTATAAGTAAGGCGTTGTCCGTACAGTAAGTGACAGATGGAAATCGTATTCTTGAAAATTTGTTCCTGAGCTGACTTCTGATACTATCCCAGAAGAGGCAAATATATTAAATTAGAATCACATGATTTGGTATCACAGAAAATAAATGTTTTGAAAAATTAATCGTTATTTTCAAAACAGATACTTCTACTTGATAGTGGATATATTTTGTATATGATTTATTATATTTCTTTAAAACTTAAAATTATTGTAAAATTTAAATTAGCATCAATAATATAAAGAGAAAAAAATTGTAATTGTAAATAATTTGACTGTAGAAGATTATTCAAAATGAAGAATCCGATTTCGAAATTCCATACTTTCAAAAATAAACAACTCAGAATGACAAGTAATACATGAATAAAAAGGAAAATTCCTTGATTCATGATTTCATTAACAATATATATTTAGAGATTAATAATTTTATTTAAAAATTCTTATAACTTTTAAAACAGTTAAGGAAAAAAGACACAATGTCAGGAACGAACTCGACAGCAAACAGGTGAGCAATCGACTTAGCCGCGTCGTGGTCATTCGGACCTGAAAATTAACTAATATATAAGCTGTACTTAAAACTTTAAACTTGGCTAATGTCTTAGGCTAATGTTTATTCGATGGCTAATGTTTTTTAATACTTTCATAAGTGCACATCCTTTAAGTGTAATACAAATCTACCAAGTCCCATCACCAACTGAATTTCCCATGTCGTAACCTTCCCTTGTAAATTAGTAGCCAAGATATCCAGAATAAAAAATGAGCAAAAAGAAATGTTCTGGCTTCAGTGGTTTAACCGTCAAGAACGAAAGTAATGATTTTTTTAAAAATATTTATCATATATATGAAAATTTACAAAAAAAATTCATTTGTAAAAAAATCTGGTCCCAGAGATTAAGGACAATTCAACCCTCTTAAATTTTGAAAACTGTAAACAGAGTATTGGGTAGATTTTTTAAAATTAATTACGCATTAATAGCTCTGAGAATTCTTGTATATATAACCCTATTATAATTTATTATAATATGTAATGTATAACAAAGATAAAAATTTATGAGTTCATTATAAAATTGTAAATTCACATTAGTGGAATAATCTCATTTAAATATAATTAGTGATTTTTTTAGAGATGGAAATTCATGACAAAAATATATTTGAGTGAATAAAAATTTGTTAATTTTAAAATTCAAATTTAATACTATGTAATTTAATTATTTAGAAACTAATTTACTAATGTAATTTTAAAAAAGTATCAGAAGAAAGTGTTGATTTTTATACGAAATTGCTTCATATTATAGAAGGCTAAAAAAGTAAAACGATTTCTATTTCCCCCATTTACAATTTTTTTTATTTATATTTACTCCTTTTTGTTTATATATTCACTTAATTTCACATGTCTACACGAATGATGTATATAATTAGTAATCTTATAGATGTTACGTTGTTAGTTCGAATTACCTTACGTATCTTTGATTTCAGTGCATCGAGTTATTTTCTAATTTAAATAAGTTCTCACTCAAAACACCATAAATATGGTGAATTCTAAATGTTAATAACTTAATATTGAAATATTAACCTAAGATTTCATGAAATTTCCTACAATTAAGAAGATATTTAAGTTTATTTCTTGTAAAAATCTAATTGTGTTGTTAAAGTATAAAATTAAGGATAATTTTTAAAAATAAAGTATTACATTAGCGATAAATGATAAATAACTTAGTCCTGTCAAAGAAAATATATGAACTCATATTCTTTGTTTAAATAACAACTATCTAGAAATTTAGTTTCTAGTTTTCTTAACACACATACAATCCTACACATAGCTTTCAATATCAGAAAAATTCGAGGAACAATAAAGCAACTGAATTAATTTTAATTCGAATTGTTTTCAAATTTTTATAACTTATTCTATCTAAGATAATCTGAAATAATTTTTAAGTAACATTATTCTAATAAACTAGGTTGTTTAAAACTTTTTTTGATTACTACAATAAGTTTTCTTGATAGATCAAGTCCTGTGTTTCGATTATGGTTGCATTCAAATTTTTTTAACTACGGAATTGAATTTTAAAAAAATTATACCTTAAAAAATATATATCCCAAGGATATAAAATAACCACTGGAAAAGCATGAAAATATTTTTTGTTTATAATATATTATATTTGTTTTTATTGTATATATCTTTCTCTCTCTCTCTTTGACAGAAATGCGAATGGGGAGTTGGTTCACCGGAGCAGTGGTGTGCGTTGTATTTGTTCAAAGTTCTCTCTCTTATGAGGACAAACAGAAACATCTCTTGTCCTCCTCGAATCTTCAAGACATGGGATTACCAAGCTCCTTCCCGGCATCTGTCTCCTACTCGGTTTTCCTGAGTGCTCTAAGTGGTCTACAGAGGACGACACAGAGGAAAAGGACGGGTTAGTCTAGTTTTTGATAGACGAGAGTAGCACTTGAATGAATACTTGGATTAGTCTTTGTAATGAAGATACTACGTTGGATAGAGTTGGATAAGATTTCTTAAGCTCTATCGTGTTTACCTAAATGATTATTTAAACAAAGGAAACATTAAATATATCGCCAAATGTTTTCTGAAAAATTCATGAGGTAATGTTGAGAACGAAAATGTTGATGATATATTTCAAGTCATAATGTTATGGTTAATATTCCACGGCAAAATTGAAAAAAAAATGAGTTGCTTTATCAAGGTAGAATACATGTATAAAATAAATGAATTATTTCTAATACAAACACTTTAATAACTATATTCATATATATCATAAATAAATTATTATATCGAATAGCTTAAGAAAGTCCACTATTAACGGTAATGTAAAGAAAGTGGTACCGTAGAGAAAGTTATATTTTCAGTTTAGTTTGAGATAGCAAAAATGCAAGTTTTAATTTCTCAAATAGTTTCCTATTAGATATAGTCCAGAATAAACGCGTAAGAAAATTGACAGAAAATCCATGCTACTCCATTTTTTCGACAAAAATGTTGCATCAATTTTCCTAGAGAAAAAGACAAATTCAAATAATATATATATATATATATCATTAACATTTGTTGAACACGATTTTCCTTCCATAATGGCTTAGTGATAAAACTGCATATGAATTTCATAATTTAAAATGGGTTAAGTTAAGACATTTTATCATGTGTGTGATAATAATTTGAAATATAATAAAGAAAATTCGTATAACCACGAAAATTGCATTTTAGAAGTTTAATAAAATAATATCGTATTGGATGAGTATAGCATAAGTAAATGAAAGTAATTTATTTTGACATCAGTTGGAATAGCGAATTAATTATGGATCAAAATAAATGAATTATAACAAAAAAATATTTCATTTTTCTACACCATGGAGCTTTCAAATTTTGTATTAATAGTTACGTATCAATTTATCTGCCTTTAATTAGTACTTTATGAAATTTGAAATTTTTTAATTTTTCAAATTATTCATAAAAGTGTTGTCTTAATGCGATATAAATTTATATTAATGTTTCAGAATTAGTACAGATTAGACTGCGATTTTTTCAAATGGCTAGTCAATACAACTGCTAATTTAAATTTTGTCATAATAAGATTTTTTTCTTCACTATAGGGATAAACTCTTCAGATTAAGTTAATAATTGAATAAAAGAGCATATCTGCATCAAATTGAAGCATCAAAATTTAAAATTCCTATTAGATTTTCATAATGAAAATATTATATGTTAAATTTGATATTAATTCTTTTATTTGTGCTTTTAATAAATGATACTCAGCATCGGAAACTTTTATGTGATACAATTATCTTTTTTATAAAAATAAAGTAAATTATTTAAAATATTATAGTTTTTTTCATTATTGCAGTAACCCATACTTCTGTCATAAAGCAATATTTATTTAATGGATATTCTTTTTAAACCTCAGAAAATGTAACGGAGACACAAAAATACCTTTTTAGCAAATATTTGGAGGAAAACTCTAAGATATCTTTACATAACAAATTTTGCTAAAAAGGTAAGTCCAAAATGTCTCTTCAAGGCCTGCCATACATATGTTCAGAGTCGTATGAGGTATTCGGAACAAACTGGTAGTCAAATTTGTTTAATTTCAGCCTATTTAATTTTTAGGAACAGAAATGAGTTCTATTTATCGACAATCATATAAAAACTATATCTGACCATCAATTAAATAAAAACTGAAATTTTTTAGCTACTACGGTTTGTCTAACGATTTTTTTTTTTTTTTTTTTGGGGTTATTTGAGGAAAAAAGATAATTACTAGAGCTAAATAATATTTTTTATCGTTAGACTCACTTGGGTACTGATATTTCATCTTCGCATTAGTTCTAAGAATATTAAATATTATGGAAACATCGTATAAAGACCTATTTCATGAAACATTTATTCAAAACACGTACTTGGTAATAACCCTAATAATGATGCTCCAAAGACTTTCTTGCTGATAATCCTAGAAATACCTAGCTAATAACGACGTACTTGCTTGTTCTATGACATTGTTATTTTAATTGGTTTAAATAATACACTTCATGTTATACGTCAACTCTCATATACCCTCATCAGCAATAATGCAATTTTAACTTAGAAAATGATTCCTATAACATCACTAATGAAGGAGACATAATTATAAGTTCATTAAAAAGTAGTAAATATATTTTTAAAAAATCTAAAACTACGTCTCGTTTTATATCAAAATATTTTTATATACAGCAACCAAGAAGATGGATTTCGAGAGCTATACAAAGCAATTACTGTTAAAGGGTACATAATCCTTGAAATACTTAAGATACACAAGTTAGAGATGGAAATTGTGAATTCATGCATAAAATTATTGCAGTTTAACTGAACAATGAATCAAGTAACATTATAACAAAAATTAGAATTAATATTTGAAATAATTCTACGAGTACAATATTGGACTGTGTCATTATTTTTATGAAAAAAAATTGAAGAAAAATACTGAATAAAAAAAACTAGTAATCATGTATATATATATATATATATAATTTTGCCAGCTTTCCTAATAATATATATGTATTTGTTGTTTTAGATAATCCCATATTTCTGAATCCTTTTATAAATAAATCTTATACTTCTCAAAAATGCCAAATTAAATAACTTCATTTTAATTATACTTAAGATTGATAGCTTGGTTTTATAGTCGATAGAGAAACAAAAGCTATTATCCTTTACACCCGAGAAAAGCTGTTTGGTATTAATTTATATGCTGAAATATTTTTGACAGAGATTGGTTGTTTATAAGTTTCACAATAAGAAACAACTCGAGGGCTATTGGCAAAGGACTACGTAATTTTGAGGTTCAATCAAGTGACAAGGACGACAACTGAGCTGGTACCTCCCATTCCAAAGTTCCCCTCCACGCTAATGGGAGGACTTGAAACCTCGACAGATTTAACGTGCATCAGCCCCACTATACTTCTTATGGCATCAGGACTCGAACTCATGACTCGACGGACACAATGTCGAACGGGAATTCGAGACCGTGACCACTAGGTTGCCTTGACCATGAACTTACAAAGAACATGGTAGTGATTTAAATTATTTGTGTTTGATGAGCCTATGTTGAATTACAATTTAAATTTAGTTGTACAAGAATTTCAAATGTTATTTAATGAATTTTGTTTTCGTATTTTACAAAATTCGCAATCTTAAGTATTCCCTTTGAATCAAAGTTGATAGAAATAACCACAACATAAAAGGAACAGTTAATACAATTTCCGGAACATATTTAATTTAACTGAAGTCTTAGAAAGGATTATTGCCTTCGTATACTATCTATACATTGTTAATTTTATGTGAAGAGTTGGGAGTACATACTGTTCTCCTTTTGACAGAAATATGATAATGAGATTTTGTACAATAATCTCTTTTTAATTCGGCATTCGATGGTTCGGCTCATTCTGTTATCCAGCACCGATCGAGCTGTTTGCTTTCGGATTTTTTCGAGTGGATTTGAGTGTTTGTTGACCCAGACAGTCAGGTCGTGATACAACGTTGAACGTATTTTTTCCCAGTGTTTATCGTAACGGGCAGTTTTCACTTCAGTACTTTATTCCTTGTTAACAAGCGAATTATATATCATGTTTGCACAACATTGCAACAGCATATATACAGTGTACTGTATAGTAAAGTGATCTCGAAGTCCAGCAAGTGTTCTTACAATGTTAATAAAATTAATAAGCGGAAGCACATGACTCTATAGTAGCTTGTCACAATTTGTTTTAACTGTCGTTGTATTGCATCAATTTTTCTTTTGTTCCATGTTCTTTATCAGTTCAAGAATGCTCATTTTAATTGATGTTGAATGTTTGGCATTAATTTATTTGTATTCGTAAGAATGGCGAAATACTTTGTAGGATATTTACATCGTCTACACAAGCTTAGAATGTGCACAAAAATGCTTAATCCTGCACGGCCGGGGTATCGAACGGACCGGGTTAAAGTGAGGTTATTATAGCTATACAACTTAATGATCGCAGGTACATACAATTATTATTATTCAGAAAAGGATAATGGATTTGTTTTGAATTAACGCCGATCTAGAATTACTCGATGGCTATTGATAATTGACTTCATAATTTTGAAGCAAAATTAACACATTCACTGACAGTATGGTTATAAAAGTCAAATATTTATCCTGTCCATAGGTAATGACAGTAATTAGGAACCATCATGGTTATTTCCCTTAATAAATAAACGATTGCTTGAACAGTCGCAATATTATGTTTAAATATGAAAATATAAATAAATTGTCCTATCAGGATACTTGTCAGTGATAAAAAGGGATTCAAAAAAAGAATATTTTGACTATGTCACTTACTACTCTTCACCAAGTAAAACTGTACGGTGGTATTAAAAGGTAACTTTTCATTTGTTGCACCTATGTGTTTGAAATTCTTTCTTCATATACAAGAAACTGCACCAGATAAAAGGAAAAACAGAAGGAAAAATGGGAGAACGAAGGAAAAAAATTTTTTTTTTAGGTTTCAGGTATAACCTTACAGAATGTTGGATTCATGTTCCAGTCGAAATAATAACTGGTAAAGATTTAGTAATAAAAAGGAGAGGAGGTCATCCTGGAGTAAAAATATAAGGAAAAAAATGTCGTTTATAGATGCAAGGAATGCAGAAATAAACCCAATTTATGTTCAAATTGTTTTGTAAGTTTCCACCAGAAATCGCTCACTGACAACTTTTAATAAGTTTATTTTTAAAACTACTTTTATCTTATTTTATATTCGGGTATTACATTTGTTTTGTAGTTAAGGTTAGGATTTCTTTGTAGCAAAATTCTTCGTTGTCATTGTGGTTATAACCGCTATTTGGATGTATATGATTTAACTGCATCATAAATACAAATGGCAGCGATACCCGTCAATAAAAAAAATTCAAAAATGTGTTTTCTTAGTTGTCTCTTCCACTAGGATATTGCTCTATTAATATTTTGAAAGAAAAGTCACTTTAACCCAGAACGAAAATCTATAACATTGCTAGTTCCATCCACATTTTAAATCTGTTCGTGAATGTGTTAAAATATAAATATAGAATCTTTGGTGGTTGGTATTTTAGTCTCCCGATTACCTCATTGTGCTTCGTGTGGACTTTGAAGTCAATTCTGAATTATTTACTCTAAGGGGACCGAGCTGACTAGTAAGGGCTAAGACCTGGTAATAGTATAGCTTCCCGGGAAGACCGCCACACCAGTATCGGGGGAAGGCAGCAGGAATCAGCCTGCCAATTAGCATTTATTTCCCCCCCCCCAAAAAAAAACAACCAATTAACAGTATGACAAACGATGGAAGAGTCAGATGTAAGAGGTAAATTATTAGATCATACACTATAAACAATACTAATAATAACCATAAAAAATACTAATATATATAATAATCAAATAATGCAAAAATAATTTGGTCAAGGAAAATTATTCTTTATAAATCTTTCTACATGTTTGGGATTTCCCATAAATAATTTTCGAACACGCGCTCTAAATTTTGATATAACAGCTAAAGTAAAGGTATAACGAAACAAGATACATAACCAATAGAAAAATGTAAATCATGAAAAAGGGGCAAATTTTGGATAAAATAAATGAAAGTTATCAAGAAAGTTAGTTGAAGTCAATTCCTTTTAAGGGTAGCAGCTTCCATTATTCCGTAAGCCAGGTTTTTAATGGAACAATGACTCAAACTCGCGACTCGATTTGAGCATCGCCAGCCACGAAGTTTGTAATCATCAATCCAAGTAAAAGGCAATATTTGAAGTGTTTTTAATATAAAAGAAAATAAAAATATAAATAAACACTTTCTATTTCGAAATAAATAAATTCCAACTTCCTATAAGAGATAAAAAAACACACACAAAAATTATACAATAGAAACTTTAACGTGTGACATATTCAAATTTTAGTAAGTACCAAAGCTCAACAAATAATTTAAATACTAAAGTAAGACATTCGATAAATACTGGATTTGATTTATAAAGAGCTTAACGCCATTCGAAAAAACTTCGTAGTCAATCTACAGACCGATGATTTCGAGGAAGCATAAAGAGAGAGTTATAAGACTGTAAGATGATAAATATCTGAAAAAAATTAGAATAAAATACTTTAAAAATGGAGAGTTCTTAAGAGTAGATATTTTTTAAAATTTAGGACTTGAATTTTTTTTCAAAACATATGAGAATTAGTAGTAAAACTAATGCGTCAAGAAATACTCTCTCTGCATGAAAAAATACTTCCTACTATTAAATTTCATTTAAAACACTAACTTAGAAATAAAGAAACTATTTCATGCATAAAATACTGTGATATAGGTGTGCTTTCAGAAAAATGCAAGATAAAGCCTTTTTATTTTTTGTAGCCGGGGTAGCCGAGTGGTCATGGAGCCCACGGCCGTCATTGTTTCGATTGAATCGTGGTTTGGAATTCTAATGCTATTAAGCACCCCTTGTATAGCAAGGCTGATGTACGTTGAATTTGTCTAGGTTCATAGTCCTCACGTCGGGGAGGTTCGGAAGTTAGGAGGACGAGTAGCTCAAGTGTCATCCTCGTCACGTAACCGAAGATAAAATTACGAGGCTCACTGCCAATATCCTTTGCAATTTTTCTAAGTGCGATATTCAAAAATAATCTATTTTTCCTCCTCCAACTCAATCTGCACCCCTCCCCCTTTTATTCTAAGTTTTTCGCACACATTCTCTCAAATTGGGTTTATACAAAAAATGCACATATTTTTCTAGGAATGTTTGCAGCATTGAATATTACCTTAAAGAGCTTAATTAATACTTTTTGAATAATGATAAGTAAAATTTATTGTACAGAGTTAGAATTGCTATTTTCTAATGATAAAAAACAACTTAATTTGCAAAAATATCAAATAGAAGTGCGAATAAGACATCAAAACATCACATTTTTAGACTCGAAGAAGCTTTTATTAACGAGATGAGAGCTCGAAGCGCGTTCACATTGTTCAATTATCCTCAGCTTAAGGGAAACTTCTTGTATACAACTTTAGAAAAATTTTCAAGTAAAATTGAAATGAAGTAAATTTACATTATCTGGAGTTATCTCTAAATTTTGAGAAAACAAACATAAAGCAGAATGAGTAGAATCCAATAGTACCTGTATGAGATCAAACCAGTTCCGCAGATAAATGCGTTAGCTGTCCGACTATGCTTTCTCTTTTTGAATTTATTAACTTGCGTCATTGCCCTATTATAAAAGAACAGCGTTTCACTGTATCACAGCGGCGTTCGACCAGGAGCTAGTTTTTGGCCCTTAGTACTCCGTCCTCTATCGCTGACAATGATTCGAACCCATGCTCAGGATCCTCATTTTTAGACTACTCATCTCCCCGACGAGTTGTTGTGTAATCATGTAAAACACTTTCTAGAACATCCTGATTACCGTACGGCCTTCATTCGTACTACATCTACAACATTTTTGGACTTCCGTCTTTTTGAAGAGGAGTCATATTTTCGAGCCTCGTGAGCAGCATCTATCAGTTGTATTAATATTTGATTAGGCACAAAATATCTTTCGAGGAGCTTTTATGATAGCGGTACTTTAAGAAATGGCTTGAAGATCCATACCAAATCTCATGGCCTAACTTTGTACTAGATAATTTACTGTTCGATGCTTAACTTCTTAAATCCGGCAGTCTTACTGTTATGTTTCAAGCTTTCGCACACGATTTAGCTGCCTTGATTGATTAGTTGACCAAGATAATCGTATTCCATTCCACTAGAACTATAAAGACACATGGTATTCAGAGGGTAGTTTCAGCCTCGCAACCATGTAATAAATAAAAATAAGTAGATTTAGTCGTGTCTTGTCGAATGATATTATATAGGCGAGCCTTTCAAACGAAAGTATTTCGCTGAAGTTTTTCTGCTCGACATCGACATACAGGGGCAACATGTCTGTTACAGTTTTCTTGAACCACTCGGTCAGAACATTAGTTTAAGGGTGGTATAATGTCGTCAATCGGTAGATTACATTGTATAGCCTTCTAAACTTAGATAATAGCTTTTACTGAGAAACTTATCCTCTGTCAGTGATGATAGCCTTCGGCAGTCCATGTTTCCAATGATTTCTTCAACTACAAACTTTTGAGACTTCAGGGGTTTCTTTGACGGTAGGGTTACCTTAACAGTATATCGAGGCATATAGTTTTTCGTAACTTGTAATGATTCATTTGCTTCTATCCAGCCATGCAGGAAATCGTTCAAGTAGATCAATGCGAACACAAATGAAAAGATGCATCTGCAAGATGTAATGATATCAGACGACTTGGTCATTTCTGATGATGGAATTTTTTTCTCTTACATTCATTTCAATACATCACGTAGCGATATACTCTTCAATTTAGGTCAGACCAGTAAACTCTCTTTCGTAACTTGTCATAGGTCCTGGCATACCTCAAGTAACCAGCAGTTGGAGCATCACGAAAAAAAAAGAAGAATATCTAAACTCAAATGCTTAGGAATAATTGGAAGCCATCTCTTGCCCGAAAGATCAAAATTTTTCTTTCACGAGATCTCATAATCCGTTTAGCAAGGTTTTGTGACCTCTCGTATGATCGAATTGTTGGAGATACCTCGGGTATCTTTTCGTTGTTCTACCCCCAGATCGTTGCCTGAACTGATAGTTTTTATATCCTCTGATATATCACAGTCAATCGGGTTTCTGAAAAGACTATTGGTGTCTTAAAGTTTCTTTCCATTCGTGTATAAATTGGTCACCAACGCAGCGATTAATGGTCACTTAGAATCTTAAAGGATTTTCCGAACAGATAATGGAGAAAGATTTTACAATGCTGTCGACAGGCCCTGTCTTTTAGTTGTTGATTAGTATTTCTCGATATTTAATAGAGTTCTAGATGTACAAGCTACGACCCTTTTTTTTTTCGTTTGATCATTGGACCAATACGGTGCCGATTCCGTAGCTACTGGCTTTTGTGTGTAGTTGTCTCGTCAAACAGACTTAATATGAGAAAAAAAATAAGTGCGTACTTCTGATCTTTGAGACCCTTTTGTTGTGATTACGTCTTTAATAAAACCTAAAGTGGCTGAGTCCTATATACCAATTCCTTTCATTAAAATGAAGATCTTTTGATGATGGTGGTAGTTAGAATAGAGCCCAAGGAAACTTCTAACATCATGTACGCTCTTTGAGGGAGGAAGCAAGTCACAAACAGCTTTTATTTTACCAAAATCTAGTTTCACACTTCACCAGCACTTCTTGGGATTCAGAATAATCCCGTTTTTTTGAAAACATATAGGTACACAGGATATCATCTCAATGTTATCGGAAAAAGTCTGGGAGAATACCACTATGTTATCTGAGTCACTAAGGCTCATCTTCCATTTAAAGAGATGCATTAAATTATCCACTGTTCTCTTCAACGCCGCTAGTGGGATACAAAAGCTGATACATGACTTAGAATTTATACAAGTCTTAATTGGTGACGAACGCTGTATTTTACCGATCTGCTTCGTCCACTTCGATTTGCAAGTAGCAGTC
The DNA here is from genome assembly GCA_019974015.1 of Nephila pilipes. Classification (NCBI taxonomy): domain Eukaryota; kingdom Metazoa; phylum Arthropoda; class Arachnida; order Araneae; family Nephilidae; genus Nephila; species Nephila pilipes. The sequence goes on along the minus strand of BMAW01128250.1, from coordinate 147,589 downwards.
ATGGTCACGGACTCGCTGCCGGTGTTACTTTCGTTATTTCGAGTCGTGGGTTTGATTCCTAATGCCACTAAAGACCTGCCGTGGTAAGACCAACGAGGTTGATCTGGTTTAGGTCCCAAGTCTTTCCATTGCCGTGATGTGGAAGTTTGGATTGAGAGGTGCCATCTCAGGTGTCAACCTCTTTATTTTATCGGTGTTCAAAATTACTAGGTCCGCAGCCAATAGTCTTCGTGTTACTTCTTATTCGACGTCAATAAGAAATCACACACACATCGATTGGCAAGTATCCCGAATAAAAGTCCATCAAAGAGAAATACGGAGCACACTTTAAGTAATGCAATGCGCCATCAATTCAAGGTATGGAATAGACATCTTTCAATGTAGCTTTATTGAAACAGCGGTAATAGACAAAGAAAGTGTCAGCCCTCAGAAACCACCCTCTTTGTTTGCATTAGAACAAAGAAAGAAGTTCAAGGGCTTTCTCAGATGGCTGAATAGTCTTTCTTCATAGTATGGCCTTTACCACTTCACAACTCCATTTAGAAAGAAGCACGTATTGGCGAGGCTATAGATATCAGCTCAAGGGTTATATTTTATTACTATCAAGTATTCCTTCAGCCACTTCGATCTTTTTCGGACTCACACTTAAAGTGGTTAACTTTCTAGGCTCCCTAATAATGGTTGAAACTAACAGGAAAGGGGTTGTGGTTTCTTTTTCCTTCGTTCGCTATTTTCTCATGGCAATTTCTTAAGGTACCATTCCGGAGGTAGATTTTGAAGTCGGCATATTCGTTGAATTACTTCTGATTCTAGAACAAACTGTGAATTCTGTGCTTTCATCAAATTATGTCGCGTAGTAGTGTGAATAAATCAAGAACAATTCATTGTTACACTCGAAAAAGCCTAGATTAACGAGATGCAAGAAGGGAGCGTTCACACTATTCAATAGTCCTCAGATTGAGGGAAGCCACTTGTATATAACTTGCGAATTTTCCAGAAATATTGAATTTAAATAAATAAAATTCCGATATTCACTTTCTGGGGTCGAACCAACGACTTACTGATACGCAAATAATTTCGTCAGCCGTTTGGCTATGTCTTCACTTGCTGCACTTTTCGACACGTGGTAATAATTTTTTAAATATAGAGTACTCTATGTAAGTCCTTAAAATAAAGATATATCGCATTTTAGATATATTTTTGTTAGGACCCTGTAAAACCTATATTTACCAAATTTAATTTCTGGAGAATTTTCTATACTAGATAGAGGTTTCAATACATCTTACAAACTTATTTTGAAATAACACTATAAATTTAATGCAGTGTGCTAAGTCTTAATACAATATTTACTTTTTAAGAATATTTGTAAAACTGCGCTTAGGCAACAAAAACATAGTTAATTTGCTAAATTAATAGCTTAGAAAATACAGGTCAGTAAATATTTAGAATGAACTTTGTAAAGTCATTGTCCCTTATTCAATAGGCTAAGCAGTACACTAAGACCTCTGTATTCGCTTGCTCTTTATCTGTGAATTCCGTCTTAGTAAAAGGTGACTGCAATCTGAATATTTTCCTTAGAATAAAGTAAAAAAATAAAGAAAAATTACAGAAAATTGAAGTCAAATATGTACTGTTTTTGTTAAAACTCCATCGTTATTAAATAAATCTGAACGAAATAAAATTTATCATTTAAAATTCATCACGAACCGATATTTACGTGATAAGAATTTTGTAAAAAGGAAAAAAGTGGGAAATGAGAAATTGAACTATTTTTCCTTATTTAAATCGATTTCAAAATAAAGACTTTTTTAAAAGGATTCATTCTGTTACATGTTACTTTTACATTTGGGATAACATTTTCATATCAAAGAATAAATATGCTCACAATGAATTATATATTATATTTCGAGCAAAATTAATATGAAAGCAAATTATATTTCAATAAGCAATTATTCGAGCAGGATTAAAATTTGCTTATATATAATTCTTGAAGAATAGGCAATATACCTTTGAACAAGATGTGTGTTGTTTTTGAATTCACTTGATACTACTAAAATATGTAATATGTGGGGAAATATGAGGAAAAAAAGGGGAAGGAATGAAAAAAATTTTTTTTTCCACTTGTGATTTTATTAACAATTGTTGTTACGATTTAAATTTTACAAGTACATTAAATCATACACGTATGATGTTAAGAATTTTTCAATTATTCGTTAGAAGGCTTGGCACGAGTTCTTCGCGGATACGGAGGTCTTATTGTACTAAATATCAAATACTTTTGTTATATATGTGCCATTATCTTTTTTTTAGTCACATTTCTGTCTTCTCAAACAGCAATGGGGATGGATCTGACTGATTACCTATGGAATAAAGCCCATGAAAAACACCGCGCTATGGTGCTGCAGAGAATGATGAAGAACGGAAAAAGGTAAAAGAAATTTTTATGCATCTCTAACAAGAATCAATAACTTTCGGGGAACGAAAATTCTTGTACGACAATTGCTCAATTTTAAAGGCTTGTTTGAGCTGAAATGTAGCTCGCTTTACTCCTACATAAGAATAAACAAGCCAACCGACTGTGAACTTTACAAGCTTTAAGGATCATTTCTTCTTTTTGAATTTATGCTTAATACCAGCGAAAAATCAATTGAGATCATAGTATATACGCCTGGAAAATAGGAGTAAAAGAAGAAAAAAAAAAAAACTTTGAGAAGATGAGGAAAGTTCTCTGAAAGTGAAAAATGTTTTCTTATTTAGTTCTTAACATTCAGTTGAAACTTTCTAACGTAATATTTTAAGTAAGTAGAAAGTGAAAATAAAGTCAACCTTTGCATATCGAATTTTTTAAAATACTGTTACGATTTTCTTGAACTTTTCGGATCGAGTAGGAAAAATACATAGTAAAGCGAAAGAAAATTTTATGTCTTTCTTTAAAATCATTTAAACTTTTTTAAAATTGATTAAGTGTTTTTCTAAAAAAAATTTTCTGTTGAAGTTGTAAAATATGTACTTAGAATCACTTTTTAAATATATTCATTATTTCGCCCTTCCTTTTTTATACATTATCCATTCAATCATCTAAAAACACGGCATGTTGATAAAATGTTGACTTTTTTTTTTCTAAGTCTTAGAATCTATAAATATCAATGAGCTTAAAATGTTTTTCATAAGATTCCTTTTTTAAATATATAATCTTTAATGAAGGTTAACAAAAATATGGTTTTAACATTTATATTAGAATTCGTAAGGCGTTGCATATGCTGAAACTTTAACTTGCATTAAAGCTTCTCTCTTAGGAAATAAAATGCAAAACATGCTAAGATTTACATATATAAAAAACTAAATGCAGCAATGAATAATTTGCTGAAATTCGTGGATGATTAAGTAAAGGAAATTCTTCATATTTTCAGCAGTAGATTTTAATTCATTAGATTTTTTAAAATTTGTTTATGCAAGTAGAATGAAAAATATACACGAAATATTAAACAATTTTCATCAAAATGTTTTTCAATGATGAAGGGGTTTTCAAGTACTGAAATCTAATGGAAATTATCTGTTGGTCCGTAATTTGTAAATTTTTAAAAATGTCCTGAATTATGCTCACACAAAAGCAAAGGACAAATATTTTTTCCAATTCATACGCATTCAGGATGATCTAGTAGTTTTAAAAATCATTTATTACTTTTTTTGGAATTTAAATTATAAATATACGAAAAAGTGTACATGTGCAAGACTTTTAAAAGACCTCTATTATACCAAGAAAATAAATAAAATTTATAATTTTTTTCATACCTCTAAAAGTAAGAATTCATTCAGTTGAAGGAAACCCCAAAAATTAGTATATTTTCTTATAAAAATGTATATGACCTTATTTTTATATCAAGAATATATAGGGGAATTAAGACATAAATATGAGTAATAAATGACTATGTTAAGAATTGAGCATGTTTCACATTTTAACCGAAAGCTTTGAATCGTTGTATAACTAGTTTATTATTTTAACTGATTAAGTTGATGCTTTTATTTTTTCACTTCACTTAAAATCACTGTAATACAAATTTATCAAACAATAACAAAAAGTAAATTAACAAACTGTAATACAAATCAATGTTATCCAATTTCTGAGAAAAATGTGATACATTATAGCTATTTTTTTTTATTTTAAACTCGAATCAAATAAATATGTAAGTAATAAAAATTAAAACATACCTTAAAAATAGGATCATTGCGCCAGTTTTGGAAGACAGCAGATAATGTATTATAAAAATAAAAATGCAGGCATTTTTTCCAGAGAGAAACCGTACATTTTTCTACAAATTTTCTTTATACTTAAAATACATTTTCTAAATGTTTTGGGATTTAGATTACTTTAAAGGGAAAATAGTTGCATGAGATAGAGAGCTTAAAATCAATTGCCAAGCATTAAAATGAATAAATTAGTTAAAAATTAACATATTTCCACTCAAAGATATAAGCAAAAAGTACTCGTTAAAACGGAAGATGTGAATAATAACAATATTACGAATAATAATTCCTATATCTTTTTATTAAAATTATCTTTTTATGGGAATATCCGGAAATCTTCAGCTTTCAGAAATTTTGATGAATGAGATAATTTTAACATGCAACTCTTAAAAACATGCATTCTATTCTTGTTATTAATCTCCTTATTCAAGAAAGAAAGCGCTTAGTATTTACCATAACATTGCGTCTTTTGAAACATTTGGAACATGTTCCAAAAATCGTGGCGTGATCTAGGTCTTTTTTGGAGAGGATTTTCTGAAATGTTTACACAAATAATAAAACGGGATTTCTATTTAACACGTTGTTTATTGAATTATTCGTTAACAACATACCGGACAAATAAAATAATTTTATGTTACATTATTTGTAATAGAATATAAATATATATTCATTTTACATGCAGCATTATAATGTATTAACTTGTTAATTCATATGAGAAGCAGTTTGCAGACAGGCAGTGCATGATTTAGAGAGAGCTATATATAATAAACACTTAATATGAAAGTACTATATGGAAAGAGTCAGGGACCCGCTACCTACCCTCCCATGTCGGCGAAATCTACAATTATGGCGGTGTAATGGTCTGGGATGGCATCATATTGGATGGCCGCACACCTCTCCACGTCTTTGACAGAGGCTCTGTGACTGGTGTGAGGTATAGGAATGAGGTCTTGGAGCCCTATGTTCGCCTTTTCCGGGGTGCAGTGGGCCCCCAGTTCATCTTAATGGATGATAACGCGAAACCACATAGAGCTCTTCTGGTCGACGAATTTCTCGAGCGTGAGGATATTCGCCGGATGGATTGGCCAGCCAGGTTTCCAGACCTCAATCCTATAGAGCATGTCTGGGACACTCTGAAGAGGGCAATTGAAACTCGCAACCCCCCTCCGAGAACCATCCAGGAACTGAAAACAGCGTTGGTGAATGAGTGGGACCAATTGCCACAGGCACTGATAAACTGCCTTATTTCCAGTATGACATCACGCTGCAAGGCGTGTATAGCTGTAAGAGGGGACCATACCCCCTATTAACCCATTTCTCCTGTGTATACTGCAATCGCTGTTTCAGACCTTCAGACTCCCATGAGTGTTGCGCACAAATATACGTGTCTGTTATAACTGTTGAATGTTTATTTTGTTTGTATTATATCAACCTATGTTCACACCAAATTTTATTAAAATCTGTCTAGTAGTTCTGGAGATTGTAGATAAAATATGAAAATTCTCTTAATTTCTTACACCAGTGAATAATAACTTCCTTCATAACTGTTTATTTTTAATAATCTGTAAATTTTTGTTTTCCTGAAGCTTGTATTCTACAGGATCGAATGTGAAACAAGCTATAAGAAATGATTAGCTATATATTTTTGTAGAAGTCAGAGTATACTTTAAATATGCAATGCATGCTTTTTAATTTAACCGTATAATTGTTTTAATGCTCATAAATGTCTCTTTTTGTTCGTACAAATTATTTACTCTTGATAAAAGTATATTTCACAGTTTTTAAATATCGAGAGTACTTTCATTATGTAAATTAATTTCGTATTAAAATAGTTAATATACGAATTAAAAGTTCACTTGTTAGATCGTAGTACAAAAAAAAAAAAAAAAATCGTAATCACAACATTCATTTTTTGAATATAGTATTCAATATTTCATATTTAAATGGACTTTAATAATTTTCACAGTGAAACAAAAATAAAAATAAAAAGTTTTAGTGGTTTTTATTTACGTCACACTGGAAACAAGACGTGGACTATTGGCGATGGATCTTGTAATTTTAAACCTATGTCAATGATCGGACGACACCTGAGCTGGACACTTCCCTCTCCTAACTTCCAAACCACTCTACACTCGTCACCCGTGTGGAGACCAAGTGTAAAAAGAATAGTTCCACTGTAGCTCATGCATGTCGTAAGGGGCATGTAATACGGGAACCCAGTGTCTGAGGGTATAGCCCGGCTCTCTCCCTCTAGGGATTATTCGGGGTTTGGGTAGGTACATTTATCATGACCCTGAGGCACCCTAATGATCTTTTTTCTTTCCCAAAGGGTTTACTGTCTTTGGTAAACACGGGTGACGCACCTCCGGAACATCTAGTGATTCTTCTCTATATTCGACCCTTCTTCTTGTCAAATTTTTTATGTTTTTCCATTATTTTTCAAACGTTTGGATCACAGTTACATCTTATTTGGAGCACCATAGCCACTTCTGGCTCAAACGCAATTAAACTTCACTGTCACTCACTCATTCTACACCACTCCAAAGGGAGGACTTTGTGAGGGTCTCGACAGATTTAACGTGCATCATCCCGGCTATACGGTGGGTCTTTAGTGGCATGAAGGCTCGAACCCACTACTCGACAAAAGCTTGCATTCGTGAACCCACTACTCGACGCCATGAATTCGTGACCGTGACCACTATGCTAACGCGGCCACGAAACAGAAGGGAATTGCCTCGTATAATTAAAACTAAGGTTTTTGAAATAGAAATATGGAAAAAGTACCAGTTTTTATTTTTATATGACTCTGTTCATGTTTTGAAGTGTACTTTTAATATTAAATTTTTCAGGCACTTGACTTGTCATCAGAAATTAAAAATTACGACCACGAAATGATTTCTTTTCATAAAGAAATCTATTCAAATGATGATTCCAAAACTTAATTACAAAATTAAAATTTAGCAAATACAGATGCCTTAACTATTAATCCTGTTTTGTTGATAAGTGAACTGGAAAAATAACAAAACTTTTAAAAGATTATTAAATGTTCGTCAGCTCTGCTTAGAACATTTAAAAGAAACATACAATAAGTAAAGAAAATCTGTACACAAAAATTATCAGTCAAATAAACAAAAACGATTTTATAAAATTTAGTTCTTCAAAAGAGGGTAAGAACGTTAGGCCTTTCTTTAAAGTACCTACCACTTTGTGATATTTCCAATGTTCTTTGCATCACTGTCATTGTTGACAGTTCACTTCTATGATGGTACAAATATATATAGTCTGTCTTAGACGCTACAAAAATTTGACATAAATTTTAAGCGACAAATCTCTAAAAAAGGTGAAATGCTTTGTCACGAGAAATATCAGCCGAAAGTAACTCATGTTCAAGACACATATATTACTTTTAATACAATTTCATAAAATGGAAACTGCATCTTAAATTTCGACAGATCATATGAGGAATTTGAAGGCAGAACTAACAATTGATCTATGTTTCACCGGTATTTAACAAACTGAAATAAGTCTTATGCATTAGATGTATATTCCAAATTTTAAATTTTTGATATATTTTGATAAAGATTAAAAGACTTTTAATTCTTCCCTGAGTAAACGATTCATATAGAAGAGTAGTGAGTTGCGAAAAGTAATACTTATGGAATTAAAGAGAATTTATAAAGAAATTACCGTCAAATCCTGAGAACAGGTGGATGAGTAACACGCGAGCCTGCTTTACATTCGGTTTTACTATGGATCTCTCTATAAGCAATCGCTTGTAATCACTCTTAGCCATTGTAGTCATAATTCTTATTTTTCTGTTAATGAAATTCAGATTAATTCTTTGTCATGCATTCCTGTTAAAGGCCAGGAATAAATACCTTTTTCTTTCTTTTTTTAATTCATACTATTAGTTCGCACTCTCCCTATATATATTTATATATCTTGTTCAAATTTTCAATCGTTAATAAAATACTTTTTATTCACCCACTCAAGTTCAAATACATTTTTTAAACTTGTAGTGGATGACATTTGATGTTAATACAGTTTTTCAAATATTAATTTATTAATTAAATTTAATTGGTGAAAATGCAGTTTAGTCCAACCACTTGGCGCGATTTCGAAAATTGACAAACTTGGAGAGTTTTTTTGGCTGAACGTTAAGTCTGCGAAGCGGACCAGGATAGCCATATTGGGAAAAATACCACCAAATAATTCCTGTCGCCAAAGGTGGTTGGACTAAACTGAATTCCAGCCATTTAGTTTACCGGATGAATTAAGAAACAAGCCAGTGCTTCCACTGTGTCTTTTGTATTGTAATGGCAAAGTTGGTAGAGCGTAGGCGTAGCATCTTCATGCCTTCGAATCGTATCTCGTCAAGTACAAAAAATTTTTATTTGATTTTCAAATAATCAATTTTAGTTTTATATGGGAGTAAAAAAATTTCTCTTATATAAGGTATTTATTTAGCAGGATATAAATTTAGGAATAAATATCGTCAGTGACGAAGCGTGTAGATCGCTGGAAAAAAATTTATTTTGCCACTTAATATTGTGATTCTGTCATATGTATATACATATTTATATTAATTGTAATTATTTAATAAAAAGTAACTAAAATAAAAATTTTCTTTGTTGACCTAAGTAGGAATTGACTTTAATTTTTTTTTTTTTTAATATTCCTTGTTAAGTATATGAGTGACCATTTCAGCACATTTTCAAGATCTCGCAGTTAGTGAGATTAGTTATACGTTCAACTACTTTGTATTGTTCAAATTTTAAAAGTTATAAAAATTTCATTTGTTGCGTTAGTAATTTCTGTATTAATTATAAAAATGTCTAAAACGTGTAAATGTAAACATAAGGCTTATATAATTGAAAATTCAATGATATCGAAAAAATTCAAAACCATGGGAGGCTCGTATTAGGCACAACAAATAAGATCTGTCATACAAGAGATTAAGAAGAGACAAAATGCCTGTAAAAAACAATAATCCATTAAGGATTTATTTCTAAAACAATGAAATCAATTTTCATTAAATATTTTACGAGTTCTTTTATTAAATTTTTTTTGTAATTTTGGGTATAGGTGCATGTTGTAAAAATAGCATACACATAACCATAAATTAATTTTCTCGAATAAACCAGTTATTCTGAAATTTAACACAAATGTTCGTTAAGTAGAAAATTCGATGTTGGAACTTGAATCATCTCTCAATTTATATTAGTACTGTAACTTGCGATTCACTTAACCCGTGGTTTAGTAATCTTGAACCCTGACTACTGCGTGTTAATGAGAACAGACTATATAACAAACATCATAAAACAAAAAAATTTTGTTTAATTTAAATTTTAGACCACACAGTCAGAAAACGAAAAATTGTTTACCACATAGACGGTGCAGGATAAAAATTTCTGCACTTTTTGAACATTTTTATGAGTGGAATAGTTAAGTTTAATTGTTTTTTTTTTTTTTTTTCTTTTTTTCATTAACGGCCAACTGGAAGGAACACGAGGGCTATTGGCCTCGTAATTTTGAGCCTCGGTCAAGAGACGAGGATGATACCTGATTTGTCACCTCCCTCTCCAAACTTCCACACCACTCCAACGGGAGGACCATGATCCTCAACAGATTTAACGTGCATCAGCTCCGGCTACACGGCTGGTCTTTAATGGCATCAAAACTCGAAATCACGACTCTACGAAAATCTCCGGCCTCGAATCCGCGACCATAACCATTAGGCTGCCGCGGTCACTTAATTGAGATTAAATCGAGTTATTAAAAGCTATCTAAAAAGTATAGATTTGAGACGATGGATGATGATGCAATGAGAAATAATTGAAACTTCAATCACAAAGCTCAAATTTGGGGAGGAAATCAGGTAGAACAAAAGCTAAATTTTTAAAAGGAAGCATATGGAATAATTACAACTTCCATTTTTCTAATAAAGATTCTCACTGAATGATCTATTTGTATCTATCTCCTCTGTGAATAAAGTTCATGCAACTGTAACCACCTTTAAGCCATAAAAACATATTACTACCTTAATGCATATTAAAATCAATATGCGTCTTAAAGTTATTTTAAAGGTTTTACTATGGAAACTATATTCCATAAGATATAAATCTTGGCTAACTTGCAGTATATGAGCTATTATGGAACACCAAAAGTTCATTTAAGCCTCATCATTCCTTAAATTATGAAATCATATTTTTGAACCAGAGAACAGACAAAATGAAAATGGTTAACCTTTGATTGATTTGTTGGTTTTATGGGATATAGAGAAACAATAGAAAACCTTTATAGTGAAAAAAAAAATTCTATTCCGGTGTTTGCAATTAGATTGATTAATTGATTGAATGATTATTAACGTCATGCGTAGAAGTAACACTAAGGTTATTGGCAACCAACCTCAATATTTTGAATCTCGATCAAGTAACGAGGATAAAATTACGAGGTCTGTCGCTAATAGACCTCGAGTTGCTTCTCAGTGCGACGTTAATAAACAAACACGGTTCATTTCTATCATATATATATATATGTATACATATATACCCAATTCTTTTTTTGCATAGTAGATACGTTCCTTAGAAAATCGTGCAAAAAAATTTGTATAAAAAAATACCTGCGACATTTGGTAAATTTGGGCATATGTTCCATAACTTTAAAAAATCGTGTAAGATAAAAAAAACTCTAAATATTTTCCCAAAAATCCGTGCAAAAAAGTAATAATTAAATCCATTTTACATATTTATAAAACAACAATTCATTTTTATTACAAATTTTTTTTTAATTGGAGTACAGTGAAAATTCAGTCTATAGGTACATACAACATATAAAAATTCAAATTGAAATTAGGAATAAAAATACTAACAACTGTACATTGCTTTCGATAACAAGCGTGCACGTTTATTGCGAATTGGATCAAAAAGGCTGTCATCAGTAGATGTGTCAGATATTTATAGCACAACTGTCGGCTTTGATTCAAATGAAGAATTTCGTTCATTATTAACGACCTTTGTTGGTTTTTCTGTCATTACAAAGTCTGTTTTTTTGCATTGTTTGTTTCTCATGTTGTTTATATAATTCTTGATATCCTGCTACACAAAACTTAAGATTTAGTTGAAATTTTAATTCACGATCATGTCAAAATCACGGGAAAATGTTTTTCCATACTAGTAGCAAATTTTGAACCATCGCAAATTAAATCAGCCATCAATAGCTGAACTTCTCCTTCGATTTCGTCATTATC
>BMAW01128250.1:113516-136085 GCA_019974015.1 Nephila pilipes | reverse complement strand
AAATCAGCCATCAATAGCTGAACTTCTCCTTCGATTTCGTCATTATCCACTGGAATTATAAAAATAAAAAAAAATATTTAAATTTTTAAAAAAAAAAAAAAAAAAAAAAAAAAAATATATATATCATTCATGACAGAAATTGTGATTTTAAGAATATATTTCAAGTTAATAACGAGTTAAAACAATTAATTTTTTAAATTAAGCAAATGAATATAGTCGAAACAGTGACGTGGTGGATTTTCAGTTTGGCCGGAAACCGAAATGCTGTGTTCAAGTTGAAGTACAATGAAATAAAGAAAAAAGTGATTATAAAATTCGTGTATTCCCCGTAAATCAAGAATACAAAGTAAACAAACCATGATGTAGACCAAGTCACTCTCACACGCATGTGCATAAACCTATTGTCTTCTGATTACACTGTCAAAATTAGAATTAAAAAAATGGGGGGGGGGCTAAAAAGTTTTCGTGTAAAATAGTATATTGGTGAACAGTGTTATTTCAAAATTGTGTAAAAAAGAACCTTGTAAAAAGAGTTGGGTGTACATGTATTCATACACACACACACACATATATATATATATATATATATATATATATATATATATATATATATACGAGGTGTAGGTATTAAATAACGAGACTGACGTTGCTACATAAGAAGTGCATGTGCGCCAAACGCCAGTGGTGATACTTATTTCTGTAAACAAATCCGTATAGTCGTAGCCTTCGTTCGTGTTAGAATTATTTTTTGTTTGTTTCACCGGAGAAATGATAAGTGTAACAATTGAGTAACGAATTATTGTGAAATTTGACATGAAACTCAAAATAACCGCTACTGAAACTTATAATGTATTGAAAGAAGTGTATAGCAACGTATGTTTATCGCGTTTACATGTTTTTTAGTGGTTTAAGCATTTTCAAGATGGCCGAGAAGATGTTGAAAATTATCGATGCTCAGGTCGTCCTTCAACGTAAAAAGCGGATGACAATATCGGAAAAATCGGCAATCTGTTTCGATCTGACCATCGGTTAAGTATTCATGCGATTACCGAGACTGTAGGAATGGACAAAGAATCTGTACGGCACATTTTACACCGCAATTTTTACATGGAAAAAATGGCGCCTAAAATTCTCACGTTTGAAAAACAAGAGGCTCGCAAAAATGTTTGTACCGATACTTTGAATGCCATTGAAAATGACGCAAACTTATTGGAAAGAATAATAACGTGCGATGAATCATGGTTTTTTTTACTCATGGTTCTGAAATGAAGCTTCAATCTATGCACTGGAAGAGCCCATCTTCACCGAGAGCCAAAAGTAATCAAATGAGCAAATCAAAATTCAAAGTAATGATGAATTTTTTTTTTTGATATTCATGAGATTGTTTACTTTCATTTGGTTTTTGATGGCCAAACTATTAATCAGCATTACTACATTCACATTCTTGCTGAACTCCATGAAAGAATAAGGAAAACACGATTTATATTGTGGAAGGACAAGTCATTCCGCATTGTCTGTCAAGAGGTTTCTAGCCAAGAACAGCATCTCAGTGCTAGGACATCCACCTTATTTGCTAGATTTTGCACCATGTGGCTTCTATATCTTTCCTGAGGTGAAATATGCATTAAAAGGAACAACATTTGAGACCATTGAAGCTGTAAAAGAGACAGTGGCAATAGTTCTGAAGGCGCTGCAGAAGAAGACCTCCAGCCCTGTTTCTAACAATGGAAGATTCGCATAGAGCGTCGTAGGGATAGAGGTATTAGAGGTACTACGTCGTAGGATAGAGAGTCGTAGGGATAGAGCATATTGAAGGTGATAATGAGTAAATATGTATGATATCAACGTAAAATGTCTTACATTGCCAGTTCCAGTATTTAATAATTGCAACTTTATATATATATATATATGTAACATACCTATATATATATATATATATATATATATATATTCTACTATCTCATATATATATATATATATATATATATATATATATACCGGGTGGTTATATTTAAAATTACACTATTCAGAGGCCTGTAAGACCCGTTCTGCTTATCGAATTTTGAAGAAACTTGGAATATATGCTATATGGACCATGGGAAAAAGGTTTCTGCAATTAAAAGATAGTTGAAATTTTGATTACTAAGAAGAAATGTGGTGCCCAAAGAAATATGTTAGAATCGCTAAAATTTATTCAATTACAGAATATGCTCAATATGTGCTCTATTGACATCAATAACGTGTTGAAAGCGCGTTATAGAGTTTTCAACGTTAGCGCGAAGCAACTCACGAGGGATTTCAGCCACATGGCGTATAATGCTAGCTTTCAAATCAGGTAAAATTCTAATTCCTTCTCTATAAACAGGGTCTTTTAGAAATCCCCACAACCAGAAATCACAGGGATTTAAGTCGAGTGAACGAGAAGTCCATGTCTGGATATTACACGATTATCGCCGAAGTTAACACTAAGCTGTGCTTTGAATTGAAGCCCAATGTGAGTTGCTCCATCTTGCATAAAGATAGTGCAAACATTGTCGTTCCTGTAAAGCAGGAATGACCTGCAGTTGAAGGAGTTTACTGTACCGTGCACTCGTGACAGAGCATCTTTTAGGACCCTGTGGAGTGAGAGTTTCAAAGAAAAATGGTCCGAGGATAAACTCTGCAGTAAATTCACATCAAGCAGTCACTTAAACGGAATGCAGTAGTTGTTGATGCAGGACATTAGGAGGTGAAGTACCCCATATGCGGCAATTTTGACTATTCCCAGCTCCATCTAAATAAAAGTGGGCCTCGTCTGACCATAAAATTTTCCAAGGCCACGCGTCATCAACTTCTATTCTCGCCAAACATTGTCAAACTAATTCAAGGCGTGTTTTGTGATCTTGAGGTTGTAGCGTTTGCATCACTTGGATATTATACGGATACCATTTTAAAATGTATCGCAGAGTTTTTCGTACTGTCGACCACGGAATCTCCAACTCGCGTGACACTGATCGACCACGGAATCTCCAACTCGCGTGACACTGATCGACCACCACTTGCCGAAGAATAGATGGAACTGGAGGCTCTTTCAACCACAGCAGTAACGACTTCTTCGACAGTTTCAGTCCCAACCGGTTTCCGCCCTCTTCCGGGTAGCACACCCAGATCTCCAGTCTCTTCAAATTTCATGATCATCTTCCTCAAATCAATCCTCGATATGGGACCTTTTCGCAGATCCTTTAAACGACGATAGTCACGCAGAGCAGCTAAGTGGTTGCTGCCGTTCTGATAAAATAATTTTACCAATAAAGCTCGGTTTTTTTTTTTATAAGGGCATGATTAACGATGACAAACGCACGCTGACTGATTCTCTGGCTACGACTGCAAGTTTATATAGAGGTTTTAAGGATTTGCATAAGGAATATTCGATAAAAGCCACCTGGTGGTCAAAACTTGTACTAATTTTTTTTATTGCAGAAATCTTTTCCTCTTGGTCCATATGCATATATTCCAAGTTTCATCGAAATCCGATAAGCATAACAGGTTCTACAGGCCTCTGAATAGTATAACTTCATTTATAACTACCCGGTATATAAAATTATGATACTACAATGCCTAGAATTGATATCAAAAGCGATTGCTTATTGCTTATCGAGAAAGCTATAAAAAAATAGCGTGTAAAGCAGACTCGCATGTTACTGAACCGTACGTTAATAGGATCTGACTGTATTTACAAATGAATTCTTATTGTAGTTGCGAGATTGAATAAGCTAATTTAATTAAAATATTATAGTTTGTGAGTGTTGGCGAAGTTTAATGGCACAAGAGCAAGATATGGTTATGCTTCTCCAATCAAAGTGTAACTTTGATCGAGGCGTTTGAAAAAATATAAACAGACAAAAGTGTTGACAAGGAGGAGGGCTTAAAATAGAGAATGATCTCTAGTGTATCCTGTGGGTGCGTCACTCGTGATTATCAGAGACGTTAAACTCTACAGGAACGGAAAACGATCACTAGGGTGTCTCGGAAGAGTGCCAGCCTAACCTGAAGGAGGTAAGCTCCCTAAGAGATTAAAATACTTCGATGCCAGTTTCTCTTATACAATGTTATTAATTAAATATGTGTTTTGATGTTCAACAATAATTTGCAACTATTATTAGCCTTTCAAAATAGTTCCATGATGTTATTTTCTGTGTGAATACATTCATTGTGGTTAACCGTTCGTTTTTCAACATAAGTGGAATAATAATTAATATTACAATGGAAAATTGATTTTCAGAAGCATCCATCATAATATATTTCCCTAAATTATATATATATTCTTCCACATCTCTATTTCTTGAATGTTTCTTAGCTATTGTATACCCTGTAGAATAATGGTACAAGATGTAAAAAAAAATTATTATTTAGCATTTTCCTTCTTGTTAAACAATTATTGAAAATGAAAGAAAGGGCATGATTTAGAGGAGTCTCATAGAAACCACTTCTAGTTCAGAAAATTGAATTTCATTGAACCAAAACACACACAAAAACAACAACTGATAATACTAAATGGTTATATTATATAACGTTTGTTACAAATCTCTCTCTCTCTCTCTGTGTCTGTCTTTAAGACAAATGGTATCATTGATTGCTTCCTTTTATAAGAACCACGGGTAAAAAATGATCACGTAAGATAATTTACTTTGAATTTTTACTTATTTTGAGCAGTTAATATTACGCAGACAATTCCTTTTGTATAACTTTCAGAAACAGTTGCCTATGGTAAAGAAAAGCATTGGGAATTTTTCATACAAATTAAATCAGAAACAGTTACTACCATATAGAAAAGAATTTAGTCAGGTTTCGCTAAAATAAAACCATCAAAGAAATATTTTTAAAGAATACTATTAACTTATGCCCATTCATTTTTCAGAAGCATATTTTTAATCGAAAAATATTTTAAATCGTTGTAACATGCTTTAAATAGTTTTAATAGAAAATAATTTAGTCAGGTTTCACTAAAATAAAAGCATCAACGAAAATTTTTGAAGAATACTTTTAATTTATGCCTATTCATTTTTGAGTAACATGTTTTTAATCTTATCTGGTTCTTCTTTTCATCACAGCTGCAGTGATTTGTACGATTTTTTACTCAGAGTTTTTTTTTTTTTTTTTTCCTATAAATGTGTTGTATATTCACAGAACCTATTTGTATATTATTTATTCCAATTTACGTCTTCAATGAACGACTGCTTTCATTTCAGATGAACAAGGAGTACAAGGAATCAAACAGTCAAATACAGTCATTGATCCAATAAATTCAAGAAACGGATTGGACCCCCTAACTGAGAAGAATAAAAGCAATGTAGAAAACTATTTACAACATTTTTTGTTTCTGATTATCATCAATTTGTATTCTTTAATTGTAGAATGAATATTTGTAGGATAGAAAATTTAATGTAATTAATTTTAATTCAATTATTAAGTCAACAAGACATCAATACAGTATTTTGATAGCCTTGATTAGAGTAGAAGAAAATATTTGTCTAGGATTTCCAGGGTAAATAAAGCATTTATAGATTTAGATTTTAATTTAGGAAAAAATCTGATTACATTTACTTTCTTAAAGATGATTTTTTTGTATTATCTAACAGAATAACTTATTCACCATCTTACACAGCTCTATGGTATAAAACAAATGCATAATAATTGAAAAACACAACACTCCAACAGAAAATATTTTGATAGAAATCGTAGAAAAATAATATGAGCTCATGATGATAAAAATATCAGTCATATATATCACAGGGAATATAATATCATAGGGAATATAATTTTATAATATTATAAATATCATAGGGAATATAATATCATAAATATCATAGGGAATATAATATCATAAATATCATAGGGAATATAATTTTATTCCCTATAACAAGTTATAGGGAATAAAACAATGAAAGCTCAATCAATACAATTTGGTAGGAAGCAATTGCAAATAACAAAGAAACGAAAGATGCTATTATAAAATGAATCTAAAAAAACTATTAATATTTCGCTTTTTCAGTGCCGATGATGAATTAACTAGAAATCTCAACATACTGTGAATAATTTTTTTTTTTAGATAATTAAGTTCAGTTAAAAATCACAGAATAAATTCATACCAATTTAAAAAATGTTAAAAAAAATCAAATTACAAAAAACATATAAATTTTATATATTTTTTAAGCAACGTTGTTATAGGAAAGATAAAACAGGGTCCACATAAGACCCACGGTAAGTGACGGGGGTAACGATGCAGAAAAGAAAGTAAGATGAAACGAAATATCCTTTACTTAGATTGATTGTTCGTTAACGTCGCACATAAAAGCAACACGAGGACTACTCGCGACACACCTTGTAATTTTGAATCTCGGTATAGAAACGAAAACGATATCTGAACTTGACACTGCTTCTCCAAACTTCCACAGTACACCAAGGGAGGACTTCAAGCAACAACCGGTTTAATGTGGTATATCCCCTGTACACGGTGGTTTTTAATGGCATCAGGACTCGAACCCACGACTCGATGGAAACAAAACTGGTTTCGAACTCGTGACCTTGACCACGAACTATCATTCACAGTTGGTCCTTTTCAAATAGATAAACTATTTTCAATCTTCTGAGTTTTCACAAATATTAATAATAAAATACCTGAATAAACGGATACTGCTTGAAGACTCCTAAAAACTGCATGGTATATATACACTCTATATAAAAAAAAAAAACGACTCACCAAGAAGGAGTAGCCCGATTGTAATGAAATTTCGTATGCAAAGACATTTGGAGCGAAAATGCAAAGGATTAAAATTTGGTGTCCAACGAATGAATGGCGGGAGCGATAGCGCTTTGGAACTGCGCACTCAGCAGGTGTATATAAGAAGCGATTCTCTATCTGAGGTCAAATTTTCTGCTGCATTGCGATTTAGGATACCATTCAATGACTGAAAAAATGCCTCGTCGCAGGATTCGAGTTCATTATGAGCAACTGTCAGAGTTTGAAAGAGGTCGTATCATTGGACTGAAAGAGGCAGGTTGGGCAAATCAGAGAATCGGTCATCATATGAGTCGAAGCGATGCAGAGATTAGAAGATGCTGGCAAGAATGGATGGACAATGGTAGATTTCAGCGTCATGATGGCAGCGGTCAGCCACAGCTGTCGACGGGGCCACAGAAGATCGGGAGGACAGAGTGATTGTCAGATTAGCTGTCACAGCGCCTGATTCATCCTTATCAACCATCAGACGTGCGACCCGCATTCGAGTGTCCCCCATGACCAATCCCAGACGGCTGATAGAGCAAAATCTACGCTCGCACTGACCGCTCACACCTGCACACTGTCGAGCCAGATTACTGTGGTGCTTTGCTCGATCAGGTTGGAATGATGCTAACTGGTGATGTATAGTGTTTAGCGACGAATCCCGCTTCCAACTGTTTCCTAACGATCATCGAAGACGTGTCTGGAGACGCCCAGGGAAGCGTGCCGATCCTGCTTTCACTATTGCACGCCTCACGGGCCCTCAACCAGGAGTTAGGATCCGGGGGGCCATTTCCCTTGAGAACCGGACCCCTTTGGTCGTCATTCGAGGCACACTTACTGCACAGCGGTACGTCGACGACATTCTGAGACCTGTTTTGCTACCGTTCCTTTTGCAGTACCCTGACCTTATTTTTCAGCAAGATAATGCCAGGCCACATGCGGCACGTGTTGCTATGAACTGTCTTATAGCTTGTCAAACACTTCCTTGGCCAGCCAGATCTCTCTCCAATCGAGCTTGTCTAGGATAAGATGGGAAAGCGACTGCATCTACCAGGGAATGTTGCAACACATACATGGAGCTGCACAATTTGCATTCCACTTTTACATAATTGGTACAGTGCTGAAAAATGAAAATTACTAAAGTAAAAGTCACTCATGTAGTGCGTGGAGTATAAAGCATTGAGAAAATATTATTGTAAATAATAATTATTATAGTGCACTTAACACGCAAAGAACTTCCATATCGCAATAATTAACGCTTTACCCTCTTTAGTCCTTCACTTCCAATAAGCATTTATAAATTAATATGTTTATAAACCAATTCCTGCAAGGGACCAAGCAAAACAGTAGATCTGTTATCTTAATATCACATGAAATATCCTGGGTTCGAGATTCTCTGACTAAAAAACATTCAATATATACACTCTACATACATGCATGACGTGTTAAACTACGTAAAAGCCTACCCAAACTGGTATTTAACAATTACTTTTTTTGATAATGCTATCGAGATTTTCACCATTAGTCTGCCTTATGCCAAAGCTTCTGATTGATATACCGCCCCTTTAAACTTTGATAGAAATAAGGTTTAAATTCTAAACAAAAGTGAGTCTATGTATAACTTTTGTGAAGCTGTAACCTATGTAAGGCAAGCACAAATTTAAGTCTCAAAAGATTATAAATAATTTCCAATTTGAGGGTCCCATGACTCCTATCACGAAGTGCAAATAAAATGGTCGTTGGACCTAATGATTTGTGCAGGCGTGTGAATCAGAAGGGACAGATTAATAGCCTATTTTGTATCACAATTAACTAATGATCAGTAACGCTTATATAACCAGAGATTATCAATAATAGTAAAAATAGAGACCTTATTAAATCCACTGCGATAAAGGTAACGAAACAAAACAGAAACATAGTCTAAAATAACATTTATTATATTTCGTGATATCAAAGCAATAAAAACTCTCCAAAAACTCGTGCTAGAGTGACGTATATAAAACTTTGATTCAGCATCTGAACTGCGCTCAAATAATAACAATTACAGCAACATGAATAATTCGTACGATGGGTAAATTGTATCAAAATATGATGCTGATACAAATATAACTTCACTCATAGCATTAATAGATGTTTTAGCTATCTGAAAGTCCTGGAATATAAGTTAAATGCTAAGAGAAACAGTAGATGTTGAAAACGCGGTAACAAGCGATATCCGATATTTTTCAAAGGATTTAAAAAGGAGAAAAGTAGGTAACATTAAAATGTAAAGGGCAATAAATGAGACGTTTGAATCACAACATCGTGATTCAAACATCCCATAAATAATCTGAATCTCATAAAATAATCTGAAAAGACAGATTATTTTTTTCACAAAATAATTGATGTAACATGAGGAACATTGTAAAGACTATCATGATCCGAAAACTGAGATCAAATTTTGTAGAAAAATCACCTTAAAAATATGTAATTAGCTACTTTAAAAATACATATAAAAATAAACTCTCTTAGGAGTGCATATAAAAATATACTCTCAAAAAGATTTTTTTTTCTTGACAACATCTGAAATATATTTTTCTGAGTGTACAGATTTTCGAGATCTTAAATCTATATTAAAATATATTTACAAAAAATCCAACTTTCAATTCTCAACTTTGTGTAGATTTAAAATATTCAATAAACGCCCAGAAATTTCTGAAGCAATATTAGTTCAGAAATTGAGCACTTAGAGGGGGTTAATATGGATAATGGATATAAGTCACATCAAATAGCATAGTAATCCACTCTAAAAATTGACTCTGAAATTAAATTTCATAATTCAAATTTATTTTTCAAAGTTTAAACATTTCTAAAAGCGGATAAGGACTTTGAATTTCGGAGTCGCAAATTTAAATTTTTCACGAGATGTATATGCTTGTGAATATTATGTCGTTATTTTATCAAAAACTATTACTGATGAAATATTCTTGGATTTATAAAAAATACATAAATAAATAGATATGTTTCAATTATGTTTTACAATTTCATTTTGTTAAAATAGGTGGGACGAATTTAAATATTTTTGCTAGCACGTGAAAAGATTGTTTATTTAGCGAGTTAAATTAAAAATAATTTTCACTGAATAGGAAACATTTTTAACATTAAAAAAATAACAATACGATTCTATAATTTTAAGTTTTATTCATTAAAAAGATAATTTCTGAAACATTCTAAATTAAAATAAGGATAAATTAATTTTTAAATAATAAATTTTTTTCTGATTTATATTTTTGAATTTGAATAAATTAAGCATGTGCAAAAGATTCTTTATAAATCCCAATAATCAAACAGGTAAAAACTGAATAAAAAAGTTCGGAAAAGGGAGTAGATTTCCTGATTACTATGTGTGTAAGTCATACAAGTGCTTTTGTATTTTAAGACATTAAAAAAAATTTTTTTTAAGAAAATATTTTTTTCCTCACAAAAATAAGATTACAGCTGGGAAAAATTGCAAAAGTTACTTGTTGATAAACGGCGAAATGGTGTGATTTTTTTTTTTTTTTTTTTTTTTTTTTTGTTTTATCCCAAAAAAATATTTTTTTAAAAAAGTTTTAAGGGGTAAAAAGTGTTTTATTTTTTAAAGTGGGGAAAATTTTTTATTGAATTTTAAGGGCGAGTTGACTCGCTCGTACAGTCACCAATTTGTGTAATCATTTATTGTATTATTTTAATGAGATTTTGTCAAAATAAGAATTCAAAAAATTTTGTGAGTAAAAATGTAAATAAAGGCTCGTCCTTTTGAACTTTTCACGTGTTTCTCCACTTTAAAAAAAAAAATACTAAACCAAATTTTAACAATTGCCCTCATTAAAATAATAATAATAATACATCAAATACACACAAAAAAATTAATAGTGTGTGACCAGTCATTTGTAAAATGTTCCTCAAATTTGTCGTTTTAACATTACGGAGATAGGGAAAAGGCTGCGTGAAGTGACCCCTTACTAGGTAATAGTGAGACAAGTTTACCACGTTTAGAAAATTATCATAAACAATCTTCCTTGTTCAGTGGTGGGAAGATAAAGAAAAAATTCTAAGAAATTTTTTGAAATCATTGCAAAGTATCAAAATCTCTACAAGAAGAAACAAAACTGGTGAATAACTTATCATTTTGTCTTATTCTTTGTTTCAGAATTTATTACGTAATTTTTATTTAAAGATAATTTATCAAAAGTATAAGAAAAAAAATGTACTGGAATTGCTTTTCAGTTCTCCCCAATCCTCCAATGCCGCAACATGATTACGGATTATTTGGAAATAGTTAATTCTTATAACGTAATATTCTGTCTTGCTGTTTCTCAAAGAATATAAATTTATTTCAACATTGATTTTCCTCTACGTGAAATATATTAAAATATGAAAAGTTCACTTTCAGCCTGATATTTCTCATATAAAAAAGGTTATCACAACCCCTTCGAATACTTCATAGAGAAGTGAGGTCCATTTTAATGGATCAAGCATAACAAACTGTGACTCATTCTCACCGAATAAAGAATAAAATTTCTACTTTTTTATGTTCCGATAGATTCATTTCTTAAATAAACAATGTAAACCACAGACACATTTTGATACAAATTAAGGATCAAATCATTATATTGCAGAAATATAATTTGTTTGGGGGGAATTCATATACTCATATAACACATTCAATAATTCATCACATAAATCTTAGCTACGTTCTATTTTAAAATGTAGTTGAAATTCCAAAAATTATAAATTTAGTAAAATTAACAAATTGTGTAATCGAAATTTTTCAGCATTTCGTTCACTAACTGGGTAAGATAAACATTCTCCTGCTGCTTTCTTTTCTCCCAAGGAATGAACACAGGACAAGAATATGCTTTAATTTAACAGGAAATAATTCCATTACATACAAAATTTATTCTCATCTTTTTTTTTTTTTTTGACGGAACCATTTTCTCGGCTCGTAAAAATAACTTCTCTCTCACTCTATCTCTTTATTGTTATATATAAATGTAAAATACTTTCTAATAAATGAACGTAGTTATTACTAAATTAAGTTGGGTCGTTTTCTGACGAGCTTATTTTTGTTTAGAGCTAATCTAGATAAAGAAACCTAGCAATTCTAGATTTAATCAACACTAATCTTATTAACCCACCTTCTTTCAAATTTTTTCCATTTGTTTGTGTTTTTTAAAAAAAAAAATTCAATAATTTTTTATTTTATTTATAATGAAAATTGGAATGATGCTTGGAATTGACTTTAGGGCTGAAATAACTTGTCTTCATCTTTTATAAGAAATTCAAAGATTTTCAAATCTATCTGATTGGCGGTTTTCCATAACAAAATAAACTAGAAAAATGTTTGCAGCATCTCAACTATTTATTAACAATGAAAATTAACAAGGTTACAGACAAATTCAATAATTTCATGATATGTATGAAACAAATGTGATCATTTCAGATAATTTTAAGACTAAAAAGCATTCCAAAATTAATATCTAAAAATTCGAGTTTAAAATTTTAACGTAGTTTTCCTACACATTCTTACTCTTCCAGTAACATCATTTCATGAAAATCTACATTAGTGGAAATTACAGGGTTATTTAAAATGAAACATCCAATTTCCAAAGTTCCATTTTCAAAAAAATAAACGACACAAAATGATAAGAATAGCAAATACAAAGGAAAACTGTTGAAGTTTTATACTTGTGAATAATAGGTGGAATTTGTATGTTCTTCGTGATGTTATTTCGCGAAGCTGTTTTAAGTTTTCACAGAGCTACCTCGCTGTTGGATCGTCGTTGTGGACCAGATAACGTTACACAGCTGGTCATCTAAATCACCTGATATAGTTCTGTGATTTTGGGCTTACAAAGATAAAGTGTAGCGCCAGCATTACATCAAATTATATGGAACTTAAACCAGGATTCCACTGCTGTAGATAAATTACCAATAACACCTTGCAAAGTACTAGGTAGGAATTTAAATATCAAATTGACATTATACGTGTAACTAAAATAAGTTATATCGAAAACTTGTAAAAGATTCTTATTTTTCTTTGTATTTATGTATCACTCATCACTTTGTGTTGTTTACTTATGAAATATAGCATTTGAAATCGAGATGATTCATTTTGAATAAGCTATATTTCTAATACAAGAAAGAAAAGAAAATTAAATTAATTAATGAAGATTAAAATCTAATTAGATATATATGTGCAAAATATATTACATGAGAATCAAAATGAAATTTCGGCTAAATATTTCACGAATAATTTAATCATAAAATAATTTTAAAATCACATCGGGAGAAAAGAATAGATTAAATGAGCAAATATTACGATTCTGAGACTTTTATACAATAAAACATTACAACTGTTTGTAACGTGTACTACTTTAACAAAAGTAACTTTTTACGAATGTATCAATGATATTTATGAAAAGAATTATAACAATTAAATACTAAATCAACTATTACTTTTATGTCCACTGGATTTGTATTTGATTTCTGGTTGAAACAATGGCGAAGCCATACAAACAGAATACAATAACAAAGGCAAAGAGTTCATGAACTCGAGGAACAATTTTGTTAACTGAGGCAATGAAAAATATCATTTGTATCGTTGCGATGTTGACATCACATATATGAAAAAAAATAGCGTCCATATCTTTGTTACAATAATCTGTAATATTGGCTTCTTAAATAATTTAACAAAATTTCAATTAAGAAATCAGATACAATACCATAAAATTTGAAAGTGAAAATTTAATTTTATACGTCTTAAAAGTAAGTTTAATGATAACTCTTTTTCTAGAATGGCATCAACATTTTATCACACGAATTAAAATTGCGCAGTTAACAACGAGGACAATGAATGATCTATGAAAGAGATCTGAAAATATCGAGGTGTGCTATACACATTTAATAAAATACATTTAATTTTAAAAAATGAAACAAAACTTTTTCTTTAAAATGAACGCACAAGCCGTAAACGGAAAGAAAGAAAATCATTGATAACATTAAAATATAAGCTCAAAGAAACAAGCGAATATCAACATTACAAAATAACAAAAGTATAGAATTAATCTTCGACTAAAATGGTGGCTCATCAAACAATCAAGTAGAGATTTTTACAGTTTTGAAACCACTTTTGAATGCATAAATTGAAACTGTCTCGTAAACTGTTAATAGATGAAATCACAATAGCTGTATAGAAAAAAATCCAAAGAGTTTAAAAAACTAAAACGTACTCCCAGAAAACAAGTAGTCAGTTGATAAAATGATTCAAACTTTTTTTTCATGTGATTGCCGTAAAGTACACACCAAAACGATACAATGTTTTCTTGAAATAAAATAGTAACAAGACTGTGAGGAGGATTAATGGTTTAGGGAGAGAGAGCTTTTGAATGGAATGTAGGTTTTTTTTATTGACGTAATGATTATATTTCGAAACTGCGTTGGGATGGATCTGTAATCTTTGGTCACCCACACTGGGAAAATGGCTTCTGAGAGCAATCTTTCCATACACTGCACTCTGGACCAGAATTGTACACAAAAGGTCTCACCAATAGATAAAACTAATTATTTGAAGAAACATACTTCCGACTTAATTTTTTAGGGAGAAATTCTCTTTTGAAATCCTATTTAAGGTAGAGTGCATCATCAAAGTAAATTTTAGTAATGAATTAAGTAAATTTTACCTACAAAGGATTTTTTTATGCTCTTATTGGATTTCAAAATAGAAAAACCAAGAAAGGTTTGTTAATGTTTTTTACCTGTCAAAGGTTATTTTACACAAATATAAGCAAAAATTAAGACTTTCCACAAAACATAGTTACTCAAAAGTAAATAATATATTGATGTTTTGTCAATTGAATGATACAAGAATAAAACCTTATCTAGAGAAAAGACTATTTTGATAATAAAGCCCATATGTGTTAGGAATTTGTGTAAGTTCATTCTGAGCACTGAAATTTTCTTTAAAGTCTTTGCATTGTAAAAAACTTTTACTGAATAAAAAAATTTCAGAAGAATCTATTTTATGTATAGGTACTTGAAAAACGTATATATAAAATTTCAAGTTCGACGGTATAATTATTTTGAGATATTGTGTTTTCAGTAATGAAAATGTCAGTTTAGAGCCTTACCGGTCAGAGAAATTCATGATCAAGTAATTTTAAAACAGCTGCAACAGCTACAAAGACAGGAACAAAATTCAATCAGGTTTTAAAGGCAAAAGATTGAATATTAATATGAAACTAAAGATCGATATCATGACCAAAATTGTGTTTTGAAGGTGAACTGTCACCTGAATCATAGAATTGAGTAAAGAGATCCCTCTGAGTTGTGTAAACACTCATTTTCCCTCTGAAATGGTTATCAGAAACACTAGATATCAATGTAACATACAATTTCTATGTTAATGAACTAAGAGTTTCACTTATTGAAGGCAATTAAATATACCGTGTAAAAAAACATACGTTTGTTTATTTTATGACGATTGATTTGTACGTCTTGAGTTAAATTTAAAAGTCTCATATATTCGAATGTAACATCTCATTAGGGCCTCTTTATTGAATGAATAATAAAGTTACAATTCACTATTTGTTTACAAATTTCATCACCAAATTCACCAATTTAATTAAGATGCTTTCAACCTATATTATGAATATATTTTATGCTGCAAGTAAAAATCAAATATTATGAGAATGTAAAATATTTTTTAGTGATTAATTTTTGAAAGTAGCTCATATATTTTTGAACTCAGCATTATAAATTAAAATTTTGTTAGAATTTAGACCTATTATTCAATTTCGAGCAAAACTCCTATTGTGAATAATTTTGGATCATATATTTCTTATGGAAAACATGTACGTACATAATTCCAAATTTTCTCGGCTATTATTTTCAGATACTTCAGCAGATTTGAAAATTATACTTTTTGACTGGATTATCTTGAATTTAAACACTTAAAATGTTTACCTGTATTCTTTTCATTTTAAATGAAGCCATATATTAAGCTTCAGAATTTTTAAAAATGAATGAATTAAATTTAAAATGGCACTAAATTACTTCATATTTTTGGCAAACAAATGCCATATGCAGATTTTTAGTGTGTTATAAGATAAACAAAAAAATTAAGGTATCCGCCACTTTCGAAGAACTTTTTAAATGATTGAAAAATATCTTTTATTTGCATTATACTTTATATGTAAAACTGAGAATACAATGTAAATTTGCATAAATTAATTGTTTTAATATTTCAGCTCAAAATATACATAAAAATAGGGTAAAATGGCGCATTGCAAAACACCAAAACTGAAATTTGTATAGAGGATATTTCATTCACAATAGATTTATTACGATGAATTGTCTATTTAAGTTGTGCCTCTCTCACAGTTATAACCTTGAAGAATTAAATATTTAGTAAGTCGTGCTTTAACATGCAAAAAAAACCTACAAGTTGTTATGGTTTTATGACTTTTATCATCAATAAAATGCAAGTAATCCATTATAACAATGGGAGGTTCAGTCCTGAATTCATTTTCATAAATTTCATGAAATTGATATAACATTACAACTGTTTTCAATGGGATGTTTTGAGCGAAATGTAGAAATCTTATTTTGAGAAAGCTGAAAATACATTTCAATCCGAAACTACCTAATTAAATAAACATTTAACATTAAAGGCCCTGATTTGTGAGTTCAAACTATCTGTATTGTTAAATAAGTTGTTTTTCTTCCTGATGGCCTTTAAAACTTTCCTCGCTTACATTTAACAGGGTGTTGTATAACGCTTCAATTCCTGATTCATTGTAATCAGCTTTGTATCCCTTCACGAGTGCTGGCCATTCAATGTTCAGGCTTATTTAAGACTTTAAACGCCTTGATGTCCATTCCGTTAAGTGTATAGGTTGCATCAGATACACTGCGCAATTTCACAGTTTTCAAACAACACAAAACTTCCTTTAGTATTCTTTATCAAATTACACCATTAAAAGTTTGTTGCATTTTGGGTTTTAGGAAATTCATCTTGCATGTTGGAAGATATTTTGATGGATATTACGTAAAATAACATTGAAAAACAAAATTAAAGCTCAATTTCCGGTAGCAATGCTACTTCAGTTCTAAAATTTGACACAGACTATTATTAAAATGCTTATAACTGAGTTCTATGTAAGATAGAAACAAAATTGAAACTGTTCTAGAAAGCTAAGAACTCCGGCATTAATAATAGACAGTAAATAAAAAAAAAATCGACTTTTGACCGAAATCGCGTTTTAAACGATTCTAGGAAGGAATTATTCAGATAGTTCTCTCAAAATCCAATAAACCTGCTAAGTCTTTGTATATAATTTAAAATTTAAGTTAAGGTAAATGTGTTAGCTATAATTTAAATAATATTTTTCGCTGAGAACAGTTTGTACCTTTTCAAAATCAAAAACGAGCTTAGAAATTCTTTGTTGTTAGATTAATTAGATGCTACATTACGGACTATATGTGACATACCTTATAATTTTGACACAAAATCAAAAGTCAAAATGATCTTTGAAATATCACATCACTTCTCAAGTTAATTTAGATTCAGTAACATTTAACTAGTAGTCTTTATTGACGCACTCAATTTTATGAAATAAAATTTAATCTGTGCGATAGAAATACATAAATTATTTTTCTTCTTCAGTAAATAAATTTCTTGAAAACTTTACATCGGAAATTTAAAAATACTATATAAAAAAAAGTGAAATATTTATTTTATGTAGCAACATTGAGCCAAATAACATCATAAGTGTATTGGATTTTTAAATATCGACGATAAAGCACAAAATCCTCAAAATATCGTTGTTTTATTTATTTTTTAACTTAAAAAAAATAAATAAGTATATGAAAATTTTCAGAGCTGTAGCGAGATGTGCTTGGTTTCAATTCTGTCAAGGCTTTGGATTACAGTGATTGCTTATTAAAGTCGCAGAGGAAGGAACACGAGGGCTATTGGTGACTGACCTTGCACATTCTGAACTGGGTCTAGTTGGGACACACCTGAGCTGACACCTTCCCTCCAAAATTCCACACCACTCAAGCGCTCGGACCTCCATCACCAATTTAACGCGCATCGGCTCCACTACGGTGGATCTTTTGTGGTATCAGGATTCGAACCCAGGCTCGGCCAAGCAATATCGGCCGGCCTCGAGTCCACGACCTGACTACAAGGCTGACAGCTGCCTCTAACAAAGCTTTGAGAGACATCAAGCTCAATAAAGCTCACGCTGCTAGAGTCGCGTAAAATATCAGTGTTTTCCATTCTTAAAATGGAGTGTATATTATATATATGTATATATATATATATATATATTATATATTATATATTTATATAATATTTCTACTAACTCTTTCTCCAACCTCTTGTTTATAAACCTTTTCGATCCTTATATAATCACTCTTATTCGCTACACTTCAGTAATAATGATGCTATAAGTCATAATTCATTCACGAGAAAAGATTCTCAGATCAAAAATACGTCATTCAAAATGCAGAGGTTAGTTGAGAGAAATGCAATTAGTACTCCGTTATAGAACTTTTCATAAAGTTACTTGTATAACATGAGTAAAGTCCATATATCACATCTCTTTCAAAAACTTAATTATGCTATATGATACATGGAATAAAGTAATAATTATATTATTTCCTCTTCTCTCTTATGAAAATGAAAAGACATGTATGCGAAAGTATTTAAATAATAGGGTAATGAAAGGATGTATCAAAGTTTAGTTGTTTGTATGTGGTTAACTCGAAAGTCTTCTTCCTATATTGATGTTACCTGTGTAATGTGTGTATGGATATCTTAATTGAATAGGTTGTAGAAACAATATAAATGAATGAAACATTTCTGGCTCGAGATAAATTGTTTACATCAAACGTCAAGTATAACTGTAAAACCATCTGCTCCATTTTGCAAAACAGCACTACAGATCAACAAACATTTTTTAATAAAATAAATAAAAAACTTTAATGAAACATATTTTCAGTTGTATACTCATAATGACACTATAATGAAATTCCGTAGATCCATGAATTTTCATCATTATTTAACTTGCATGATGTTAACAATTTCATTTATTCTAAATTATGATAGAAAGATTACGATAACATTTGTTATAATTTTTTTTCTAAAACTATTTTAATATATGCAGGAACACGTTAAAAATGTTACAAATTACGAGTCTGCAATGTCAACTCAGCATAATCATTATTTGAATATATATAGCAATTTATTAAAGTTTTTTTATAAAGATTACAAAATTTTACTATTTCTTTTACTCATTACACTCTCACACACATATTGCTATGTATTTTAAAAAATAATTCATTACAAATTATCACGAGATTTTTTATTACAGTATGCTTATCAAAATTAAAGTTAATTTTATATCTGTTAAGACTTGAAATTTTCTATCAATGTAAACTAAACAAGTTTTTTTCTGCCCTTTTTGGTGATCATCTCCATTTCAAATTCCTAAAGTTTTATTTAAGACAATAAAGTAGAAGTCTAAAATTCTTCTAAATATTCTTCTGGAGCTCTGAGTAAATATGTATATTGAAATTTGTATGGATTTGATTTGATTGTGCATGAAATTATTTAAGTTTAAGTAATTTTTCTCTCAAGTACCTGAATTTGAAATTTATGATTTTAAAGATTTTTCGAATAGTAGAATTAAACTTTGTAAAAATCCAATGTTTGAGTATAAAATTTCAATATAAATTTACGAATCAAATTATGAAAGGCTTAGGAAAACACTTAGCTGCAAAATATTGAGTTTGGAATATTTACAATTTTAAGAAATTATAATCGAATCTCGTGTGCCATTTCTTTCCACCTCAAATGCACTATAAAAAATGAATTACACACACAGAATTATATATATGTGTGTGTGTGTTATGTGTTGATGTCACATTATATGGTTGTGTATGTGTTTATTTTATCTCAAATGGAAAATTTACAAATTATTGATTAAAATTAATTTAATCCAAGTTTTATATTATATATATATGTATGCAATATGTGTATGTAATATGTATATAACATATTATATAATATATGTAATATATGTATCTTATAATGTGTAGTATTGTATGAATATATATGGTTATATAACATATATGTATAATAATA
Source organism: Nephila pilipes (assembly GCA_019974015.1). Classification (NCBI taxonomy): domain Eukaryota; kingdom Metazoa; phylum Arthropoda; class Arachnida; order Araneae; family Nephilidae; genus Nephila; species Nephila pilipes. The sequence continues at coordinate 116,148 of BMAW01128250.1, read as the reverse complement.
ATGTATTGATATGAACATATATATATATATTTATATATATAATATTATTATATATATATTATATACTATGCTCTTATATTAATATATATATATATATAAATCAACTTTGTTAATGAAATGCATACTAAGAGACACATATATAAAGACTGATGAAGCATAGTGGTACTACATAAAACAGATTATGCATACATTATGAAACAAACGATAAAGGGCTTTGATGACAGATTAATGAAATAAAAAGCACTGTTTGACCATGAGGGAAGAACAACAAATCAAATTCCTTAGTATGGATATGACTCTCTACCTGCAAGGCTGCTAGCACCAGTCTGTTCATACTCAGTACCAAATTATGCAGCTGTTCTTGAGGTAAGTCCACTCTTCAAGGAGACTGTTTCAGCTGTCAGATGTTCTTCGGAGGATACGATCTTGTGTCAGGTGCCTTTCAAAGCACCTACATGTTCGATGGGATTCAAATCAGAAGAGCATGGTGGCCAATCATTCCCATATATCACTTTTATAAGCTCCTCAACAGCAGGTTCTTTGTCAACGTGCATTGTCGTGCTTAAAATAAGGTCTGAACAAGTAGCTCCCTCCACACGTGTGGGAGGATGATTTCACCGCCGTAACGATCTCGGTATGAGAACCACTGCCAAAAAATCTGGGCGTCATTCGTCCATTCAATATAATGCCTCCCCACTCACAAACTTCATGATTACTCCAATTGTATATTTCCTTATGTATGTGGGATGAAACCCTGGTCCCTACCTGCTCCATATCAAATGGCGCAGAGATCGTTGCTCATATTAAACGACTCTGATCATCAAACAAGAACGTGACTCCATTGATGATATGTCCAGTTTTGAATTCTTGACACCACCGTAAACAGGGCCTTGTGGACTGCTGTAAAAGGTATGCAGAGCACAGGTCGATGTAGTGTAGAATAGATACCATTATATTGACGTATGGCCATAGAACCGTGATACCTATGTCCGTTGCCGTACGCATCTGCTAAAGCAATGCTGCCCGATGTCTGCGTTCCTTCTTTTTATTTTTTGCTTGCGTGAATTTAGTTGGATCACTTTTGTTTTCCTCGACCGTCCAATGACGTTCTTTACAGTTGTTCGCATGTTTTAGAGTTCGCAAATGCCCTACACTTTGTGATTCAAAACGATGCAACTTTCGTCATTCCACCCTCTTAGGTTGCCGATTTTCCCACATGCAAAGGCTTCGATGGTTTCTTGTAGCCATTATGGACGTAAATTTAACTTTCGCTTGCGGGAGGGTCTGGAATGCGATCTCATCCTCCTGTTGCCTTGGCCGAGGAACATTTCACGCGTTTGTGTGCCGTCCGTCCTCAGATGTCATGGCTTATGTTGCACATGCATCCACTTTACTGAGCTATCTTTTCACTATACTGGTCGCTAAAGCCTTTTCAACATTTCATGATTGTATTCATAAAATGAATGTTACTAGGTTTTGCGCTGGTGCGTAGATAAAATATGGCTTTAATAATTCGGGTTTAATTACCAAACTTTTTTTTATTTTAAAAAATTACTTTTATTCAGCTATATAAAACAATCTCAAATCACTTTCGGGTAAAGTAAGATTTGGTTACTTTAAAATTAAAATCTTAATTCTAGCTTCAAAAAAAGAGGACTTTTAAAATATTTCATCCGCATATTAAATAAGACAACAATGTATGACAATGTGAGGATTGTAATAAGTCAGCTGTAAATCCATACCTCTTGTAATAAGTTCACACAATAATATCCAAAAATTATCATATTTAAACACATCGACATCACAAGAATAAAGTTGTTGAACATTCAGTAAAAAAAATGGCTTGAAACATAAACGAGGAGGAAAATTTTTTTTTTAAAAAAAATAGATTGTAAAGGGAATTTCTTATGCACGTAAACACGAGAATCGTTCAATAAGTCCTTAGAGATGGCTCTTGTTGCATCAAAAGGTTTGTTAAGTAATGTTTGGTTAGCATTATGACTCACTAGACTGCTGTCTAGTTTTAATTTTATTAACGTCACTCTAGAAGCAACACGAGGGCTGTGGCGACAGACCTCGTAATTTTTGAACGAACAAGTGACGAGGCCAACACCTGAGCTGGCTCTCCTCTCTTGTAACTTTCACCACGCCAACGGAGATTTGGGCCCCGACAGATTTAACGTGCATCAGACCCGGTTAAGGCGGCTCTTTAGCGAAAGGATCGAACTAGCGTTGAACGAAAGCCAGGTCGCAGATCGAAGCCATTTCCACTAGACTACCGCGGCCACACTGTCTAAGTCTTACTTATTTTCATCACATGGTTTAATTTTGCACTAGAAGCAAGATTGATTATTGGTTTCATTAACATAGCACTAGAAACAACATGAGGGCTAGTGGTGATGGACCTCGTATTTTGAATCTGGATAAGTGACGAGGGACGCCTGAGCTGGTACCTCCCTCTTCCAACTTCACATCACGTCACAGGAGGACTTTGAGCCTCGACAGATTTAAGTGTTTCAGCTCCTGCACCTGCTGCGGGTCTTCAGTGGCAAAAGACACGTCGAACTCACGACTCAACGAAAAGAACCAGTTGAGGTCCGTGACCATGACCACTAGGCTACCGTGACCCGAT
>BMAW01128250.1:86194-113491 GCA_019974015.1 Nephila pilipes | reverse complement strand
TTGGTATGCTTCGTATTGCTATTAATTAAATTTAATTGGTGAAAATGCAGTTTAGTCCAACCATAACGATTCCGAAAATTGACAAACTTGGAAGTTTTTTTTGGCTGAACGTTCGTCTGCAGAAGCTTGGAGACCATATTGGGGAAAAAATACCACAAATAATTCCTGTCATAAGGTGGTTGAATTCGGCTTGAATTCCAACCATTTAGTTTACCGGATGAATAAACAGTGCTTCCTGTGTCTTTTGTATTGTAATGGCAAAATTGGTAGAGGCGTAGGCGGCGTAACTCTTCATGCTAACTTCGATCGTATCTCGTCAAGTAAAAAAATTTTTTATTTGACTAATCAATTTTAGTTTTTATATGGAGTAAAATTCTCACTTATATAATTATTTATTTAGCAGGATATAAGATTTAGGAATAAATATCGTCATGATAGCGTGTAGATCGCTGGAAAAATTTATTTTGCCAATCTTAATATTGTGATTCTTGTCATATGTATATACATATTTATATTAATTGTAATTATTTAGTAAAAGTAACAAATAAAAAATTTTCTTTGTTGGACTAGAGGAATTGACTTTAATTTTTTTTTTTTAATATTCCTTATATATAGATGAACTATTTCCACATTTTCAAGATCTCAGTTAGTGAGATTATTTATACGTTCAACTTCACTTGTATTGTTTCAAATTCTTAAAGTTATAAAAAAATCTTCTATTTGTTTGGTTAGGTAACTTCTCTGCTATTAATTATAAAAATGCGTTTAAGTAGTAAATGGAAACATAAGGCTTATATAATTTGAAAAATTCCAAATGATATCGAAAAATTCAAAACCATGGGAGCTCGTATTAGGAGCTTTAATAAATAGATCTGTCATACAAGAGATTAAGAAGAGACAAAAGATACTGTAAAACAATAATCCATGGATTTATTTCTAAACAATGAAATCAATTTTCATAAATATTTTACGAGTTCTTTTATTAAATTTTTGTAATTTGGGTATAGGTGCTATGTTAGTAAAATAGGCATACACATAACCATATAATTAATCTTCTAATAAACCAGTTATTCTGAATTACACAAATGTTCGTTAAGAGAAATTCGATGCTTTGAACTTGAATCATCTCTCAATTTATTAGTTACTGTAACTTGCGATTCACTAACCCGTGGTTTTAGAAATCTTAGCTTGACTACGCGTGTTAGAACAGATATATAACAAACACATAAAACAAAAATTTTGCTTTAATTCCAAATTTTAGGACCACACAGCTCAAGAAAACGAAAAATTGTTCACATAGATTTGGTGCAGGATAAAAAATTTCTGTAATTTCTTACGAACATTTTTATGGGTGGAATAGTAAAGTTTAATTGTTTTTTTTTTTTTCTTTTTTCATTAACGGCCAACTGAAGGAATTACGGGGTATGGTCCTGTAATTTTGAACCTCAGTCAAGAGAGGATGATAACGACGTTGTCACCTCCCTCCCAAAGCTTCCACATCATCTCAACGGGAGGACCAAGTCCTCAACAGATTTAACGTGCATCAGCTCCTGGCTACACGGCTGGTCTTAATGGCATCAAAACTCAATCAGACTCATGCAAAATCTCCGGCTCGAATCATGACCATAACCAATTAGTGCTCGCGGTCTATGAGATTAAATCTGAGGTTATTAAAAGCTATCTAAAAAAGTATAGATTTGAGACGATGGAATGATGATGCAATGAGAAATGATTGAAACTTCAATCCACCAAGCTCAAATTTGGGAGGAAATCAGGTAGAAAAAAGCTAATTTTGCAAAGGAAGACATATGGAATAATTACAACTTCCATTTTTCTAATAAAGATTCTCACTGAATGATCATTGTATCTATCTTTGTGAATAAGTGTCTATGCAACTTAACCACCTTTAAGCCATAAAAAACATGAGTTACATACCTTGAAATGCATATTAAAAATCAATATGCGTTCCTTTAAAGTTATTTCTAAGGTTTTACTATGAGACTATACCATAAGATATAAATCTTGGCTAACTTGCAGTATATGAGCTATTATGGAACACCAAAAGTTCATTTAAAGCCATCATTCCTTTAAATTATGAAATCACTATATTTTTGAACAGAGAACAGAAAATGAAAAATGGTTAACCTTTGATTGATTTGTGTTTCTATGGGATATAAGAAACATAGAAAACGCTTTATAGTGAAAAAAAATTCTCTTCGGTGTTTGCAATTAGTTGATTAATTGAATGATTACTAACGTCATGGAGTAACACTAAGGTATTGGAGCCAACCTCAATATTTTGAATCTCGATCAAGTAAGAGGATAAAATTACGAGGTCTTAATAGACCTCGAAGTTGCTTCTCAGTGCGCAATTAATAAACAAGCTTTACGGTTCATTTCTTTATCATATATATATATTGTATACATATATACCCAATTCTTTTTTTTGCATAGTAGATATGTTCCTTAGAAAATCGTGCAAAAAAAATTTGTATAAAAAAATATGCGACATTTGGTAAATGCGTATATGTTCCCATAACTTTAAAAATCGTGTAAGATAAAAAAACTCTATGTTAAATCCGTAAAAAGTAATAATTAAATCCATTTTAACATATTTATAAAACACAATTCATTTTTATTACAAATTTTTTTTTTAATTGAGGTACAGTGAAAATTCAGTCTATAGCAATATACAACATATAAAACTTCAAAATTGAAATTAGGTTAAAAAAAGCCTACTAACAAACTGTACATTGCTTCGATAACAAGCGTGCACGTTTATTGCGAATTGGATCAAAAAGGCTGTCATCAGTAGATGTGCAGATATTATAATAGCACAACTGTCGTTTGATTCAAATGAAGAATTTCGTCTTGATTAACGACCTTTGGTTGTTTTCTGTCATTACAAATGTTCTTTTTTTTTTTTTGCATTGTTTGTTTCTCATGTTGTTTATATAATTTTGATATCCCGTGCTACACAAAACTTAAGATTTGGTTAGGATTTTAATTCGATCATGAAATCATCGGAAAATGTTTTTCCAGCTACTAGACAAATTTTGAACATCATAGATAAATCAGCCATCAATAGCGAACTCTCCTTCGATTCTTCGTCATTATCGACTGAATTATAGAAATCAAATGCATTGAAAATTTGTAAAAAAAAAAAAAAAAAAAAAAATATATATATCATTCATGACAGAAATTGTGATTTAAGAATATATATTCAGCTGTAATAAGAGTAAATTAATTTTTAAATTAAGCAAATGAACTAGTTTAGAATCGAAGACGACAGGTGGATTTTCAGTCTTGAACCGAAACCGAAATCGTTCAAGTTGAAGTCACAATGAAATAAGAAAAAAGTGATTATAAAAATTCGTGATATTCCCCTAAATCAAGAATAACAAAGTAAACAAACCATGATGTGACCAAGTCACTCTACACGCACATTGTAGCATAACCTATTGTCTTCATACACTGTCAAATTAGAATTAAAAAATGGGGGGGCTAAAAGTTTTCGTTAAAATAGTATATTGGTGAACAGTGTTATTTCAAATTTGTGTAAAAAAAAGACCTTGTAAAAAGAGTTGGGTGTACATGTATTCATACACACACACACAATATATATATATATATATATATATATATATATATATATATATACAGAGGTATTAAATAACGGACGACGTTGCTACATAAGAAGTGCATGTGCGCCAAACGCCAGTGGTTGATACATTTCTGTAAAAAATCCGTATAGTCGCCTTCGTTCGTGTTAGAATTATTTTTGTTTGTTTCACCGGAGAAATATAAGTGTAACAATTGAGGAGACGAATTATTGTGAAACCTGACACTCAAAATAACCCTCTGACCTTATATTGTGGAAAGAGTGTATAGCAATATGTTTTATCGCGTTTACATGTTTTTTAGTGGTTTAAGCATTTTCAAGATGCCAGAGATGTGAAAATTATCGATGCTCAGGTCGTCCTTCAACGTAAGCGGATGCAATATCGGAAAAATCGGCAATCTGTTTCGATCTGACCATCGGTTAGAGTATTCATGCGATTACCGAGACTGTAGGAATGGACAAAGAATCTGTGACACATTTACACCGCAATTTTTACATGGAAAAAATGGCGCCTAAAATTCACGTTTGAAAAACAAAATCGACATAAAAAATGTTTTGTACCGATACTTTGAATGCCATTGAAAATGACGCAAACTTATTGGAAAGAAAAAAGTAATGAATCATGGTTTTTTTACTCATGGTTCTGATGGAAAGCTTCAATCTATGCACTGGAAGAAGCCCATCTTCACCGAGAGCAAAAATAATCAAATGACAAATCAAAATTCAAAGTAATGATGAATTTTTTTTTGATCATTCATGAATTATTTACTTTCATTGGTTTTGATATTATAATGTCAACATTACTACATTCACATTCTTGCTGAACCCATGAAAGAATAAGGAAAACACGAGTTATATTGGACAAAGTCATTCCGCATTGTCTGTCTAAGGTTTCTAGCCAGAACACATCTCAGTGCTAGGACATCCACTTATTTGCTAGATTTTTTTGCACCATGTGTGCTATATCTTTCGATTGAAATATGCATTAAAAGGAACAACATTTGAGACCATTGAGCTGTAAAAGAGACAGTGGCAATAGTTCTGAAGGCGCTGCAGAAGAAGACCTCCAGCCCACTGCAACATGTGGAAGATTCGCATGAGAGCGTCATGGGGATGAGGTATTAGAGGTACTACGTCGTAGGACAGAGTCAGGGATGAGAGCATGAAGGCTGATAATGAGTAAATATGTATGATATCAGCGAAAAATGTCTTGACATTGCCAGTTCCAGTGTTTAATAATTGCACCACTTTATATATATATATATATTAAATATCCATATATATAATAATATATATATATATATCTATATACTATATATATATACTATATATATAATATATATAATACTCAATCTAAAGTTATATTTAAATCACACTATTCTGAGGCCTAAAGATCTGTTCTGCTTATCGAATTTTGAAGAAACTTGGAATATAATCTATATGGACCATGGGAAAAGGTTTCTGCAAGTTAAAGATAGTTTGATGATTCTAAGAGAAAATGTGGTGCCCAAGAAATATGTTAGAATCGCTAAAATTTATTCATTACAGAATATATGTGTATTCTCTATTGACGCATCAATAACGTGAAAGCGCTTATAGAGTTTTTTTCAACGTTAGCGCGAAGCAACTCACGAAGTTTCAGCCACATGGCGTATAGTACTAGCTTTCAAATCAGGTAAATTCTAATTCCTTCTCTGGGGTCTTTTAGAAATCCCACAGCCAAATCAGCAGTTTAAGTCAGTGAACGAAGTCCATGTCTGGATATTACAGATTATCGCCGAAGTTAACACTAAGCTGTTGAATTGAAGCCAATAATGAGTTGCTCCATCTTGCAAAGATAGGTGCAAACATTGTCATTCCTAAAAAGCAGGAATGACCTGCAGTTGAAGGAGTTTACTGTACCGTGCGTGACAGAGCATCTTTAGGACCCTGTGGAGTTTCAAAGAAAAATGGTCCGAGGATAAACTCTGCAGTAAATTCATCAACAGTCCTTAAACTGGAATGCAGTAGTTGATGCAGGACATTAGGAGGTAGTCCATATACGGCAATTTTGACTATTCCCAGCTCCATCTAAATAAAAAGTGGGCCTCGTCGACCATACAAAATTTTCCAGGCCACGCGTCATCCCTTCTATTCTCGCCAAACATGTCAAACTAATCTCAGGCGTGTTTGTGATCTTGAGGTTGTAGCGTTTGCATCACTTGGATATTATACGGATCACTAATCTATCGCAGGATTTTCTTACTGTCGACCACGGAATCTCAACTCGCGTGACACTGTCGACCACGGAATCTCAACTCGCGTGACACTGATCGACCACCACTTGCCGAATAGATGGACTAGAGCTCTTTCTAGCCACAGCAGTAACGACTTCTTCGACAGTTTCAGTCCAACCGGTTTCCGCCCTCTTCCGGTAGCACCCAGATCTCCAGTCTCCTTCAAATTTCATCATCTTCCTCAATCATCCTCGATAGGACCTTTTCGCAGATCTCAACGACGATAGTCACGCAGAGCACTAAGACTGGTGCTGCCGTTCTGATAAAATAATTTTCAGCTCGGTTTTTTTTTTTATAAGGGCATGATTAACGATGACGAACGCACGCTGACTGATTCTCTGGCTACGACTCAGAAGTTTATAGAGGTTTTAAGTTTGCATAAATTCGATAAAAGCCACCTGGTGGTCAAAACTTGTACTAATTTTTTATTGCAGAAATCTCTTTTCCTCTTGGTCCATATGCATATATTCCAAGTTTCATCGAAATCGATAAGCATAACAGGTTCTACAGGCCTCTAGATAGTATAACTTCATTTATACTACCGGTATATAAAATTATATTCTAGACTAGAATTGATATCAAAAGCGATTGCTTATTGTATCAGAAAATATAAAAAAATGCAGTGTAAAAGATGATCATGTTACTGAACCGTACGTTAATAGGATCTGACTGTATTTTACATAATGAATTCTTATTGTGGTGGAGATTGAATAATAATTTAATTAAATATTATAGTTTGTGAGTGTTGGCGAAGTTTAATGGCACAAGAGCAAGATGTGGTTATGTACTCAATCAAAGTGTAACTTTTGATCCAGGCGTTTTGAAAAATATAAACAGACAAAGTGTTGACAAGGAGGAGGGCTTAAAATAGAGATGATCTCTAGTGTATCCTGTGGGTGCGTCACTCGTGATTATCAGAGACGGTGCATGCAGGAACTGAGATCACTGGGTGTCTCGGAAGGTCCAGCCTACTTCCTGAAGGAGGTAAGCTCCCTAAGGAATTAAATACTTCTGATGCCAGTTTCTCTTATACAATGTTATTAATTATGTATTTTGATGTTCAGCAAAATGTCAACTATTATTAGCCTTTCAAATAGTTCCATGATGTTTTGTGGAATACATTCATTTGTGGTTAACCGTTCGTTTTCAACATAAGTGGAATAATAATTAATATTACAATGGAAAATTGATTTTCAAGCATCATCATAATATATTTCCCTAAAATTATATATATATTCTTCCATCTCTATTTCTTGGATGTCTTAGCTATTATTACTTACAGAATAATGGTACAAGATGTAAAAAAATTATTATTTAGCATTTTTCCTTCTTGTTAAACAATTATTGAAAATGAAGAAAGGGCATGATTTAGAGGGACTCATAGAAACCACTTCTAGTTCAAAAGATTGAAAAATTTTCATTTTCAGAAGCATCCATCATAATATATTTCCTAATATATATATTCTTCCACATCTCTTGAATGTTTCTTAGCTATTGCACACCCTGAGAATAATGTTAAGATGTTAAAAAATTATTTAGCATTTTCTTTTGTTGTAACAATAAAATGAAAGAAAGGATTTAGAGGAGTCTCATAGAAACCACTTCTAGTTCAGAAAATTAGATTTCATTGAACCAACACACAAAAACAACAACTGATAATACTAAATGGTTATATTATATAACGACATTTACAATTCTCTCTCTCTCTCTTATTTTTTAAGATAAAATGGTATCGATGATTCTTCCTTTTATAAGAACCACGGGTAAAATGATTTTAGATAATTACTTTGAATTTTACTTATTTAGACGTTAATATTACCAGACAATTCCTTTGTATAACTTTCAGAAACAGTTGCTATGGTAAAGAAAAGCATTGAGATTTTCATACAAATTAAATCAAGAACAGTTACTACCTTATAGAAAAGATTTGGTTTCTATAAAATAAAACCATCAAAGAAATATTTTTTAAAAGAATACTATCTTATGCCCATTCATTTTCAGAACATATTTTAATCGAAAAATATTTTAAATCCGTTGTAACAATAGTTTAATAAGAAAATCTTGAATAGGTTTCATAAAATAAAAAGCATCAACGAAAATTTTGAAGAATACTTTAATTTATGCCTATTCATTTTTTGAATAACTGTTTTTAATCTTATCTGGTTCTTCTATGTCTAAGCTGCAGTGATTTGTACGATTTTTTACTCAGAGTTTTTTTTTTTTTTCCTATAAATGTTTGTATATTCCTGAGACCTCTTGTATATTATTTATTCCCAATGTCTTCAATGACAGACGGCTTAACTTTCATTTTAGATGAACAAAGGTACAAGGAATCAAACAGTCAAATACAGTCTTGATCCAATAAATTCAAGAAACGGATTGGACCCTATTAGGAAGAATAAAAGCAATGTAGAAACTATTTACTTTTTTTTTGTTCAGTTATCATCAATTGTATTCTTTAATTTGTGAATGTTTGTGATAGAAAATTTTTAATTAATTTTAATTCAATTATTAAGTCAACAAGACATCAATACAGTATTTATAAGCCTTGATTAGAGTAAGAGAAAATATTTGTCTAGGATTTCCAGGGTATAAAGCATTTATAGATTTAGTTTTAATTTAGGAAAAATCTGATTACATTTACTTTCTTAAAGATGATTTTTTTGTGCTTATCTAAATGTAATAACTTATTCACCATCTTACACGACTCTATTATAAAACAAATGCAATAATAATTGAAACACACACTCAACAAGAAAATATTTTGATAGAAATCGTAGAAAATAATGTAATGGATGATAAAAATATCAGTCATATATATCACAGGGAATATAATATCTAGGGAATATAATTTTATTATAAATATCATAGGAATATAATATCGCTATAAATATCATGGAATATAATATCATAAATATCATAGGATATATTTTTTATTCCCTATACAAGCTTGGAATAAAACAATGAAACTCAATCACTGAATTTGGTAGGAAGCAATTGCAAATAACAAAGAAACGAAAGATGCTATTATAAAATAATCAAAAAACTATTAATATTTCCTTTTCTGCATAGTGAGATTAACTAGAAATCTCACTATACTGTGAATAATTTTTTTTTTTAATAATTAAGTTCCAGTTAAAAATCACAGAATAAATTCATCCAATTTAAAAATGTTAAAAAAAATCAAATTACAAAAAACATATAAATTTTATATATTTTTTAAGCAACGTTGTTATAGAGAAAGATAAAACAGGGTCATAAGACCCGACAGTGACTAACAGAACTTGATAGAAAGAAAGTAGATGAAACGAAGTATCCTTACTTAGATTGATTGTTCGTTAACGTCGCACATAAAAGCAACGTAGGACTACTCGCGACACACCTTGTAATTTTGAATCTCGGTAGAAACGAAAACGTCTCTGAACTTGACACTGCTTCTCCAAACTCAGTACACCAGGGAGACTTCAAGCACAAACGGTTTAATGTGGTATATCCCTTACGGTGGTTTTCAATGGCATCAGGACTCAGACCCGACTCGATGGAAATAAAACTGGTTTCGAACTCGTGACCTTGACCGAACTATATCATTCACAGTTGAGTCTCTTTCAGATAAACTATTTTCAATCTTCTGAGTTTTCTAAGTATGTAATACAAATCCTGAATAAACAGGATATGCTTGAGAGACTCTAAAACTGCATGGTATATATACATCATATATAAAAAAAAAAAAACAGCTCACCAAGAAGGTATGCGGTGTAAGAAATTTACAGTGCTAGAACATTTGGAGCGGAAAATGCAAAGAAATTGCACCAGGTGTCCAGACTAGAATGGCAGACGATAGGCCTTTGAACTGCGCACTCAGCAGGTGTATATAAAGAGCTTGATTATACTCATCATCAGGGTCAAATTTTCTGCTGCATTGCGTTTGATACCATTCAATGACTGGAAAAACTGCTCGATTCCATTGATTCAGTTCATTATGAGCAACTGTCAGGTTTGAAGAGGATCGTATCATTGGACTGAAAGAGGCAGGTTGGGCAAATCAGAGAATCGGTCATCATATGAGTCAAAGCGATGCAGAGATTAGAAGATGCTGGCAAGAATGATGGACAATGGTGATTTCAAGCGTCATGATGATGGCAGCCGACAGCCTGTCGACGAGGACTCCGAAGATCGGGAGGACAGTGATTGTGATTCAGCTGTCACAGCGCCGATTCATCCCGCTTACAACCATCAGACGTCGACCCGCATTCGGTATCCCCCTGACCAATCCCAGACGGCGATAGAGCAAAATCTACGCTCGTCACGACCGTCAACCTGCACGTCGAGCCAGATTACCTGGTTTTACCGATCAGGTGGAATGATGCTAACTGGTGAATAGGTTTAGCGACCGTCCGCCAACTGTTTCCTACAACGATCATCGATTGAGGAACGCCCAGGGAAGCGTGCCGATCCTCTTCATTGTGCGCCTCACGGGTCCCTCAACCAGGAGTTGTAGGATCCGGGGCCACGTTTCCCTTGAACCTGGACACTGATTGTCGATCTTCGGAAAGAACACACTTACCTGCACAGCGGTAACGTCGGACGACATTCTGAGACCTTGTTTTTTAACCGTTCCTTTTGCAGTACCCTGACCTTATTTTTCAGAGATAATGCCAGACCACAGTAGCGGCGTGTTGCTACTGAACCTGTCTTATAAGCCAAGACTTCTGCCAGCCAGACATCTCTCTCCAATCGAGAGCACGGATCAAGATAGGGAAAGCGACTGCATCTACCAGGAGATGTTGCAACACCGTACATGGAGCTGCTGGTGCATCGGCTTTTACATGGTGGTACAGTGCGAAAAAATGAAAATTACTAAAGAGTAAAAGTCACTCATGTAGTGGTAGTATAAAGCATTGAGAAAATATTATTGTAAATATAAATTATTTGAATGCATAACACAAACTTCCATATCGCATAATTAACGCTACCTCTTTGTTTTCACTTCAATAAGCATTTATAAATTAATATGTTTTATAAACCAATTCCTGCAAGGGACCTAACAAAGTAGATCTGTTATCTTAATATCACATGAAATATCCTGGGTTCGAGATTCTCATTAAAAACATTCAATATATACACTCTACATATACATGCATGGACGAGTCATTAAACTACACGCCTACCCAAAGCTGGTATTTAACAATTCCTGATAATGCTATCGAGATTTTCTACATTAGTCTGCCTTAATCCAAGAACTTCTGATTGATATACCGCCTTTAAAGCTTTGAGAAATAAGGTTTAAATTCTAAACAAAAGTGAGTCTATGTATAACTTTTGTGAAGCTGCTAGCCTATGTAAGGCAAACCAATTTAAGTCTCAAAAGATTATAAATAATTTGCAGGGTCCCATGACTCCTATCACGAAGTGCAAATAAAATGGTCGTTGGACCTAATGATTTGTGCAGGCGTGTAATCGAAGGACAGATTAATAGCCTTTTTGTCACAATTAACTAATGATCAGTAACGCTTATATAACCAAGTTATCAATAAAGTAAAAATAAGGGACCTTATAATCCACTGCGATAAAGGTGCAAAACAGAAACATAGTCTAAAATAACATTTATTATATTTCATGATATCAAAACAATAAAACTCTCAAAAACTCGTGCTAGAGTGACGTATATAAAACTTTGATTCAGCATCTCAATGCGTAAATAATAACAATTACAGCAACATGAATAATTCGTACGATGGGTAAGATTGTATCAAAATATGATGCTGATACAAATATAACTTCACTCATAGCATTGAATGTTTTGGCCTATCGAAAGTCCTGGAATATAAGTTAAATCTAAGAGAAACAGTAGATGTTGAAAACGCGGTAACAAGCGATATCCGATATTTTTCAGAGTTTAAAAGGAGAAAAGTAGGTAACATTAAAATGTAAGGGAATAAATGAGACGTTTGAATCACAACATCGTGATTCAAACATCCCATATAATCTGAATCATAAAATAATCTGAAAAAGACAGTTATTTTTTTTCAAAATAATTGATGTAACATGAGGACATTGTAAAGACTATTGATCCGAAAACTGAGATCAAATTTTGTAGAAAATCACCTTAAAAATATGTAATTAGCTACTTTAAAAATACATATAAAAATAAACTCTCTTAGGAGTGCATATAAATATATAATCAAAAGATTTTTCTTGACAACGAAATATATTTTTCTTAGTGTACAGATTTTCGAGATCTTAAATCTATTAAAATATATTTAAAATCAACTTTCAATTCTCAACTTTGTGTAGATTAAAATATTCAACGCCTGAAATTTCTGAGCAATATTAGTTCAGAATATGAGCACTAGAAGGGGTTAATATGGATAATGGATATAAGTCATCAAATAGCATAGTAATCCACTCTAAAATTGACTCTGAAATTAAATTTCAAATTCAAATTTATTTTCAAAGTTTAAAACATTTCTAAAAGCGGATAAGGACTTGAATTTCTGGAGTCGAAAATTTAAATTTTTCGAGATGTATGCTTATTGAATGGAATGTATTTTATCAAAACTAGTTACTGATGAAATATCTTGGATTTATAAAAATACAAATAATAGATATGTTTCAATTATGTTTTACAACTTTCATTTTGTTAAAATAGGGACAATTTAAAATATTTTTTGCTAGCACGTGAAAGATTGTATTTAGCAGTTAAATTAAGTAATTTCACTGAATGAGGCTATTTTAACATAAAAAATAACAAAATACAGTCTATATTTTAAGTTTTATTCATTAAAAGATAATTTACAAACATTCTAAATTAAAATAAGGATAAATTAATTTTAAAATAAATTTTTTCTGATTTATATTTTTGAATTTAGATATAACATGTGCAAAAGATTCTTTATAATCCTAATAATCAAAACAGGTAAAACTGAATAAAAAGTTCGGAAAGGAGTAGATTTCCTGATTACTATGTGTAAGTCATACAATGCTTTTTGTAAAGACATTAAAAAAAATTTTAAGAAAATATTTTTCCTCACAAAAATAAGATTACAGCTGGGAAAAATTGCAAAAAGTTACTTGTTGATAAATGACGAAATGGTGATTTTTTTTTTTTTTTTTTTTTTTTTTTTTTTAGATATTCACCCTAAAATCTTTATTTTAGATCACTTTGAAGGTCTAGAAAGTGATTAATTATTTCACTTGAGAAAAATTTAGATAGAATATTACGGTCCCATCTGTCTTTAGTCCATTTCAATTCTAATCCTTAATTCTGAAATTCCGATTTCCTCTTGATGTACATTATCAGAATGTTCATACACTCTTTCAACAAAAACTTTTTTTGGTTATAGAAGTTTTAAGCAAGATTTTTCCAAAGCTTTCAGATCTCTTACAATATTTAATGCCACATTTATATGAATGAAAAGGCAAATGGAACTTAGAATTCTTTTGAAACACAGTAAAGTGACAACACTGAGCTGGTATTCTCATTCTCTTACACCGCTAAAAAACATAGGGGGTTAAAATGCAGTTTAGATCTACCACTTGGCGCGATTTAAAAAAATCACCGAAATAGCGCTATTTTAGAGTTGCCATGCATGCGTCGGCGAGTAAGGGGGTCGCTTCAAGCAGCATTTTTCCTATCTCCGTAATGTTAAAAACGACCAAGTTTAAGGGATGTTTTTTAAAAATTGACTGCTCGTACAGTCACCAATTTTGGTGTAATCATTTATTGTATTATTATTATTTTAATGAGAGATTTTGTCAAAATAAGAATTCAAAAAAATTTTGTGAGTAAAAATGTAAATAAAGGCTCGTCCTTTTGAAACTTTTCACGTGTTTCTCCACATATAATTTAAAAAAAAAAATAACTAAACCAAATTTTAACAATTGCCCTCATTAAAATAATAATAATAATACATCAAATACACACAAAAAAAATTAATAATTGTGTGACCAGTCAATTTTGTAAAAATGTTCCTCAAATTTGGTCGTTTTTAACATTACGGAGATAGGGAAAAGGCTGCGTGAAGTGACCCCTTACTAGGTAATAGGTAAACGAGGTTACCACGTTTAGAAAATTATCGCCAAACAATCTTCCTTGTTCAAGTGGTGGGGAAGATAAAGAAAAATTCTAAGAAATTTTTTTGAAATCATTGCAAAGTATCAAAATCTCTACAAAACAAAACTGGTGAATAACTTATCATTTGTTTCTTATTCTTTGTTTCAGAATTTATTACGTAATTTTATTTAAAGATAATTTATCAAAGTATAAGAAAAAATGTACTGGTGCTTTTTCAGTTCTCCCCCAATCCTCCAATGCCGCAACATGATTACGGATTATTTGGAAATAGTTAATTCTTATAACGTAATATTCTGTCTTGCTGTTTCTCCAAAGAATATAAATTTATTTCAACATTGATTTTCCTACTTACGTAGAAATATATTAAAATAATGAAAAGTTCACATTTCAGCCTGATATTTCTCATATAAAAAAAGGGTTATCACAACCCCTTCGAATACTTCATAGAGCAAATTGAGGGTCCATTTTAATGGATCAAGCATAACAAACTGTGACTCATTCCTCACCGAATAAAAGGAATAAAAATTTCCTAGGCTTTTTTATGTTCCGATAGATTCATTTCTTAAATAAACAATGTAAAAACCCTGAACACATTTTGATACAAATTAAGGATCAAATCATTAATATGTTGCAAGAAAATATAATTTGTTTAGAGGGGAATTCATATACTCATATAACACATATCAATAATATCATCACATAAATCTTCGCTTACATTCTATTTTAAATATATGAATTGAAATATCCAAAAATATACAAATTTAGTAAAATTAACCAAAATTGGTGTAATCAAGAAATATTTTCAAGCATTTCATTCACTAACTGAGTAGAGATAAAACATTACTCCTGCTTTCTTTTCTCCCAAAGAATAGAACACAGGACAAGAATATGCTATTGTAACATTATAAGGAAATAATTCCATTACATAGCAAAATTTATTCATACTTTTTTTTTTTTTGACGAGAACACATTTTCTCGCTCGTAAAAATAACTTCCTCTCTCTCACTCTATCTCTTTAATTGTTATATAAATGTAAAATACTTTCTAATAAATGAACCTTAGTTATTACTAAATTAAGTGGGTACGTTTTCTGACAGCTTATTTTTGTTTAGAGCTAATCTAGATAAGCCAGTAAACCTAGCAATTCTGAATTTAATCAACACTAATCTTAGTAAGCCCACCTTCTTTCAAATTTTTGCACCATTTGTTGTGTTTTTTTAAAAAAAAAATTCAAGTAATTTTTTATTTTATTTATAATGAAAATATTGAATGAAGTGCTTGGAATTGGACTTTAGGAGCTGAAATAACTTGTCTTCATACTTTTATAAGAAATTCAAGAATTTTCAAATCTATCTAGATTGGCATACAGTTTCCATAACAAAATAAACTAGAAAAATGTTGCAGCATCTCAACTATTTATTAACAATGAAAATATATAACAAGGTTACAGACAAATATCAATAATTTCATGATATGTATGAAACAAATGTGATCATTTCAGATAATTTTAAGGCAATAAAAAGCATTCAAAATTAATATCTAAAAATTCGAGTTTAAAATATTTAACGTAGTTTTCCTACACATTCTTACTCTTCCAGTAACATCATTTCATGAAAAATCCTTACATTAAATTGAAGTACAGGGTTATTTAAAATGAAACATCCAATTTCAAAATTCCATATTTTCAAAAATAAACGACACAAAATGATAAGTAATACAAGAATACAAAGGAAAACTGTTGAAGTTTTATATTGTGAATAATAGGTGGAATTTGTATGTTCTTCGTGATGTTATTTCGCGAAAGCTGTTTTAGAAGTTTTCACAGAGCTACCTCGCTGTTGGATCGGTCGTTGTGGACCAGATAACTTGACGTTACACAGCTGGTCATCTAAATCACCTGATATAGTTCATGTGATTTTGGGGGCTTGCAAAAGATAAAGTGTAAGCGCCAGCATTACATGCAAATTTATGCGAACTTAAACAACGGATTCCCACTGCTGTACGATAAATTACCAATAACACCTTGCAAAGTACTAGGTAGGAATTTAAATATCAAATTGACATTATACGTGTAACTAAAATAAGTTATATCGAAAACTTGTAAAAAGATTCCTTATTTTCTCTTTGTATTTATGTATCACTCATCACTTTGTGTTGTTTACTTATGAAAATATAGCATTTTGAAATCGAATGATTCATTTTGAATAAGCCTATATTTCTAATACAAGAAAGAAAAAGAAAATTAAATTAATTAATGAAAGATTAAAATCTAATTAAAGATATATATGTGCAAAATATATTACATTGAGAATCAAAATGAGAATTTCGGCTAAATATTTCAAGAATAATTTAATCATAAAATAATTTTAAAAATCAACATCGGGAGAAAGAGGCATGAATTAAATAGGCAAAGAATATTACGATTCTACGGGAGCTTTTTATACAATAAAACATTACAACTGTTTGTAACGTGTACTACTTTATTAACAAAGTAACTTTTTACGAATGTATCAATGATATTTATGAAAGAATTATAACAATTAAACTACTAAATCAACTATTACTTTTTATGTCCACTGGATTTGTATTTGATTTCTGGTTGAAACAATGAGCGAAGCCATACAAAACAGAATACAATAACAAAAGGCAAAGAGTTCATGAACTCGGGGAACAAATTTTGTTAACTGAGAGCAATGAATAAAAAATATCATTTGTATCGTTGCAGATGTACTGACATCACATATATGAAAAAATAGCATCCATATACTTTGTTAACAATAAATTTTCGTAATATTAGCTTCTTTAAATAATATTAACAAAATTTCAATTAAGAAATCAGACCAATACCATAAAAATTTGAAAGTGAAAATTTAATATTTATACGTCTTAAATGAGATTTAATTTTTATGAATAACTCTTTTTTTTTCTCAGAATAGCATCAACATTTTATCACAACGAATTAAAATTGCGCAATTGTAACAACGAGACAAAATGAATGATACTATGAAATGAATCTGAAAATATCGAGTTGTGCTATACACATTTAATAAAATACATTTAATTTTTAAAAATGAAACAAAACTTTTTCTTTTAAAATAGCACAAACCGTAACGGAAAGAAAGAAAATATCATTGTAAGATAACATTAAAATATAAACTCAAAGAAACAAGCGAATATCAACATTACAAATAACAAAAGTATAACAAAGATTAATCTTCGACTAAAAAATAGTGGCTCATCAAACAATCAGAAAGTAAATTTTTACAGTTTTGAAACCAACTTTATAATGAATGCATAAATTGAAACTGTACTCGTAAACTGTTAATAGATGAAATCACAATAGCTGTATAGAAAAAATCCAAAATTTAAAAACTAAAAAACGTACTCCCAGAAACAAGTAGTCGGATTGATAAGAGTCGATTCAAACTTTTTTTTCATGTGATTGCCGTAAAAGTACACACCAAAAACGATACAATGTTTTCCTTTGAAATAAAATAGTAACAAGACTTGTGGAGGAGGATTAATGGTTTAGGGAGAGAGAGCTTTTGAATGGAATGGCAGGTTTTTTTTTATTGACGTAATGATTATATTTGGCCAAACTGCGTTGGGATGGATCTGTAATGCCTTTGGTCACCCTTTTATGGGAAAATGGCTTCTAGAGAGCAATAATCTTTCCATACACTGCACTCTGGACCAGAATTGTACACAAAAGGTCTCACCGCAATACAAAACTATTTAATTATTTGAAGAAGCATACTTCCGACTTAATTTTTAGGGAAAATTCTCTTTTGTAAAATCCCTATTTAAGGTAAGAGTGCATCATCAAAGTAAATTTTAGTAATGAATTAAAGTAAATTTTACCTACAAAAGGATTTTTTATGCTCTTATTGGATTTCAAAATTAGAAAAACACCCAAGAAAGGTTTTGTTAATGTATATTTTTTACTGTCAAAAGGGTATTTTACACAAATATAAGCAAAAATTAAGACTTTCCACAAAACATAGTTACTCAAAAGTAAATAAATATATTGATGTTTTGTCAATTGAATGATACAGAATAAAACCTTATCTAGAGAAAAGACTATTTTTTGATAATAAAGCCCTTATGTGTTGGAAATTGTGTAAGTTCCAAATTCTGAGCACTGAAATTTTCTTTAAAAGTCTTTGCATTGTAAAAAACTTTTACTGAATAAAAAATTTCAAGAAGAATCTATTTTATGTATAGGTACTTGAAAAACGTATATATAAAATTTCAAGTTCATTGATGTATAATATTTTGAGATATTGTGTTTTTCAGTAATGAAAAATGTCAGTTTTAGAGCCTTACCGGTCAGAGAAATTCATGATCAAGTAATTTTAAAACAGCTGCAACTTAGCTTCTAAAAAAGACAGGAACAAAATTCAATCAGAGTTTTAAAGGCAAAAGATTGAATATTAATATGAAACTAAAAGTAAAAAAAGATCGATATCATGACCAAAAATTGTGTTTTGAAGGTGAACTGTCACCTGAATCGTTTAAATTGAGTAAAAGAGATCCCTCTGAAGTTGTGTAAACACTCATTTTCCCTCTGAAATGGTTATCAGAAACACTAGATATCAATGTAACATAGAATTTCTATAGTTAATGAACTAAGAGTTTCACTTTATTGAAGGCAATTAAATATACCCGTGTAAAAAAAGAAAAACATACGTTTGTTTATTTTATGACGATTGATTTGTACGTCTTGAGTTAAATTTAAAAGTCTCATATATTACGAAATGTAACATCTCATTAGGCCTCTTTATTAGGAAATGAATAATAAAGAAGTTACAGTACGTATTTTGTTTACAAATTTCATCACCCAAATTCACCAATTTAATTAAGATGCTTTTCCAACCTATATTATGCAATATATTTTATGCTGCAAGTAAAAAAATCAAATATTATAGGGGAATGTAAAAATATTTTTTAGTGATTAATTTTTGAAAGTAGCTCATATATTTTTTTTGAACTTCAGCATTATAAATTAAAATTTTGGTAGAATTTTAGACCTATTATTCAATTTCGAGCAAAACTCCTATTGTGAATAATTTTGAATTACAGTAATTTCTTATGAAAAAATCATGTACGTACATAACAAAATTCTCAAATTTTCTCGGCTGAATTATTTTCCGAATACTTTCAGCAGAATGTTGCAAAATTATACAATTTTTGACACAGATTTATTCTTGAATTTAAACATTAAAATGTTTAACCTGTATTCTTTTCATTTAAATGAAACTTATATTTAAGCTTCAGCAATTTTTAAAAATAATAATTAAATTTTAAAAATAGCTAAATTAAATGTTCATATTTTTTTGGCAAACAAATAACTCATATACGCAGATTTTTAGTGTATTTATAAGTAAACAAATAAAAATTAAGGTATCCGCCAACTTTCGAAGGAACTTTTTTTAAATAATTGAAAAATATCTTTTTATTTGCATTATACTTTAAGATATGGCTAAAAACTTGAAATACAATGTAAAATTTGCATAAATTAATAATTGTTTTAATATTTCAGCTCAAAATATACATAAAAATAGCAGTAAAATGGCACTTGTGCAAAACACCAAAACTGAAATTTGTATAGAGATATTTCAATTCTGTAAATTTTATTACGATGAATTGATTCTAATTTAGGATTTGTGCCTCTCTCACAGTTATAACCTTGAAAATTAAATATTTATAGGAAGTCGTACTTTAACATACAAAAAAAAACCGTACAAATTTGTGATAGTTTATGACTTTTATCATCAATAAAATGCAAAGTAATCCCATTATAACAATAGGAGAGGTTCAAGTCCTGAATTCATTTTCATAGAGTATTTCATGAAAGTATCATAACATTATATACATAACTGTTTTCAATAGGATGTTTTGAGCTGAAGGAAAATATGAAAATCTTGATTTTGAGAAAAAGCTGAAAATACATTTCAATCCAGAAACTTACCTAATTAAATAAACATTTAACATTAAAAGGCCCCTGATTTGTAAAGTTCACTATCTGTATTATTTAAATAAGTTATTTTTTTCTTCCTGATGGCCTTTAAAACTTTCCTACGCTTACATTTAACAGGTGTTGTATAACGCTTCAATTCCCTGATTCGATTGTAATCCAGCTTTTTGTATCCCTTCACAGTGAAGTAGCCCGGATTTTCAATGTTCAGCTTATTTAAGACTTTAAAGCAGCCTTGATGTCCTTCGTTAAATTGTATAGTTGCATCATATGCACCCAATTTCACAGTTTTCAAACAAACAAAAACTTCCTTTAGTATTCTTTATCAAATTACACCATTAAAAGATTTATTTGCATTTTGGGTTTTAGGAAATTCATCTTGCATGTTGGAAGATATTTTGATGGCGATATTACGTAAAATAACATTGAAAAACAAACATTAAAGCTCAATTTCCGGTAGCAGAATGCTACTTCCAGTTCTAAAATTTGACACAGACTATTATTAAAATGCTTATAACTGAAGTTCTATGTAAGATAGAAACAAAATTGAAACTGTTCTAGAAAGCTAAGAACTCCGGCATTAATAATAGACAGTAAATAAAAAAAAATCGACTTTTTGACCGAAAATCGCGTTTTA
Source organism: Nephila pilipes (assembly GCA_019974015.1). Classification (NCBI taxonomy): domain Eukaryota; kingdom Metazoa; phylum Arthropoda; class Arachnida; order Araneae; family Nephilidae; genus Nephila; species Nephila pilipes. Next base: position 92,905 of record BMAW01128250.1, on the reverse strand, counting down.
AACGATTCACAGGAAGGAATTATTCGAATGATTCTCTCAAAAATCCAATAAACCTGCTAAGTCTTTGTATATAATTTAAAATTTAAGTTAAGGTAAAATGTGTTACTTTGATAAATTTAAATAATATTTTTCGCTGAGAACAGTATTTGTACCTTTTCAAAAAAAAAAAAAAAAAAAAAACAAAAACGAGCTTAGAAATTCTTTGATTTGTTAGATTGAGTAGATGCTACATTACGGACTATATGTGACATACCTTATAATTTTGACACAAAATCAAAAGTCAAAAATGATCTTTGAAATATCACATCACTTCTCACAAAGTTAATTTGGAATTCAGTAACATTTAACTAGTAGTCTTTATTGACGCACTCAATTTTTTATGAAATAAAATTTGTAATCTGTGCGATAGAAATACATAAATTATTTTTCTTCTTCAGTAAATAAATTTCTTGAAAACTTTACATCGGAAATTTAAAAATACTATATAAAAAAAAAAGGTGAAATATTTATTTTATGTAGCAACATTGAGCCAAATAACTTATCATAAGTGTATTGGATTTTTTAAATATCGACGATAAAGCACAAAATCCTCAAAATATCGATTTGTTTATTTATTTTTTTAACTTAAAAAATAAATAAGTATATGAGAAAATTTTCAGAGCTGTATGCGGGTAATGACGCCCCGGTTTCAATTCTGTCAAGGCTTTGAGATTACGAGTGATTGCTTATTAAAGTCGCACTGAGAAGGAACACGAGGGCTATTGGTGACTGACCTTGCAATTCTGAACCTTGGTCTAATGATTAGGACGACACCTGAGCTGACACCTTCCCCTCCAAAATTCCACACCACTCTAACGCTCGGGACCTCCATCAAATTTAACGCGCATCAGCTCCACTACACGGTGGATCTTTTGTGGTATCAGGATTCGAACCCACGACTCGGCGTAAGCAATATCGGCCTCGAGTCCACGACCTGACTACAAGGCTACAGCTGCCTCTAACAAAGCTTTGAGACATCGCAACTCAATAAAAGCTCACGCTGCTAAGAGTCAGTAAAAATATCAAATTGTTTTTTTTTCCAATTCTTAAAATGAAGTGTATATATATATATATATATATATATATATTTCTACTACAACTCATTCCTCCAACCTCTTCGTTGCTTATAAACCTTTTTCGATCCCCTTATATAATCACTCTTATTCGCTACACTTCAGCGTAATAATGATAGCTTACATAAGTCGCAATTCATTCACGAGAAAAGATTCTCGAATCAAATAACGTCATTCAAAATTCCAGAAGGTTAGTTGAAGGGAAATGCGAATTAGTACTCCGTTATAGAACTTTTACATAAGTTATTTACATTGTATAACATGCCAGTAAGTCCATATATCACATCTCTTTCAAAAACTTTCATCTTATGCTATATGATACATGGAATAAAAGAGTAATAATTATATTATTTCCTACTTCTCTCGTATGAAAATAAAAATGACATGTATGCGAAAGTATTTAAATAATAGGGTAATGAAAAGGATGTTATCAAAAGTTTAGTTGTTTTATGTGGTATGTGGTTAACTCGAAAGTCTTCTTCCTATATTGATGTTACCTGTGTAATGTGTGTATGGATATCTTAATTGAATAGGTTGTAAAGAAACAATATAAATGAATGAAACATTTCTGTCGAATAAATTGTTTACATCCAAAACGTGAATATAACTGTAAAACCATCTGCTCCATTTTGCAAGAAACAGCACTACAGATCAACAAACATTTTTAATAAAATAAAAATAAACAAACTTTAATGAAAATTACATAATTTTCAATTTGTATTACTCATAATGACACTATAATGAAAATTACCGTAGATCGCAATTTTCATCATTATATTTAACTTGCATGATGTTAACGAATTTCATATTATTCTAAATTATGATAGAAAATTTACGATAACATTTGTGTATTTTTAATTTTTTTTCTAAAAACTATTTTTAATATATGCAGGAACACGTTAAAAATGTTACAAATTACGAGTGCAATGCAACTCAGCATAAAATTCATTATTTGAAATATATAGCAATTTATTAAAGTTTTTTTTATAAAGAAATTACAAAATTTTACTACTTTTTCTTTTACTCATTACACTCTCACACACACATATTGCTTATGTATTTTTTAAAATAATTCATTACAAATTATCACGAGATTTTTTATTACAGTATACTTATCAAAATTAAAAGTTAATTTTATATCTGTTAAGACTTTTCAAATTGAAATTTTCTATCAATGTAAACTAAACAAGTTTTTCTGAGCCCACTTTTTGGTGATCATCTCCATTTCAAATTCCTAAAGTTTTATTTAAGCAATAAAGTAGAAGTCTAAAATTCTTCTAAATATTCTTCTGGAAGCTCTGAGTAAATATGTATAGTGAAATTGTGTATGGATTTGATTTGATTGTGCATGAAATTATTTAAGTTTAAGAAGTAATTTTTCTCTCAAGTACTGAATTTGAAATTTATGAATTTTAAAGATTTTTTCAGTGAAATTAGGAATTAAACTTTGTAAAAAAAAAAAAAAAAAATACCAATGTTTGGTAAAATTTCAGACATAAATTTACGAATCAAATTATGAAAGGCTTAGGGAAAACACTTAGTGCGAAAATATTGAGTTTTGAAATAATTTACAAATTTTAAGAAATTATAATCGAATCTTCGTGTGCCATTTCTTTCCACCTCAAATGCACTATAAAAAATACCAGATTACACACACAGATATATATATATATGTGTGTGTGTGTGTGTGTTGTGTACACACTTATATGTGTGTATGTGTGTGTACATAACTAAATGGAAAAATTTACAAATATTGTATTAAAAATTAATTTAATCAAGTTTTATATATATATATATATATATGTATGTATGTGTATGAACATATGTATATAGTTATATAACATATATATATATATATATATGTATGTATGTATGTATGTATGTGTATGAACATATATATATAGTTATATAACATATATATATATATATGTATGTGTATGAACATATATATATAGTTATATAACATATATATATATATATATATATATATATATATATATATATATATATAAATCAACTTTGTTACATGAAATGCATACTACAGAGACACATTGTAGCACTTAAAGACTGATGAAAGCATGGTAGCCATAAAACGAATTATACGCATACATTATGAAACAAGCAGATAAAGGCTTTATTGACAGAATGGCGTAAGTAAAAAGCACTGTTTGACCATGAGGAAGAACAACAAATCAAATTCCCTTAGTATGGATATGACCTTCTCTACCTGCAAAGGCTGCTTGACACCGTCTGTTCATACTCAGTACCAAATTATGCAGCTGTTCTTGAGGTAAGAATTACCACTCTTCAAGGAGCACCTGTTTCAGCTGTCAGATGTTCTTCGGAGGATACGATCTTGTTGTCAGGTGCCTTTCCAAAGCACCTTACACATGTTCGATGGGATTCAAATCAGAAGAGCATGGTGGCCAATACATTCTGCATATATCCTCACTTTTTATAAGCTCCTCAACAGCAGGGGTTCTTTGTCAACGTGCATTGTCGTGCTTAAAAATAAAGTCTGAACAAATGGCAACTCCCTCCACACGTGTGGGAGGATAGTTTCACCGCCGTAACGATCTCCAGTATGAGAACCACTGCCAAAAATCTGGAGCGTCATTCGTCCATTCAATATAATGCCTCCCCACTCACAAGCATTTCATGATTACTCCAATTGTATATTTCCCTTATGTTAGTGGGATGAAACCTGGTCCCTACCTTTCTCCATATCAAATGGCGCAGAGAATCGTTGCTCATACTTAAACGACTCTGATCATCAAACAGAACGTGACTCCATTGATGATATGTCCAGTTTTTGAATTCTTGACACCACCGTAAACGGGGCAGCCAATGGACTGCTGTAAATGGTATGCAGAGCACAGGTCGATGTAGATGTAGAATAGGCCACCATTATATTGACGTATGGCCACAGTAAACCGTGATACCTATAGTCCGGTTGCCGTACGCATCTGCTAAGCAATGCTGCCCGATGTCTGGTTCCCTTCTTTATTTTACTTGCGAAGCAATTTATTGGTCATCACTTATTGTTTTCCTCGGCCGACTACCAACAAGCATTCTTACAGTTGTTCCTGTCATTTAGAAAATTTCCAAGCTCTTAAAACTACACTTTTGTGAATTCCAAACACTTATACAACTTTCGTCAAACTACACCCCTCTTCAAGTTTGCCGATTATTCTACCACATGCAAAGGCATTCTGATGGTTTCTTGTAGCCATTATGAACGTAAAATTTCACTTTCGCTTGCAGGGAATGTCTGGAAATGCGTCTCATCTCCTGTTACCTTGGCACTGAGAGAACATATTTCACGCGTTTGTGTGCCGTGCCGTCCCCTCAGATGTCATAGTGCTGATATTTACACATGCATCCACTTTCTACTGAGCTATCTTTTCACTATACTGGTCGCTAAAAGCACTTTTCAACAATTTCATGATTGTATATCATAAAATGAATGTGTTACTAAGGTTTTGCACGCTAGTGCATGGAAATGTAAATATAGCTTTAATAATTCGGAGTTTTAATGCTCCAAAACTTTTTTATTTTTTAAAAAAATTACTTTTATTACAGCTATATAAAACAATCTCAAATCACTTTCAGGTAAAGTAAGATTTGAACTTACTTTTTTAAAATTAAAATACTTAATTCTAGCTTCAAAAAAGAGGACTTTTAAAATATTTCATCCGCATATTAAATAAGACAACAATGTATGACAATGTATGAGGATTGTAATAAGTCAGCTGTAATCCATACCTCTTGTAATAAGTTCCCCAAAATAATGTATCAAAAATTATCATATTTAAACACATCGACATCACAAGAATAAAGTTGTTGAACATTCACCGAGTAAAAAAAAATAGCTTGAAAACATAAAACGAGGGAGGAAAATTTTTTTTTTTTAAAAAAAAATATGATTGTAAAGAAATTTCTTATGCACGTAAACACGAGAATCGTTCAATAAGTCCTTAGAGATGGCTCTTGTTGCATCAAAAATGGTTTGTTAAGTAATGTTTGGTTAGCATTATGACTCACTAGACTGCTGTCTAGTTTAATTTTTATTAACGTCACTCTAGAAGCAACACGAGGGCTGTTGGCGACAGACCTCGTAATTTTGAACCTTGAACAAGTGACGAGGCCGACACCTGAGCTGGCTCTCCTCTCTTGTAACTTTCACACCACGCCAACGGGAGGACTTTGGGCCCCGACAGATTTAACGTGCATCAGACCCGGTTACACGGCGGCTCTTTAGCGACCAAGGATCGAACTAGCGACTGAACGAAAACCGCCGGTCACGAATCCGAAGCCATTTCCACTAGACTACCGCGGCCACACTGTCTAAGTCTTACTTATTTTCATCACATGGTTTAATTTTACTGTCGACAGAAGCAAGATTGATTGATTGGTTTCATTAACATAGCACTAGAAGCAACATGAGGGCTAGTGGTGATGGACCTCGTAATTTTGAATCTAGGATAAGTGACGAGGACGACGCCTGAGCTAGTACCTCCCTCTTCCAACTTCCACATCACGTCAACAGGAGGACTTTGAGCCTCGACAGATTTAAAGTGTTTCAGCTCCTGCTACACTGCGGGTCTTCAGTGGCAAAAAAGACACGTCGAACTCACGACTCAACGAAAAGAACCGGACGTGAGTCCGTGACCATGACCACTAGGCTACCGTGACCACGTCTACTGAAGTAAGAAACTTATGTTTATTTAGAAAAATGAAGGAAAAAAATGAGTTGCCAGCGGTGATTAAACATTTGTATTTAAAAGATTTGTATACAGAAAGAGATCAAAACTGAGTTGGATGAAGTTCAGAACACATTTGCTCCAGTGTTGGCAACTGTTTACAATTGGGTAAATGAATTTAAACGTGGCAGTACATCCTCAAATGTAAATGTCATTGGAGACGTTCAGTGGAAGTGACTATTCCCGGAATAATTGACGAAAATCCACGATATGGTTATGAGTGATCGACGAATCAAAGAGCGGGAAATGGTTGAGACATCTGGCATATCGCAAGGTACAGTGTTTTAAATTTTGCACGAAAAATAGGGTGTGAAAAAAAATCTCGGAAAATGGGTGTCGTGTTTGCTCTCAGTGGAAAATAAACGCAATCGTGTTGTCGACTCTAAGGCTATTTTGGAGCTTTTTCGTCGCAATCCTGACAAATTCTTGCGTCTATACATAACTGTAGACAAACGTGGATACACTACAACACTCCGGATACAAGGAACAGTTAAAACAGTGGGTTTTTGATGGCGAACGGGTTCCGCAGAAAGCAAAGACGATGAAATCGGATGGGGAGGTGACGGCCAAGGTTTTTTGGGATGCACATGGAATCATCTACACCGATTACTTGGGAAAAGGTAAAACAGTAACTGGAGAGTATTGTGTGTCATTATTGCTCGGGTTGAGCGAAGCAATCAAGAAAAAACTTCCTCATTTAAAAAAAAAAAAAAAAAAATCTTCTTCCATCAAGACAATGTATGAGTGCACACCTTTACTGTTTCGATGGCTATAATCATTGAATTAAAGTTTGAATTATTACAACATCGACCGCATTCGCCGGATTTGGGGGGGGG
>BMAW01128250.1:0-85794 GCA_019974015.1 Nephila pilipes | reverse complement strand
AAAAAAAAAAAAAAAAAAAAATCGGACGGATCCAGAAGAGAAGCTCACTTTAGATTGTAGGCATTGGACAGCAATCGGATATTGAAAAGGAAGAACTCCTTTTCCTTCTTTGCTGTGTTCTTCTAATAGTTGCGCCGGTATGAATATTAATTCAACAGGTGTCACTCAGAATACTCGCAATTTGCAAGTAAAGATTAATTGTTCTGCTCTGCCACCTCGTGAGAAGATGAGAAGGTCTAAGTGGCTCTTGACCGCCTCGTGACATAGTGAGAAAGTGAAAAGCTGCTTAAGGAGGACCATCACAACTCTCTAGCGATTGCATTAAAATTTTTGTCATTGATTCTGATGAATACAGATACCTGACATCTTAGCTCAACATTCAAGGCCACATTGTTCACTCAAAGAATGCATTATAAGTCATTAATAGTTGTACTGGAAGGTCGTCTTGTAAATACTTCCCACTTTTACGATTATAAAGTCGAAGGGAAAAGGTTTAGAAGTTTATAGAGACACAGGACTCACAGAATAGAAATAAAAGACATATATTGATATTCCTAACAGAAATACCGCATGATGATCCACCCCTCAATTTTTCAAGCCAATAATCTCTTTTTTTTCTGACAATACGCTTTGAAACATTCAAGAGCAAATATCCAACGCAATGATTCAAATCTCATTCAAGTAAAATAATTAGACGAAACTCAAATGCCTCTGGTGTGAAGAACATCGCCAAACCCGTAGCTTCAAAATTATAGGAAAACAGGAAATTCAATCTACATCAACTGTGACTAGGATGTGCCCCTAGCTTGTCGGAAACGTCCGAATATCGTAAAAGGAGCCGAACTGAATAAAAAACCAAATTTGACAAAATTTCACCCACAAGCAATTACCTCCAGAACTAAGCAATAGAGGGAGCCATGGGATAAAGTGCCAAATAACTTCCAATAGCATTTATGGGTTGTTTTTTTTTCAAGCAAGGTGCCATAAACTTGTTAACAGGATTCATTTGTTTTAAATAATTATTTAAACAATATTAAGCTAAAAAGTGTTCAATATAGTATGAAAAAAAAGTATTATTTTATCTAACTGGACATGCATTCTTATAGTGTTAACTATCACAATTGTGTCATTTATAGTAAATTATTTAAATTAAAATCCTCCAAAACAGTTTTTAAGCTATTCCTCTGTTTAAAATAGAATAAATTTAAGGTAGCAAAGGTATTAATAAAGAGTTATGTGGCCTTATATACTTATATATATATGTATATATATATATATATATATATATATATATGTATATATGTATCTCCATATAATATATATATATATAATATATATATATATATATATATAATATGTATATGTAATAATAATATATGCTCTTCTATATTCGAACCACGATGGGGAAAGGCAATTATTACAAATTCGAAATCATAACCGCCTTAATTATGCAGCATAAGTTTAGGCTTAAAATATAAACAATAATTCAGAATAATGTAGCATATTTTTGCCTCAATAAAAAAGAAAGGAATAAAAAAGACTTCATGCAAAATATTTATATACCTTTTTTCTTTATAGTAAACAATTATTAAAAAATACATGATGCATTGAAGTTTAAATTTTTCAATTTGAGTATTCTTATTAATTTTTTTTTAAAAAAAATAAAGGTTTTGATGCAATTTCGTATTGACATATATCACCGCAAATTGTTTTGAGTCGGTTTCCGCATTTATTAAAATTTATATTTTTATAGTAATCACTGTACAAAATTCTGAATGTTTGTTTTTTCGTTCTCATTAAAAATATTTAATTAACACTGTAGATCTTTAATAAATGAAATGATTTGATTTAAAAAATGAAGAAGCCAAAACTGATGGTCCTCAAACAGGAAAGTGGACTACATATTGAAACAGCGAGAAAAGCAGTTTCTTTGTAATACTTGTTCATGACGAGTGGTTTTTATGCACTTGAACGATAGGGAAGGGCAATGAAAGAGAAGACATAGAAACGGTGTTACAATTTTTTTCCATAAAGTGAACATCAAACTGGACCCTTCCAATTGTGAAGGACTCGGTAGAAGCGTTTTATCTTTAATTCTGAACAAAAATAGCAGGGTATTGAGGGGTATTTGCAAATCATCAACAAAAATCAACTTAAAATCATCAGAAAATGGAATAAAATAAACGCAAACCTAGAAAAATAAAACCATAAAAAAGTGTTTATTTCAAAGTTAAGAAAATAATAAAAATTAAGAAAAAGAAACCATCTAATTTATCTTTTTAAGAAGAAACTATTTACTGGCTATACATAGTGGCTGTTATAAAATTCTTACCATCAAGAGTAATAACGAAAATTATTTAAGAACTTTAGAGCTTCTAAGTAAGTTTGATCAATTTTTAAAAGAACATATTAAAAAGTATGGCAATTCTGGAAAAAGATAATCTTTCTTATCTACCTGCTACAATTTGTGATGAATTCATTGAAGTCATGGCGTCAAAATTCTTGAAAGCTATCATCACTGAAATACAGAAAGCTAAATAAAATTCTATTTGCTTTGATTCTACCCAAGATGTAACTCATGCTGACTAAATAACTTTTATTTTACGGTATGTCCAAAATGGTACACCCATTGAGAGATTTTTGCAATTTATTAATATTAATGGACATACTGCAGAATATCTGATGGATGGTGTGGTTTCATTTTTGGAAAATAATAGCATTTCCCTGAGTAACTGTAAAGGCCAGTCATACGACAATGCCTCGAATATGTCGGGGAAATATTCAGGATTGCAAGCCCGACTTCAAGGGGAAAAAAATACGCTATATATGTACCATGTGCAGGATATTCTTTGAATTTAATTGGCGTTCAAGAAGTAGAATGTAACTGTAATGTAACAATTTACTTTGATTTTGTCCAAAATCTTTATAATGTTTTCTCATCGTCAACCCATCATTGGAATATACTAACATTAAATTTGAGCTGTGTTAGAAATCAAAATGTACTGAAAAACATAAAAAAACTCGTTGGTCAGCACGCGCAGATACAATTAGAGCTTTAAGCTCCGGATATTCAGAAATTGTCATGAGCCTGGATTACTTAATTAATGATGAATTACAGGCAGCGGATACTCGACTCTCAGCTAAAAAATTAAAAACTACTTTTTTAACTATCCTTTGGAATGACATTTTGACATGTATTTACAAAGTAAATTTATTTCTCCAGAGTAAAAATATAGATTAGTCGAAAGGTGTAAAATTATATATATATATATATATATATATATATATATATATATAAACCAAAAGATATTCTTTTGACTATTATGAGTCAAAAGTCGAGGAAGTATTCTTTATAAAGGAGTATCAAAGTGTTCACAAACGTGTAAGACAATGCAGTAACTTGCCTTGAAGGAAATAGACACCGACACAACATTTGAAAACAGCCACCGACAGAAAATTAAAATCGAAACCTTTTCACCAATAATCGACTCTCTAATTTGCAATATACAAATGCGTAGTAAAAAATATGATGAGCTTTTTGAAAATATTTCTAATTTGGATGAGACAGAAATTAAAAGAGCGTGCTAGAAAATATCAAAATTTTACGATAAAGAAATTAATGGAGAGGAACTGAACTTGGAATGTCAACATTTCAAGTCATATATGATCATTGATGGCGAAAAACAGAAGAAAAAGCAAAGAGAACAAATGGAAAAAAGAAAGATTAATAAAAAAAAATATATTACTACAAATGCAGATGAAGATTAAGAACAATTGTTGGATGAGGGAACTGGAATTGGGATGAACATACTCTATACATACATGTATGATGAAAAACTATTCACAAGTTTTCCAATATTGAAATAATAATGGGAATTTTCTTATCAATGATAATGACTCACGCAAGTAGAAAGCGTTAATTTTCAAAACTCAAATTGGTCAAAAATGAATTGAGAAATCGTATGACTCAATCACGTTTGAATAATTTAAGCCTAATGAGTATTGAAAATGAAATATTATTAACAATTGATTTTGAAGATTTGAATAATGATTTTGCGAATTTAAAAATGTATAGAAAACAAATATTCACATAAAACCTCATTTTACTATGGATTGCTTTTATTGAACTGTACATGTATACACACCAAATTAGATTAAAGGGTCGCAGGTGGGGCCTATTTTTTCATAAGGGCCCAGGGCCTCAATAAGTCTTAAGACGTTCCTGTTTGAACTTGCTTTTTATTGTTCTTCCAAACGAGTGTTATTCTCATGCACAACGATGACATAAATGAGAAACAAACAATGATATTTTAAATATTAAATTTGCTCTGGATAATTTGCCACCTTCTGATCTGAGTCAATTGAAGTGTGATACATGCTTACGCAACTAATTACTCATTCCGAATTTGACTTAATTTTTGAGAACATGCGGAATTGATAATCTTCAAATATTGAAGAATGATGTAATCTTTAACATTACGGGGAAGAGAGAGAGTATCATAGTTTCTTCATTAGAATCAGCAGATTTAATTGGAACTTTCAGCTCAGATCAGACAGATTTTGATAGCTCTGGGCTTGTTTGACTTAATTAAAGGAATTTAATAGAGGAAACAAAGGGAAATTTAGGAGTTGACAGATTTCATTTCTTACTATTTTTCTTACCTTAGGAGAATGATGGAAACGTCATCCACGTGTATTTTCGAATTCCCAAAACATTTAGAGGGCAAATAGGGTAACGATCAACTGGACAATTATCAAAAAGATGGTACTTAGTTTCAACAACTTGAATTTTTACTGACTTTGAATCGAATTGTGTCGGCAATTCTTTCATCAGGGATATTTCTGAAACAGAATGACTGATATTTTCATAGCGTAGCGGGTTAATAGAGCTTGCTTCTTGATTGTATTTTAGAACACTATTTTACTCTAAACTAGAAAATGAAGTCCATTTCAGCTCTTGAATTTTTGCATAAAAACTTTGGGCAATCAACTTGTGGTCACGCGTGAAGAAGTAGAATTATTAAACATAATACATAATTCCTTACAAAGTAGAACATTTAAAATATGATTGAATTTCTCAACTTCACCTTCACGCAAAGATGAAACAACACATAATTTGTATGTAGTTACGAGTATTTAAAGTCCAGTTTTACACACACACACACATATATGCGTGTATGTGTAATTTTTGAATGCTACAAATTTTTAGCAAATATATTCATTTTCAAGCTGTGAGTTTCAGTTGATTTCACATTAGTTTTTGAGGTTTGTCAACCATATTTGTAATGCAGAAGCTAAAAATTTGCTATATAGATATATATATCATTAGTATCATTTTGAGAAAAACAGCAGGCTACTCTTTTCTAATATAACATGCCACCTTAAAGAATTTTTTTTCCCCATTACAAGCTGGGCTTCGAACAATATTGAAATTATCGTTACGTATAAAGAGTAAACTTTAGAATTCTTCCCCTTCAATTGCTACTTTTTTTTATCTAAAAATCGGATAGTACTGTTTGGAAAAAAAAATCTGGTTATAGGAACAGTATTCAAATGAAATATTTAAGCCATTCTGAGATTGTTAATTAATAAATTGTTTATTTCTCTCAAACAATCAGTTCGTAAACTTTTAGCTGGCATCTTACAAAATATGAGAATTCATTGCAGGTTATAGCTTATATTTGCTGTGATTGTTTGCAAGGCGTAGGGGGAAATGGGTTCTGGGAGAAATTAATCCTTTCAGATGAACTGGGATCAGGATTTATATCACGAATTGCAGCAGGAGGGGGAAAAGGAAAACGAAGCCAGTAAATCCTGAAATGAATGGTGTTTATTACCTATGTGAAACCGCTATTTGAAAATCATTCAAACAACCACTTACATGAATATGTATTTTCACAAGAATGCAGTACATCCAAATCTCTCACTCATCACTCAATATATTTATACAAACATCTTATAAACTAAGCCTGATCTGAAAACAAGACTAAACTTGTCTGATAACAAGAAAAAAGCGAACTTAACGCATCACTAACTATTAATATTAGCCGCGATTCCTTTCAACGCCGCGGAATGACCAGATGCATAACATACAAAAACAATTATAAAATGACTATGTACAAACAATGCACAATTTTATATACCATAAAAAACAAGACTCTAAGTTCAAAGTATTTACAAGAACTTTAATTTTTAAACATAAATAATTATTTCTACAAATGTGTTTGCTGATATATTTTTTAAAATGCTTTTATTTTTCTTACTAATAAATTTAAATTAATTATTATAACTATTAAAAATTTACTGTATTAATGCAAATGTATAAAGTTGAAACGTTTTAACATTTTAAATTCAAATGGAATAATTTGTTTCAGCATATTTCCTGACATAATTGTATCTTATTTTAAGAGATAGCAATATGTATTATAAAGTTAGGGCAACGAGATTATATTCTTAAAAGATAAATTTATAATCATATTAACAAATTTTACACGTATGACGTATTGATTGTTCTTTAGCTTCTTATATCCTTCCTTGATTAATACGTTTGTGAACAATAATAAACTGTATGATATTTTCTTATTCATTTACACTATAATGGTGCATGAGAAGAGAGCATTGTCAGCGAATTTTTTTGAACGCGTGATTGAATTAATTAAAAAGAATAGGAATTGTATCAGGAAATACGAATGAACATTATCGTTTAAAGGAGAGAATGGACAAATTTAGTAAATTAAATTATTTAAGTGAGAAATTAATGGGAATTAAGTTAAATTATTACACACACACACACACGCACACACACACACATATATATATACTGCTAGCCATTAAAATCGTAACATCATGAATGAAAGCAAAGGCAAAAAAGATATTTACTATAAGCAAACAGTATAGCATGAAAATAAAACGATTAAATTTGCAAGCAGTTGGGAGTTTTACAGGAGTAAGGAAACAGTAGAAATAGCTGCCATCCCTGGAAACTAAAACGACCCTTACCCGGTAAAGCATGGAGTCGGACTGGGTTTGGATGACAGAAAAGGGAGACACATTCCATATTGTTTCAAGTCTATGCCAAACTTCATCCATCAACCTGCAGAGGGGGGGGGGCAGTCTCTCAGCAACCCATGACCAGATGTTTTCCATGGGTGACAGATCTGGAGACCATGGCAACAATCTAATACCTTGTGCACCGAGGAAGGTCGGAACATTACGTACAACACATGGTCTTGCATTATCTTGTTGGAAGATATTTTTCGACAGGCCTCAAAGATAGGAATCAAACACTGGACGTAAGATGTTAGAAATGTACCGATCTTCGTTCAAATTACCGTCAATCCGAACAAGGGATATCGTGTACCCAATGGCTGTCGAAACCATCACAACAGGTGCACAGCTCCTATGCCGATATCGAATGCAAACAGGCGACGAGCAGTCTCCTCGGAGCCTCCAGACACGTATGTGGCCTTCAGAATTCTGTCGCAGAGCCGGGACTTGTCTGAAAAGACGACATTGTGCCCCTCCTGTATCCAGCTATATTGTTCAGCGAGCCAGAGTCGCTGTCTATCTTTATGCTATATTATCAAGGGATGCCGAATTAATGGTTGCCAAACTGACAGTCCATGCTGCTGCAAATGTTGACGTACCGCACGAGCTAATACTGGGCACTCGGAAAATATGACCATTTCCTGATGATAATGTCCGTGGTGTGGTTCTATGATTTTGCAAGTCCGACCTCAAAATATGTCTCGGACGTTAGTCATGGGAGGTCCTGCATGCCGTTCAGTATGATCCTCAGCAATCCATTGGTTCCATATTCACATGATAGTGGTTGGATTTCGATCAGAGTGAAGGACAATATCACGGAACGATAATCCATACCCTCGACAGGTAACGATACTGCCTCTATCGAATTTCGACATTTGCTGTTGTTAAGCATTTCTTCTGATTCGAGGGATTACACGATATTCTGAGCAAACTCCGACCTTACACAACGCTTTCAGAATGAGAAATCCACTACACAACTTTTCTTACATGCAGTACTTCAGATGTCGTTTGTATATATTACTCCTGCTGCGGAGAAAAACTAATTATAATTAATAATTTATTTCTAATGCTCAAAACAAACAAAAATTTACTGAAAATAATTTGCTTATTTTTATTATAAATGAATTAAGATTACTTTATTCTGCTCTACGTCCGCTTTAACTACGTCTGCTTTACATCTATTTTAGTACTTTGAGCAAAAGTACAAATGCTAGTTACATGTTTATTGACTTTGTGTTACATACAAAAATGTCTTGTAAATTGTCTGAACATTCTATGTAAAAGAACATTTAAAATCAATATATCTGGAAGTAAATTATACATAAATACATCATAATACATTATTAACTATTTCAATTTTTCTAAATAGTAACTAAATAAGCATTGGTGAATGAATAAGATATAATTTATGTTTTATAGTTATAAATGGCACAATTTCTTGAGAAAATGGTAACAAACACCTATTGATTTAGTAATATCAGTTACTAAAATATATATGAACTTTACTATTTTAGCTTTTGTTATTCTTTTATGTTAGAAGTGTTAAACAATTGATTAAATTTTTTTAAAAAATAACTTTCAAATCATGGATTTAAAAATGATCTATGTTGTAAGATTTGATATTATTGGTTTATTGACATTATACAGCAAAATGTATCGAAAAAATATTGCGAAACTTATTACTAGGAATTAAAATTTATTAATTAACTTCATATTTTTCATCAATAAATTAATTTCCTTGAAGGTTGGAGACTTTCTTCTAGGACTCTCGCATTTTAAATTGCCCAGTCATTAACGAAGAAGCTATAATAATACATATGAATGTGAATTTTTCAGGCTATTGATACAAGTTTGTATTAATGTGGTATTTGTATTAAACTTTATAGTGGACCATCGAAATGTGCGTCTTTTAAATATTCTGTGAAAATTTGGAATTTAATAACATTTTTTGAGTTTCTTAAATGTTTTAAGTCGATGAATTCTGGTATTTCCACTAATTATATATAACAATTAAATCATTACATTATTTTTTAATTTTCTAATTATCGCAATTATACGTTTCAGGATTAAAGTGGCAAATTAATTGAAAAGCGTTAAAAATATGCAATTTGTGACACTTAAATTACAATTTCATTCACAAATGGTGGTATAAATTATACATTTTGATCACAAACTGAAAGCAGAATACTATTTTTTCACTTAAAATAATTGATGGGTTGTGGAATATATAACTAAGTATTAGGCGTATGGAATATGTTAAAAAGTAATAGGTATGTGGAATATGCTACAAAAGTAATTGGAATGTGGAAATGTAATAGGATAATTGAATATGTAACAAATTTATAGGTTACAATATAGGATACTGGAACTTATTAACAAACTGGAACTAATATGTTGGTACATAATATTTAAATTTAACATTTCGGCCCGCACCCCTAATAGGTACCATCACCAAGAAGCCCGGTCAAGGTCACCCAAATATTACAGCATATGCAGAGGATCGATACGTAGAGTTAAATGTATGACGCTCTAGAATTATAACGTCTAGTGAGGTCTCTAGGAACTTCGTTACTATATTTGTAAGAATAATTGCCAGGAAAACTGTCAAAAGCCACACACTAGTGGTCAAAATTGTGGAAACCTAACCAAATTTTTTTTTTTTTTTTTTTGGTTTGAAGACTTATTACACCGCTATTTTTAGAGTAATGTCATAAAATTACAAATCAATGGAAATATAATTTAGACAAAAATATGATGAAATAACTTTTATAAAGAAATTTTTATTGAAACAGTATTTATAGAGAAGAAAATTAGAACACATAGAAAATGCCTCAATAATAAGAAACAAGATTGAATTATTGTTTTTATTCATTCCAATTTGATCTTACGTCGCTTCTTATCAGTTTCTTCAGACGGCTTCATATAACTTCGATCAGATGAAAAGGAATGTGATTATCTTGAAACGAATTTTTGCGCTCAAAAACATTACATAGAGCAAAAATCGGTTAAAAAATAAAATACTCATGTGTGGAAGTTCAATTATGGAAGACTTCAATTTGGTCTCAAGTATCTCTTATATGTATTTTTAGAATTTAAAATCCCGTTAGTCACGAAAATTCTGTCGATACTTTTCATTGACATAGAACCTCAGACCATAATACTAAGTGAATACTTAATGGTAGGTGTTATGCGATCAGAATGCAAAACTTCTCCTTTTCTTATAAATATGTATTTTATGCCATCGTTATCAAACAAGTTTATTCTGGCTTCATCGCTTCAAATAACCTTTTATCATTGTTATTATATCCACTGAACATATGTTTTAGTTAATTTTAATCCTTTCATTGTTTGTTTTAGATATAAAAATGGCTTTTTCCATGGAACTCTAACATTAAAAATATGTCATGCCATCTGCATCGAACAGTTCATGAACTCAACTTCACAGTATATTCGACACTTTCACTTTGTATTCTCCGAGATGGATTTTTATTCCAATCATTTAGTTATAGTCTCTTTTATTTTATAATCACTTTCTGTTGTATACCTTTTTCTGCCTTTATTAGTCTTGTTTTGTAGTGATTGAGTCACTTAAATGTCTGCAAAAACTTAGAAATTGTCTCTTCGTCAATATATTTTCACCAATTGTTCGAATTTATTTATAGCACTAGCTTCTTTCATTTAACTTTGAAATTTCACATCGTTTCTGGGTGACTAAACATCATCTTGTACCGTTTATTAAATTTTGTTGTGTTTCATTTCACTACGCTAAAGAAAATTCTTTTATAGTTCACTACATTTAAGAATGCAAAAATCCTACTATAACAAAATAGCACATTGTCTAACGAAAGTGACACCCGAGTACGACACCTCTCTGCATAGTCGTCCTTATTGTCTTCATTCAAATGAAGGTACATAATAAAGTTGTGTATTCCCTTTATGATTATTTGTTAAGAATTATTGTTTGAATAAAGATAGTTAAACAAATTTTATAGCATTATATTGTTGATTAAATTATCTTTTTCCAGTCGTAAATAATTTCATGGAACTTCTTATAAAGTAAGTGGGATTATGATCTATCAAATCTCAAACATATATTTTTTTCAAAAGGTTTCCGCAAGAAAGGTTTGATACCCTGCTAGCACTATGCATACTCCTCTCCCACACCTATACATCATAGAAGGGAGGGAATTCGCTTTTTGTGGAGCCAAAAACACCATTCTTGTACTCAGATAGATATGGACAATATCTTGCTCATGAATGAGTCGAGATATAGTTCTCACAATATCGTCGACAAATTCTGATTTGAAGAGTCTGGAGCCCATTTCAATACTTGGAATATAAATAAAAGCTGTCTCTTGGTGGAAGTGGAATGTTTGATGGAAGGAAGATATCGTGTTGAAAGAATGCATACGTTTCAATAGAGTACTCTGACTGCTCATCGATATAAATCTGCGGTCAAAAATATTATGTGATGCTTTCTTGGAGCGCTGTTGAGGCTATTTTCGTCTTCAAGACGGCTATGCAAAATCACACAGCATGATGAAGATGAAGGATATTAATCAAACTGAGTCATTTGGGAGGTTGTCGAACCTATGATCCATGAAGAAGTTTTGGATGGCTCTAAATAAAGTCAATGCGATATCTTCCCTTCTAGGATCCTCCAGGCATCAAAGGCTTACCACGGAAAATTGAAAGTTATTTCAGTAAGCTATGATCAGCAACCTAATTTTAGGTTAGAGGACCTATTATGAAACTTTCAAAACTGTTCTGGGTGGTCATAATCTGCATTATTCGTATAGTGCTGGAAATATAAGATGTAATGTCCTAGCTATTTTTAGAGTAATTTTTCATAGCTGAAAAATTGTTCACTATTTTATCTTTTTATGAGGGCTACCTCATATAAAGTACGTCTCATAAATATACGGGGTGTTGATTTTTTTAGATAAAAATATAAAGGTGCTAGAGCAACTAAAATAATAAATGATATATATAATATTATGAGTATAAAAGTGAAATAGTTAAAAGTTTGTTCGCATTAATTAAGTAAGAATAAACATGAAATAATAAAACATATGTTGTCCCTAAAGTATATTGTCAACAATAAAAAAAACCGGAATTACAAGTCAAAATCAGAAAATTAGCATATTCCAAGAACTTTTCCTACAAAGTAATTTCTGTAGAATATAAAAGACGGATCGGAGTTCTTAGATTTGAAGGTTATGGCAAGATGCTTTGCAACATTGAATTCTCTCATATTGATAAAATAAAATGTGGCGTTTGAAGTAGAATGGAATGAAAGTATTTAAGCATATGGAATCCAACTGATCTGGAAAATAAAATATCACAAAGTGGCACATATACATTAAAGAAGCGTACATGGTGACCAAAGAAGACATCTCGACGGCAAGACAGAGAGCTTTTGCGAGCTGCTACCAGTCAAAATATGCCTGTTTATTAAATCTTCAATAACTTAGCCATCCCAATATCCAGATCCACAGTTCATTGTCTTTTACAACCAAGAGAATTTCATTTTCAAAGCATGTCATAAAGAGAGCCACAACTGCTTTGGGCTAAGAAAAACATGCGTTGGAAAAATGTATGGTTAACTCTTCTCCTCAGCAATGAAAAGAAGTTCAAAATGGGTCGTTCAGATGATTGGTTCTTTTATTATTAGAATAAACTCCGGATGCGCTAGCCTTGCTCTTTCTTTAATAAGCAAAAAGGAGGTAAATCTGTCAGGATGGGGGCACATTCAGTTTCAACTGCACAACTTATACATATGTTTCCTACAAAGTCATCAATGTCCAGAAGATAATCAGGATGCGCTTCATACATATTTGCTTCTATTATTAAAAGCTATGTATGGTGATAATTGAATCCTCAAGCAAGATACGCTTCTATATCAACACTAAAACTTGACTAATGCAGAATCAAATTACTATTATAAACTGCCATGTATACGTAAGGAACTGAGCCGGTGAAAAATCTTTAGGAGGTTTTAATACGAGTTTGTGCACCGACTTTCAACCCTTTGGGAGTTAAAGAAGGAAATAGAACAGAGTGGGATCTTTTTAAAACATCATTTGCTGCAAACATTAGTTCAAAGCATGCTTGATCGGGTAATGAAAGAAATTAGAAACAGCAAATTCAATATTTCGATTATAATGGATAAAACTCTATTGGTCCACATATGTTTGGGACAGTACATTTTTTATTATAACTAACCACCAAATATGAATTTTGCATGGTGTATCAATACTGTAATAATTGCTATTTTGGTTTTACAAGTTCATTTCTTTTCATAAGTTATCAGTAACTAGCGGTTTTTTCGATTGGTGTCTCTTAGCTATTCAATTTTTCTTGACGTAAATCAAGTATTGAACAGACGTTAAAACGTAAGAAATGGAATGAAATGAAAAAGAGACTTGAAGAAAAGTTTACCGCAGATTGTAAGTAGCAACGATATTTTGAATCGGAGAAATATAATTATCATTATTACTGCAGTTGTTCAGTATTTAGCAGAACAATCTTTAGCTATAAGAGGCATATCTGATACATTTTTTGAAAAGAATAATGAGAATTTTGTAAAAGCTACAGAAATGTTGGTGAAATTCGATCCAATTATTTTAAATTATATTAATAATGTACAATACTATTTTTTAAAAAAACAGTCCCCTACCTTATTATTTCATACATTTTTTCCAAAACAAAATTATTACTTCATTGGCAAACTCATTAAAAGCAAAAATTCAAGGCTTGATAAATAAAAGCAAAATACTTTTCAGTTATGTTAGACTGTACGACAGATTCAAGTCACGAACAGCAAAATTCATTTACAGTTAAAATTGTTTGTATGAATATAACATTTCCTATTGCAATTCAAGAGTTTTTAATAGAGTTATATCCTGTATCGGATGCAACTGGAGAAGAATTATATCCTTATTTACTAACGTATTGTTAATTATGATTTAGATAAGTAAAACTTAAATGGCCAGAATATGATGATAGTTTTAATTTAAAGGGAAAGAAAAGTGCTCAACAAAATAACATTCAGAATGTTAATCAAGAGCTATGTATATACCTTGGGTATCTCATTCATTAAATTTAGAGGTGAATGATGAGTCCAAGACAACATTTCAGTTGGCTTCTTCGATATTGTCCAAGAATTGAATTCATTTTTGCCGTTTCTTTATAGATGGGTCATTTTAAAAATTAATGTAAATAAGCTACTTTACAACCTATTAAAAAGACTAGGAGGTATAGTAGAGTGAAAGCAATAATACCTTTAAAATTTCAATTAAAGGAGGTAACAAATAGCTTAAAAATATTATTAGAAGATGACTCTAGAGATATAAAAACTAAAGTTGTAGCAAATTCATTATTGAGCAACGGGTCCTCTTTTTGGTTTATTACTAGTGAACTGCTATAATCTCCTAGGTCAACATATTAATGAATCCATCAAATAATCTCATTACTTTTCTAAAATCATCCAGATCTGATGAAGCTTTTATACAGTAATGGTGCTGCAGCAATAGCGATAATCTTGTTATTAACTTAGAATTTCGCATTAAATGGCACAGAAAGAAAGTTCGTCTTTTTGATTATGAATGCACTAAATAGAAGACCCAAACTTATTATTTACAGCTGAATTTTACTTAACATTTATGGATACTGCTTTTAATTCTATTCAAGAAAATTTATCTCCTTTAACGAATATAACATATCTCATTTAAATTTCTAACCGAATTCAGGAATTTGTCTGAAGATGACTTAAAAAAATCTTGTGCAGATTTTGATAAAGAAAAGGATTAGTCAGAAAAAACTAACTTAGATGGCATTATTGTTGAACTTGCAAAGAAAACAAGAAAAGTGACATTTTAATTTAATATTTTATTTCATGGAATATATATTTTTAATGCATGTAATTATCTAACTACTAACTATTTGGTATTAAAATGAAGTGCTGAAATCTTTTGCAAAAATCTGAACCTCCTTCAAAAAGGACAAATCACAAACAGCAATAATAATAAAAAGAGAGAGGGAGAGATGAATACATTATTCTTCCCCAATTTCCTTCAATGATATTAGTATGAGTTCCATCGATAGAATTTTTAAATCCATTAGAATGGTTAACAATACAATGATTATTAAAACACAAGTATTCGTCAAACTGTTTATAGGCTCACCAGCTATCAAAATGAAAGAGCGATTCTTGAGGAACACGTTTCTTAAACAACTCCTCCTATGTCTCCTACTTTTTACAACTGGAAACAAAACAAATCTTCCTCGACAAAGTTCTTTCCATAAGATCAAAAACGATTATGATTTTATTAACGTAGCACTAGAAGCAAAACACGAGGGCTATTGGCGATGGACCTCGTAATATTGAACCTTGGTCACCTGAGCTGGTACCCCCTTTCCAAACTTCCACACAACGCGAACGAGAGGACTTTGGGCCCCGACAGATTTAACGTGGCCAAGGCTCGAACCCACGACTCAAAGAAAACGCCAGCCACGAGTCTGAAACCATGACCACTAGGCTACAGCGGCCACCTAAATATGAGAAAAACATGCATATCTTGTGATTGATAAACAAAATGTATTTTTCTTATTTCAGAAAAGACAGTCAAGTATTTCTATGAAGTATCTATAAAATTATGAGGATCTTAATTGTGCAGAAAATGATATAACCTGCTTGTTAAAAGCTTCAGAATATCATATTGATACCTACTGTACGATGGACAAAAAAGAAAAAAAGTATATGAATTTACAGCATACGATGGAGATGGAATGTATTTCGTGCAGGTGGAAATCGTTAGATTACTTGAATAAAATAAATTACTGAAATATATTGACAGACAGCGTAAAGTCATTAAATGTTCCTTATGATTCAGAGTTGCATAAAAGCGAAATATTTTTAGATAAGGAAGAAAATTTATAACCTGCTATAATAAAGTTATAAGTTCTTGTTTAACAAAAAAGTTTAGTTAAACAAGAACTTTTCAAATATGTGAATGATATATAACTCTTAATACTGAATATTTTTTGACTAAGTCAACAAGTTGTATTAGTAATTATTTGCTCAACTTTATCTTGAGGAAATATTAAGTTTTCATAGAAATGCTTTTTTACTATCATAAAAAGGTCTTAAAGGGGAAGAGTTGTGACGTCATTGTTCTTATACTTCTTTTTAATTTTTCTGGAATGAATATTAATTTGTATTCCAACAACTTCCTGCCAATAGGGAATGCTAATATTTTGTTTTTCGCTTGCAGTCTGTTCTATTCGGCTACGGTTGGCGACAGCGTTGGTCTGCAAGATGATTTTTGATGTGATATGAATGTGTGTACACTGAATGATTGTCAAAATATTTTTTAAAATAATTTGGATGCCTCGAAATATTTGCCACTACGCCATTATCTTTTATTACATATAGGCGATAGGCCACATTTCCTACCAACGTTATTCGATGATCGATATTTACATTATTCTCGAAGACGGTTCACCACAATTGCTGTAAGAAGATCTGATTATCTTTCATAAACAAACATGGTTTCAGTATGATAGTGAGTCATTCATTTACGTATATATGTCTACAATTATACAGATGTCACTTTTGGGGTGCGATGTATTGGCTAAATTGATTGGTCAGGTGGTAAGTTTATCGTGCCTCAATTACTTCCGATAGGAGAATATGAAGTCCCTTAATCATGAGACTACATTTGATTCAATCGAGGGATTTGTCGTTCGATTATCCATTGCGGTTGCAAGGGAGTGAAATATACCTGTCATCTGCGAAACATTTCTCCAATCACTCCACCGATGCTGTCAATTTTGTGTTATTGTTGGTGGTCGTTATTTTGAGTATTTATAGTAAACACTGCTGTAAAGTAGCACTTTGCATGCATATATATGTAAATTATTCTATGTGGTTTAAAATTTATTTTAAAAGGAAATTGTATTTCACCAACACATTACAGAAAAAAAAAAGTAAGAGAATATTCCCATATTATTTCAATAATTTTTTTTTTTACGAATTTCAAACAAGACATAATGAATGGAAGAAGTATACTATTCGCAGTGTATGGAGCATTACGTAAAATACAGTACCGATTATTTATTAAAGCCACCTCAAGAAGCAATACATGTAGGCCATGGGAGGTAGAACTCGCAATTTTGAGCCATGGTCAGGTGACGAAGCTAACATCGAGCCTTACACTCCAAATTTCCATACTACACCATTTGAGGACTTTTAGCCTCAACAATCAGTCCCATTATATGACGGATCTTTAGTGAATTTGGTGCAATATTTTATTTTGCAAAAAATGGAAATATGTAGATCTTTTACAAGTCGTTTTGGTTCCATAGACATAAGAAGGCAAATTTTACGAAAACTGTACTATATTCAAAATCTGCAAAATTTTCGAACGAATATGCGTATACCTTTTATAGTGATTTGCAGTCTTCAACATCGAGCTATAAAGTATTCTAAATCCTATAAAGTATTCTTAAGCACAATGCCAAGGGGTTGATAATGGTATAAAAAGAAATTACGAAACGGATTCTACAGTGAGCAGAAAGGATTTAATAAAGGACAAGAGCCAAGCATTGTGAAATATAATATCAAAAAGAAACACAATACTACGAAAATCAAGGATGGCAAGACAAAATATCATTTTAATGATTTATTTATTTATAATAAAATCAAATGTTTAGTTTGAATAAACAATATAATACAATGTCAGTACTTTTATCAAGTGCTTAACATTTTTGGCCAGAGCTGTGAATATATTAACTACGAAGTATAATACAATCACTAAATTTACATATACTTAGTAATAAGATGCATTTTTATCTTAATTTTGTTGGGGTACATTTGTTTTTTAAATTTTATTACAGGAAAGAACATACACATAAGTAAAAGTGAACCTTAATGCACACTTAGACAAGCATCTTTTAAAACAAAAAAGTTATGTATAAATAAGGGGTAAAAAGAGGATTACTTTAAAGAAACAGTTCTAAAAGAAAAAGATGGCTTAATTGTTTAAAGATACATAAATTCCTGTTATAATGATTTTGGGAAGATATTCACTACTACAGAATGAAACATACAACTAATTTTTAAAATGCATTTTGGTTTTCAAGGTACATAATACCATCAAGTTATCCGTTTTTATAATTGCAAGTTGGCAATTTTTACCATTCTTCTCACAGCATCCTCACAAGTTAATGGAGTAAAAGCAGCTCCTCTAACAACACATTCCGGTTCAACGACACGGAGATTCGGGTCTTTTCCAGATGAATGTATTTCTTTTGCGTCAGTGCCATGTAATATTTGCTCCAAATTTAAATAAGAGATACCTGATCCTAGAAGAAATTGATAACATATTTGTTCTATTTAATACTGAACTGAATGCTATTAAAACATCTTTTTCTCACTTTAAACATGTAACTTTTTTTTTAAAAAAAAAAAAATATACCACCATTGCACAGATTTTGCAACACAATTTTTATTACATGCAAGTAGTTCCAAAAAAAACCCCCAATAAAATCAATTTTTTTGAGGCAATAGCATTGTAACACATGAAAACAAGTATAGATTAAAAACTGGAAAATGGAATATTTAAGCATTCGTCAAGAATATTCTTGTATTCCATGAGAAAAAGAGAGGAAACTGAAATAAAAAGAGGGACAAGGATGAATAAATTAGAAGCCTGCAGATTTTTCAACAAAAGTGGAATGTGATCTCCCTTAACCCCTGCACATATATTACAGTTTTCTTTATTGAAAGTTTCCATCTTTTTATTTCTGTCCTTCTCATAAGATTGCTTTTAACACAACCATTACGCCTCTTAATTTTGAATAAAGGTTGTTTAAACGAGGCCAATACTTACATACAGTGTCTCACAAAAGTGATCGGACACTTGTGCTTTACAAAAGGAAACTGTAATAAAATAAATAAGCAAACATGTACAATTTTTTTGTGGGTGTGTTTCATATTTAAAATTAGTAACAATTATTACATAACATACATTTTGTCAAAATATTAAAATATCAATTTAATAAAAATATAATTGTTTAGAACGGAGCAAAAAATGGCTCACATAAGTGATCGGACACCATTAGATATGCAACAAAAATCGTCTGAAATAAGCAATAAAAATATTTTTTGGGCGTTTATTTTAACTCAAAAGCAAATGGCAATAATTTATAAAATCGTCTGCAGTATTTCTCTCAAGTTTGTTGTGGAATTTTTGTGTTTTTTAGCTCTGTGCAGCCATGAATGCTAAACGAAAAGAAACTTCTCATGAAATTAGAAAATTAGTTATTAATTTGCATATTGAACGTGGAAAATCTATAAGAAAAACTGCTGAAACAGTTAACTTGAGTCATTCAACAGTTTTCGATATCATTAAACGATATAAAAAGAAGCACATGATTCAGAATAAAATAAGACTTGGCCGACCATCGAAGCTATCCAATGGAATAAAGCGAATTATCGTTCGAAATATTAAAAAAAATCCAAGAAAGAGTGCTCCTAAAGTTGCTGCTGGATTACAAGCATTATATGGAATAATTGTTAATCCTGAGACTATTAGAAGGGTAATTCGATCTGCTGGATATCACGGTAGAGTAGCCAGGAAAAAATTCTTCGTAAGTGAAAAGAATAGAAAACTCAGATTAGCTTTCGCAAAATCCAACATAAATAAGAATTCTGATTACTGGAATAAAGTAATATTTGCTGATGAGAGTAAATTTAATATATTTGGTTCTGACGGTAGAATCTTGGTGTGGAGAAAACCCAGGGAAGAATTTCGCAAACAGAACTTGCTGCCAACAGTAAAACATGGAGGAGGAGGAGTTATGGTGTGGGGGTGTATGTCGTCCGCTGGAGTTGGTAATCTTGTTTTTATTGACAGTATAATGGATCAGTACAAGTATATTGACATTTTAAACCAAAATTTGAAATCTTCAGCACGAAAATTGAACCTTCACAACGATTTTAAATTCTACCAGGACAATGACCCCAAGCACACTGCTTTGAACGTTAGACTCTGGCTGCTGTATAACTGTCCTGAAATAATAAAAACACCACCACAATCTCCAGACTTAAATCCCATAGAGAATATTTGGCAAGAATTGGAATCAAGAATTCGCAAACACACCATTTCTTCAAAGCAACAATTAAAATCGGTGCTTCAAGAAGAATGGGGTAAAATCACTCCAGAAATCACAAAAAAATTAGTCGAATCCATCCCAAGAAGATTAAATAATGTTTTAAAAGTAAAAGGAAATCCAACAAAATATTAAAATCTTTTAAAAAGTAAAATTTTTGGATAAATATTTGATGGGAAAGTAAGTGTCCGATCACTTATGTGAGCCATTTTTTGCTCCGTTCTAAACAATTGTATTTTTATTAAATTGCTATTTTAATATTTTGACAAAATGTATGTTATGTAATAATTGTTACTAATTTTAAATATGAAACACACCCACAAAAAATTTGTACATGTTTGCTTATTTATTTTATTACAGTTTCCTTTTGTAAAGCACAAGTGTCCGATCACTTTTGTGAGACACTGTATGTCCGGTTGTGATAGTGATACAATTAATTACAAGTGTAGTGGAAAGTGATTTTTATATGCAAGTGTGTAAGTTGCCGTAAATTTAATATTCTAAGCTCACTCAATGATTTTTAACCAACTTCTTTGATTACGTAATTATGTTTAATCGCGATTTTTGGAGAACTGTTAAGCCAATTTCAATAAAACTTTTTGCTATATATCCTAAAAGATTTCTAACTAGTATCGGTGTAGATAAGTGGAACAGAAGGTATATATTCCTTCCTCTCACTTCGAGGTCGGAAGGTTTAAAACATGCTTCAAAATAAAGAGAATTCATGGAGAAAGATATGACATTTAAAATTTTTTTTCCCTTTATTTCCTTAAATTTGTTCCTAAGTCTAGTCTGTGATTCTCAAATTCTTTCAAAAATGCTAGTCCGAATCCAAAATAACGGCAATTTGGAGCTGAAATACTTTTTTTTTCCGAACATTTTTGGGCTAAATTTTCGAGTTGTAATAATTTTTCCAAAAATTAACGAATTTCTTAACGAATTTCAATTTCTTGATTATAACTGCTTCTTTTATAGTACAATTGATCATTTATTAACACAAACGCACACACACACATTTGACAATTTTATTGATTTTAAGACTAGAAATATTTTTTCAAAATTAATTGTCTGTTATGACTTATCCCAGGTTTGGGACAAGTTGTAATATATGTAAAGAAAATAGTAATAATAAAAACTACATTTGGTAATTGTTATTGCATAGTATACTGGTAAATGATATCAATTGGCTCATAGTAAAATAAAGGTAAAATTATTAAACCAATCAACATAAGAGTCAGTCTTTATCAGAATTGTAGTAAAAAACAAACTAATGATAGTTTCCTCTCGCATATTTAATAAATACCCACATCTTGCAAATTAAGCTTTGCAGAAATTCTGCATCAGAGTTGCTGTAGGCTTCTCCACAAGCTCTTAAACAGAACTACTCCTTCACCTCTTTTTATCCCTTCGATTCTTAAAAATTTTTACCTTTCCATTCTCTTGTTTTCTTTTCTTATTAATCAACTCTTCACATTTTTCTTATGTCTTTAGGTGTGTTTAGGATAGTAGATTTTATTTTGAGTTGACCTCTGACTGTTTCCGAAGTGAGGCCTTCGGCAGAGGTATCATCTTTGAGGGGGGGAGGAAATCATCCCCCCAATTTTGAGGCCTGATGGTCCTGGAATATGTTTAGTAGATGTTTCACCAGTCATCTAGTTTATAACCTCACCAACGCTTATATTCTACTCTGGCAGTGGTTGTAGTAGTACGGGATTCTCAAGATGTAGTGACAACTCACACTCACTTTGTTTTGAGCTCATTTCTTCAGCTTTCAGAATTGTAACATCAGGTTTTGGGTGATCGTTGACATATTTTGGTGCATAGCTAACAGGTCAATTGAAAAGTCCCCGGCCTACCATAGTAAAACACATTTTTTGGTAAAATTAGTTTTTTTTATTCAACATAATTGCCTTCAAGGATGATACACTGATTATAGCGACCCTCCAACTTTTCGATACCATTTTTGTAGTACGATTTGTAATTTGCTTCAAAATAGGCATCAGTTTCGGCGATCACCTCTTCATTCGGCGAAAATTTCTTCCCAGGGAGCATTCTTTTGAGATCTGAGAACAGGAAATAGTCGCTGGGGGCCAGATCTTGAGAATACGGTGGATGAGGAAGCAATTCGAAGCCCAATTCATGGATTTTTGCCATCGTTTTCACTGACTTGTGACACGGTGCATTGTCTTGGTGAAACAACACTTTCTTTTTCTTCAAATGCGGCCGTATTTCGGCGATTTCGTCCTTCAAACGGTCCAATAACGCTATGTAATAGTCGCTGTTGATGGTCCTTCCTTTTTCCAGGTAGTCAATGAAAATTATTCCATGCGCATCCCAAAATACAGACGCCATAACCTTGCCAGCCGACTGTTGCGTTTTCTCACGCTTTGGAGCGGGTTCATCGTGTGCAGTCCACTCGGATGACTGTCGATTGGACTTCGGAGTGAAATGATGGAGCCATGTTTCATCCATTGTCACATATCGACGCAAAAACTCGGGTTTATTACGCTTGATCATCTTCACTGCTTCAAACACTGCTCCGAATCATCAACTCGTAGTTGTTTTTGGTCAAAAGTGAGCTCGCGCGGCACCCACTTTGCACAGATAGGTAACAACCTCTTTTGGGCGTCCACTGCGTTCACCGTCTTCGGTGCTCATTTCACCACGTCTAAACTTAGCATACCAATCCTTCATGGTTGATTTTCCTGGGGCAGTGTCCGGAAACTCGGCATCTAGCCAAGTGTTTGCTTCAACTGTATTTTTTACCTTCAAAAAGCAATATTTTATCAACACGCGAAATTCCTTTTTATCCATTTTTTTCACAATAACAAAAGTTGCTTCACTCAAAATGCTATAATTCACAAACTAATGATCCGACAGCTGTCAAATTTATACACGCATCTTTTGAGGGTTAGGGCTAACTAAAAAAACATATGGATTTAATTCTAGTAGAGCCATCTATGTGTCAGGCCGGGGACTTTTCAATTGACCTGTTACAGTGGGACTATTCTGTCATTCCCGGACACCACTGGAGTACAGGGTGTCGTATAGAAACAATTGACAGAAGCAGCCGGCTTCTATGACTCACACGCAGTTTTAAAAACTGAAGATGAAAGAAAATCATGCCAAAACCTAACCCTTCATTAAAACTGGTTTCCCAATTTCCAGCTCAAACCCTCATAAAAGAACTATAAACAGCACTTTTAACTTCTCTCAACCTACCAACACACACAACGGATAAGTATTTAGCAAGTTAAAATTCTAGTAAAACTTTCTCCCAACATGATTAAAAAAATCACATAGAGTAAAGCGCTGTCCTGCTGGTAATCTGGTATCGTTTGATCGAATCATAACGAAAAGAGACAAATACTTAAACTTCCGATCCATACTAAAGCCATCTAACATATAATTCAAGATAGTTCTCTGGTGGAAAGAGATATCTTTTTCTTTTGAATAATTTTTCCACAGGTTCTTATGTAATTTCAATAAAAGCAGATATTTTTATACTTTCGGGGGGAAAATAATTTTTTTTTTAAAATTATACGCATTGGCACCAAACTTGGATCATTTCCATATTGGAGAACATTCAACTACTTTGCTAAGTTTCGATTGATTGAAGCTCGCTTCCATTTTGGAGAGCTATTTTCAATATTCCCGAGTGTATTATTTCAACGTTTATCTAAAAACACTATTGTTTATGTTATTAATCATTAACCATGCATTTTGAAGTAAAGTTTCTAAATATCATTTCTATACGGTATTTAAAATATAATTAATACGAGTAACTTATGTTTGATATACAAATAGTATTCTGTTTTATTTCATCAAATTACAGGAAAAAGAAAAAAAAAATTCCATTCTTACAGAATTAAGAAAAAGTTTTTCCTACTGTATTTGTATTTTTATGGAACACTTAAAAAATTACGCGGTTTTGAAGATTTAAGATTCTACAAGCAAACAATCGAATACATGCACTGATACACATTTAATTTCTGAATTAGTAAAATATAAATGAATAGATTTATTGCTTGAAAGAATACTTGTAATAAAGTAAATTAATCAAAATTAGTCGACAATGATTGAAAATATGTATAAAAACATGTTATCGTTATTTTTCATCAAGTTATACAAGCTTAAACGGAAAAAAAATCATAGGAAAGAATGTCCGCATGTTAACTTTTTAGTGGTTCTTTTTTTTACATTTAATAGACGTCTGTCATTTAAAAACATTTTATTAAATTTTGCTTCAGTCTATTTTATACTTCATTAATTTACTTTAAATTTAATACTTTCTCACCAAAATACAAGCTATTGATACAATTGTTACTAAGTTCTTTTATTAAATAACCAATATACTCAAAACACATTTTGATTTAAAAAGTCTGCTTGCAAAAAACTTTATAATTTCTTTCCTCCTTCATCTAAATAAAAATTTTTGTTGTAGAGCTCAGCTGGATCATTGAGAAGTGGACTATGAATTTTGAATAACATTTATTTACAGTAAAAACACACGATTAAGACCACCAGGAAATGGTTATATTTTCAGAGCGCCCAGTATTCGTTCTTGCGGTGCGTCAACATTTGCAGCAGCATGGACTGTCAGTATGGCAACCATTAATTCGGCAGCCCTTGATAATAAAGCATAAAGAAAAACAGAGACTCTGGCTCGCTGAACGATATAGCTGGATACAGGAGGGGCACAACGTCGTCTTTTCAGACAAGTCCCGGCTGTGCAACAGAATTCTGAAGGCCACATACGTGTCTGGAGGCTCCGAGGAGACTGCTCGTCGCCTGTTTGCATTCGATATCGGCATAGGAGCTGTGCATCTGTTGTGATGGTTTCGACAGCCATTGAGTACACGATATCCCTTGTTCGGATTGACGGTAATTTGAACGAAGATCGGAACATTTCTAACATCTTACATCCAGTGTTTGCGTCCTATCTTTGAGGCCTGTCGAAAAATATCTTCCAACAAGATAATGCAAGACCATGAATTGTACGTGGTGTTCTGACCTTCCTCGGTACTAAAGGTATTAGATTGTTGCCCTAGCCTGCATGGTCTCCAGATCTGTCACCCACAGAAAACATCTGGTCATGGGTTGCTGAGAGACTTGAAGCAGCATGGAATGTGTTGCCCGTTTCTGTCATCCACACCCAGTTCGACTCCATGCCTAACCGGGTAAG
This sequence comes from Nephila pilipes, assembly GCA_019974015.1. NCBI lineage: Eukaryota > Metazoa > Arthropoda > Arachnida > Araneae > Nephilidae > Nephila > Nephila pilipes. The sequence goes on along the minus strand of BMAW01128250.1, from coordinate 60,386 downwards.
GCACGTTTTAGCTTCCAGGTGTGGTAGCTGTTTCTACTAATTTCCCACCCTTGTAAACCCACAAACTACAAGTAATTTTAATAATTTTGTCTTGATATCATACTGATTACAAACAATAAATATCTTCTTTGTATTTGATTTCCTTCATGGTATTGCAATTTTAATGGCCAGCAGTGTATAGTTTCTAAAACGAGCTACTAAGACAATAAATCTATAAGAAGCAAACAGTAAAAATTTACACTGAACAAATTTTTGTAGGGGGGGGGGGGATGTAGAGAATTTTTATAATTATATTTTACTGAAAAAGATCCACAATAATTTCTAAAGTATTAACACTTTATTTCTGCATGAATATGAAATAATGAGGAGTTATTCATAAAGTTTAAGTAAGTTTAATTTCAGGGAACAATTATGGTTAATGGAATACTCTTAGTGCTATCATAATATGCCCATTTATAAAAATAAAATTTAAGTATACAGTTAGTTTAATTTTAACACGATAAATTAATATTAATTAAATATATTTATGTAAACTGTAAAATAACTGATAATGATTGTTTTTATACATTAAATTCGGACATCTTCGATAATAATATATGGCAATTCTTCTGTTGATAGATGCATGGCTACTCTCCTGACACTCTTCAACACTTTTATTAGTCCTCTCTTCCTTTAAAATTTCTTTTTACTTAGAGAAAAGAAACTTTAGTTTCTTTTAACACCATTCCTTTCTTTCTGCACATCCCTTTCAATCAATAAATAAAAAAAGATAGCAGTCCCTCAATGCAATAAATCTGAAGGCCCTTTCAACTTTACAACTATGAAATTCCATGGCATCTCTCATTACTCCCAAATGACAGAAGAACTAAGGAGGTATATTTATCATCAAAATGGGAAATTTCTGCCTACACAACATGCTAAAAACCTTGGAATACTCAGTGCCATCTATGGGTGTTAATCAGTTTTTTTAGTCACAGAGAGCTATCTGAAAGACACAACTAGACTGATAAATTTAAACAAAGCGGTGAAAAATAAGTTAAGATGATTTTTTTTTTGTTCACTGTGAACATAACTGGTATGTTTTGATGGTGTTCTAGTGATGAAAGGCAGATTCTAACATTTACTTATGACGACCCACACAAGATTCATGGATATAAGTAGTAAAGATAGTTAACGACATGTAGATTGTCTCTGCAGTAAGTTTCAAAAGGCCAAGGGACCGAATCATTATCAATTACAGAAAATCCTTAAATTTATTAATGCTGATTATGGGGGACATTATTTACTTAACATTAGTGAAATAGTTAAGTCGAAAATGTTGCAACTATTTAATGATTTACGAAATGAAATGAAATCAAATCACACACATTTATGGCATCAAAAATAAACTTCAGCAAGAACAGAAATTATTATCTATCCATTTTGATTACATTTCAGATTTCTTAAGTCATTTTTAGAAAATTAGAGTGGCCAAAACACATCAGAATTGGTGGAAAGTATCACTTAATGAGGCATTACATTTTTGGTGAAGAAAGGTGAATAATATCACACGTATTTATACAAGTCTAAAACCAATAATAATAGAAGGAAATAAACTAATAATATAAATGAGGAGCAGGGAATTACTATCTCTTTTGATCCTCCCATTAATTATGAAATTCACTTGTCCCAGTTAATTTAATACAAAGAGTTTGTTCAATTAACAGTAGTCTTTAGTACAAAGAAAAATTTAGTTCAGAAATTTTAAGCTGTACTTTTATAGGAGAGGGAAGGCAGAAAGTTATATCATATTTTCACAAATCAGCATTTGTTTAATATTCAGCAGTTGAATGTATACACTGATAATGTGCAAAACATTTTAGCAAGAGAAAGTTATTTCAGATCTTTTGTTTTACACATCATTTTTTTAAAAAGTATCCCAGTTTTAAATGCCGAGCCTTAGAATTGCATATTCAACACTGGCTGTTATCTGAGTTTCAGAAAGGTCATGATGCAACAAAAAATGTTAGTGATGTTTATCCAGCTGCATTACACAACTGTAAATCCCAAAGGCGGCTTTCTATGCTCAGTTAAGATAATTTTGACTAGAAGTTTGACAGAAAGTTGAAGTTTACTGCATGCAAAAGGAATGAGTAACAGCCATAAAGAAGGATGTGTAACCTAAGAAAGAGAGGGGGGGGAATGGTTGGCAAGGTGCGTTGAAAACAGTGAGTGATAGTCAAGGTTAATGACAGGGTCGAAAATAGAAAACTATCACTAGGGTATCCTGGAAGCACATCACCCAAGTTTACCAAAGACAGTACACTCTTTAAAAAAGAAAATATCACAAGGATTCGTCGCAGTCATGATTCAAGTACTTATCTAAAGAAATAAAGCTCCTAACGAACACACCTTAGTTGACCATGCAAGAGCATTTTGAGCATATTGGTTAACAGAAGATGTAAGAGTTCTACACACTAGGTTGAAAAAAAAACAAAGTTGATTGTTCAGTCACCAGCAATTTATTGTTGTTTTTTTTATTAGCGTCGCGCTATGAAGCAATACTGGCAGAACACCTAAGGGGATTGAGCTACAAACTCCAGGGAGACAATCCCCCCCCCCAAGCATTAATTGGCAAACAAAAAATTTCAGTCAAAAAATAACAGTACATGTTGGAACAAATAACATAAGATATCACATAGTTGAGAAATTCATTCATAAATAAAAGCTTACAACGTATTAACAGAGCAAGAAATGCACGTGAAAAGAATAAAAAGTTAACAACATAATTTCCTTGCTGAAATAAGGCACATAACAGGCAAAATTATTGCCCTCAACGATGAGGACTATTGTCAACGGACCTCATAATTTTGAAACTTGATTAAATGATAAAGGTGACATCTGAGCTGGTATCTCCCTCTCTAAACTTCCACACCATGACAAAGAGAGGATTTGGGACCTCGACCAGATTTAAAGGGGGTTAGCCCCGCTACACAGCGGATCTTTTGTGGCATTAGGACTCCAGCTCATGACCCCTCGGGCTACTGGAACAATGACTGGAGATGAGAAATGGGTCTTTTATAACAATCCAAAACACATGAAGGGGAAAAAAACAATAACTAACTCCCAATTAAATTCCAATACACCCGAGAAAAATATTTTTTTCTGTTTTGAGAAATACCCGGAAAATAAGCAAAGGTTACACCAAGAGCACATTCCTTTACTGTCAACAATTAGATTAAGTAAACCAAGCTTTGAGTGAAAAGCATCAAACCCTTGTGAACAGAAAAGTCGTCATTCTTCAGTCCCCGATAATGTAAGACTACACTCAGCAATACCCTAGAAAAATCAAAGAATTTGGATGGGAGATATTACCTCACTTTTCTTACTGTCTCCTTAGATCCTATCAGATCATTGCAACATCTCGTGAATGGGGGGAAATAAATTTTAGGGAGAAGTCAAAAAAGATACTTCCAACTTTTAAATCAAAAATTATTTTCAGTCTACAGATTCCGATTTCAAAATGTGCACACTTAGAGGCAAGAAATTATTGATGATAAGGAGGACGACATTAACTTAAAATAAAAACACATTATAGTTTTTTTTTTATTTTCTCACACAAGAACTTTTCTGCCTACCTCTCCCGAACATAATTAAAAGATACTTACCAGGCATGATGATAATTCTGGATTTAGCCTGAAAAAAAAAAACATATAATAAGCCACTAGAACCCTGATCATTTAAATATATAATTGAAACAAAAGATTAATATAAACAGAAGTATTATGCCATTAGTGAATATGATGCACAAATTGCATTTAGATTTTACCTTAATTTAAAACATATGAAGATTTTATCTCTTTTGTCCATTTTTTGGAAGATGAAATGTTTTAGTTTACATTTTTCTTGTAAGAGATTATTTTTCAAGATCTCATGGTCAGTGATATCAGCTGTACGTTCAACCATAGAATATCGATCAAATTTTAAGTGCTATAAATATTTTTTTCTTCCATAAGTGATTTCCGCAATTAAAAATAATGATAAAAGACTGTAAAAGTAAATAAAAGGTTTATACGATGGATGAAAAAATGTTATCAAATGAATTCGAAAAAGAGCAAGACAAGCAGAACTTTATCTATATAAGTCTATACTAGTAAATGATTGAGAAAAATGAAGATAAACTTCGTCAGTTTGTTCATCATGTTGATAAAATTGTAAAGGAATGCCACCCCCCTCAAAACACTCGGACAGAGTAAATCACCAATCTTGACATATAAATGTCTTTTTTTTGTTGTTGTTGTTGACAATAGAATGATGGTGTACCAATGTCTGGGTCAGTGCTATAGATTCAAGCAATGAAGTTCAATGCTCCAGAAAATTTTAAATGTTCCAAGATCTGCTTAAATAGATGGAACCGAGTTGGTGTCAGAAAGTTTACCATTTCTGGTGAATCAAGTCCTGCTGACATTGAAGCAGCAGAGGAATTTCTTCAAAAATTCCAAAAATGGTTGCACCAGATGGACTGTCTGCAGAACAGCTATTTAATGCAGAGGAAACAGAACTCTTCTGCCAAATTTTGCCAGGTAATATGCTTGCTAAGAAAAGTGACTAGAATCCGAAGACCGGATATAAACAGGTCAAGAATAGAATAACTGCTTTTTACCTGCAATCGGGATGGTCCTTTGAAATTAAAACCATTATCAATTTGAAATTAAAATCCTGAGATGTTTTAATCATGTCAAAATGAATAATATTCCTTTTCAATATTCTAACAACTTGAATATTTGAATGACATCCATAATACTTAAGACATTGTTCTAAGACACCTTCCTATCAAACGTCACCCTTACCTTAGATGTCATCTAAGATCAAAAGGTATTGAAAAAAGGCTTGCTTTTTTCTTAACAATTGTCTAGCACAACCCACCTGCAGAATCTTTTGCATTCCTCAGATGGAAGGATAACTGTTTTACTTGCCTAATAATACAGCATCCAAGATACAAACTTTAGATCAGTGCATCATCGGTTCCTTTAAGTGTAATTACAGATATAAATTGAATCGAATCAAATCTGGGGATCTCACAGATGATTACTTACCTTAAGAAACTCTTGTTAACCCATGCTTTTTATTTAGCATCAGATACCTGGGATAGTCAAACCTGAAGCATTAGGGAATATTTCTGAACATGAAACAATGGGGGATCCTATTACAGAGAATCAAAACGCTGTCGAAGGCTTTACAGATGAGAATTTGAGAAAAGACGACTCAAAATTGGAAACAGGACAGATATTACATGATTTTTTTGAAGTGTAGTCAACAACTTATAATTAACAGTCAGTAGTAGGGACAAGAATATATTGTTAAAGATGTTTCTATAGGTGAAGAGGTATCAGATAATGAGGAAGATGTAAAAGACGATTCCCATCAAGCATTCTAAGGTCCTCGAAGCAACAGAGCTATTACGTTATTTTGAGCAACAGGAATCTTCGGAATAGGGAACAGCAAATAAGATGTACCATAAAAAAGATTAAAAAGAAATCTATATCAAATGCCAATAATAAAAAAAACAATCAAATAAGGATTCTTTGTTAAAACAGTAAACTCAGATTTCTTTAATATAATTTGAGTGTTTTTTAATCAAATATTTTTTTTGTAACTGGTAACTGACTTACATATTGTAAAAATAGCATAAATATGACCATAAATTTATTTTCTCAAAATAACCAGTTATTCTGTAATTTAATGCAAATGCTCCATACGCAGAAAATTCATATTGAAGTTGGAAAGTATATAATCACTCAACTTATTTTAAAATCTGAAACTCGCGATTTACTTAACACGCAGTTTAATAGCCATGGATTTCAACTACCATGTGTTAAAAAAGTCAGAATGTAGTACACTTTTTTTTGATGACAAAATTATGAGTTTAATAATTAAGAATAGGAATAAAATTAATGAAAAATTGTCAATCACACATTATTATCTAATACCTGGGCTATCAATTTGTTGATAGCGTACAGTCCTTCAGTTGCTGTTCTGGAGCGCCCACTTGTCAGAATTCTTGTAAATCCTGAATCAATGACGTCTTCAAGAGCTCGAGAATGATGTGTCACATCGAAAGCTAAAATTAACTTCATTAGTAAATTATGAATTCTAGAATGACACAGAGAAAAATAATTTTGTAAGAAACAAAATCTTAATTTCCTTTTACTTTTTTCAGCAATGGTATAACTTTGAATAAATTCCTTTTTTTTTTTGCATTTTATTCACTACAATTTCAAAATTTGAATTGAAATGAAAAAATTTTAACGTAACATATATCTGTATCACATCTTACTGAATAACAAACACATTTTCGAAATTACTTATAATACTTTCTACCAAATTTCAGATGACTTTTTTCAGTATCTGTTGTTTCTAATATACATAATACAAGAAAAATTTTCAAGCTTACATACACAATCCAGGTAACAAATTCCCCTTGTCCAGATCAATGTTTCTTAAACTTATTTCCCTGGTGAATTTCTACCAGCTGGTTATTAAAATAAGATGTAGCCCCAAGATAAAGACTTTCTCAAACAATATACAAATTTACCAAAATTTTTGGGTGTGTGGGAGAGAAATCAAGTCCAAAACGGAGGGAAATGACAAATCTCATTTTATTCGCAAGCCTTCAGAACAACATAAGTAACAGAGCTTGGATAGTAACAGCACTTGCACAAGAACAAACAGCAAAGTAATGACAGTCACAATTGTATCAGCAACATTCAGCTCATCAGCTTACTAGTTCACACTATGGATAAACCTTTGCTGTAGTACCCTGCATTTCCAAGGCAGGTTAAGAAGCAACATGTGGGTTATCGGCAACGGACCCTGCAAGTTTGAGCCACGGTGAAATGACAAAGACAATATCCACGCTAGCACCCTACTATACATAATTTCTCTATCACAACAGGAAGACTTGGAGCCCCAGCAGATTTAATATGCATAAGTCCTGCTACACGACTGGGCTTTAGCGGCATCATGGCTTGAACCCATGATTCGACTGAAACATGAACTAGAGATCATGACCACTTGGATTGTCCCATATTAAATGTATGGTTTGCGTAAAGTAACTCAAAGAGGCAGACATTGTTTCGTGAAAAATTGGATTTTTTAAAGGAAAAAAAACTATTTACATTTGTAATAAGAAATGCTTGTTAAAGAAAATATATTGATTTTAGTGAACTTATGAGAGAGAGCTATTGCGATAATCTTGAAATTTTGAACAAAATTTAAAGAAAAAATAATTCCAGTACCTAACTAATTTCTTGAACAAAACTTAAATTAATTATCTTTCATACAGCGATATTCAAACTCTGTTTGAGGCAAGTTGATCTAAAATTCTGGGGGTTAGATATATATGAAAATGGAATATATATATCAGAAAAAGTCCCGATTGTTTGCAAATAAATAATATCCAGAGAAATCAGATTTTCTTATTAATTTTTACATTTTTAACTGCAAAATTATTTTCAAGTTGCAGTGAAAAAGCATAATGGGAAAAAAACAAATATCCTTTTATTATAAACCTTTTGCTGAATACTCACTCATTTCCAATCTAGGAGAATATATAAAGCTACTATTATATATATTACATCGAGACATAAATAACTTCCGTTTTTTTTTTAATCAGGCATTTATTTTGCTTTAATTAACAAAATTATATTAATTTATAACGTATTCACCACTAATAGGCATAATAATTCTTCCCTCCTTTTTTTTTCCTCCCTGCTTAAAAAGTTTTTCCTTGTGAAATGCGACAGATTTGGACTGGAAGAAATTTCATACAGCTTGACTGACTTTTCTGCAGATTTGAAGGTTTTACCCTTAAATTTTTTTTGTAAGGACCAGAAAAGAGGGTTAGTCTGCGGGGCATGGCCCAGGATGAAACAGATAATCCAAGCACAAGAATTTTTTCTTGAGTCACTAAAAAAAAAAAATGATGGTTTTGAGATTGATGAGGGCAGGACACTTTTTCATAGAGTTTATCTTTTACTCTTTGCAGCTGCTAAACATATATACCTGCAGTAATTGTTAAATTTCATTTCAATAACTCATAATGAATTAATATATGTGTGTGTAAAGATTTTACTTAAATTTAGTTTAATTTCTTAATTCATCCCATAGCTAATATGTTCATACCTATTTCCTGATACAATTCCATTTAATCTTTTAATTTATTCGATCACACGCTATAAATTCGCATGATTCTACATTTTCATCCGTTTCAAGCGAGCAGGGATAATTCCTACTAGACAGTTTGTCTTCATATGAAATACCTAAAGATCCCTAAATCCAATACCACGTGAACAGAATAATTCTTGCATTTACTTCTCAAAAGGTGGAAGTTTAATTCTCTTTTGGTCCACCACTATCACAATGTAACTGCCCCTCTCCTCTCTTTCGTGTTATATAAATAAATTCAAAATTTCAAATACTTCAGAGTTTCTCAATTGTGCTACGAAAGAAGTAAAATATTTCAAACGCAATATTAACAAAAATTTAGTTTCAATAATTCATAATATGAATGCACCTCGACAATCCCACCATACACTGGTGAAATCCCCCCCCCCATAGATGTTTGCTTTCAGATCTGGTAGGGGTGGATGATCCTTATCGTCACTGTCTTCTGCAACCGATTTTGTCCCCATTTTCCCCCGTAATCCATTTTTCATCGCCCTGTTACAATTGTGACTAAAAAAAGGCTGCATTTATACGAGCAAGAGGAAATTTGTGGCGACTGACACGCGATCTTCTTTATTCCGCTCTCCGACATTGTGACATAGCCATACTTGCTGACTTTCCCAATTTTTCCAGTTGGCGTCAAACAGTTGATTGTGATGTATTCAATCTTTCTGCTATAACTCTAGTCGACTGATGTGGATTTTGCTCCAATATTATCTTTAAAAGGTTAACATCACGGTTGGTACGCCTTCAATTCATCTTTTATGGTTGTATCTTCAGAACGAAACTTAGCAAACCAATTTCCATTACTCGATCGATTATTAGTCCCTCATTGTATATATTGCATATTTTAATAACTGTCGCCTCAGCACTATTGCTTTGTTTAAATTTCCAAAGCATCACATATATATATGTACAATTTCACTCTTCATTTTAAGGATAAGGAACAACAGTTTAATACAATGTGCAGTTGTCAGAAACCTAAAGGTATCCGTACCTATTTATTGAGAGCAAAAACTTGTTTGTCTTAGTGATTCATATTTGGTAGATACGACCCAATCTATATTGAAAGTAATTTATGACTCGACTAGCATAAATGTATAACAAATTTACTTAAAATGACAAAACAAAATTAATATAATCTCCAAATAATAAAAAAACAAAGATATGTAACACACACGTTCACACATTTATACATAATTAAAAACTTTCATTCCATATATACGATTTTAGGGGAAAAGTTTTGCTTACCAAGTTCGACGTACCATTTCTATATGGTGGTGCTGTGCGCTTAATAGATTAGAAAGACCTGAAGTGAAGTCACATTCATTTTCAACCTCCATTGCCTCTAATTATTTTTGACGGTGCTCGGTTGGAACCAAGTAGGTTCCAGCACCAAATCATGTAATACTGGTTTTAAATTCTTGAATTTTAAGTATTTAAATTCTTGAATTTTAAGTATCAATAAATTATAAAAAAGAGATGCTTAAAATTTATTAGTGGGTACTATGTGTGAACCCATAAAATGGTGACCTCTCGGACAATTCGCAAAACTCAAACCTCGTTCCAACTTCGCAGCCATTACTGATTTACTAACTTCTGGAAGGAGTTAATTACCTCTACAAGGATAAAATTTCTCATCCATGCAAGGAAGCGAGTTCATGAGATGCAAATACAATATTTATATTACGTATATAATCGTATAAAAATTAGTACATTTACCTCTGTTTACCATTTATTAAATTACTGAATTAACTTCAAAACAAGAAGTCATTAAACTTAACTCACTTTTGCTTAGCTTGAACTTAAAACTCCTTCTTGCTTATATATATTTATCCAATTCTGTTTTTACGTGAAAGATATGTTCCCAAAGAATACGTAAAAATACATTGCATCCATGGAAAAATGGAAGTTTATTCCAGTCTTAAGAAATCAGCTAAAATAAATATACCTTTTCACCTTTGTTATAGGAGAATTATGGACATTGTCATCTTCGCAGACGATAACATATTGCACGCAAGATAACATTGCCAAGAATTATGACATAACATTGCAGGAGGAATCAGAATAAATTCGCATTTATTAGCATATTTCAATTCTGACAAATCTCATGGACTTGATGTGTACACCTTAGATTTCAGATAACCCCAGAACCAGAAATCCATCGTAATAAGATAATGGGGATTGCGGTGGCCTCGAAACTGTCAAGTTATAGGAGATGACTCTATCACCAAAGTGCTGTTAAAGCACTAGTCTAACACACATGACTACAAATGGAGAAGCACCAGCTGGCATCCATACTGAGTCATATACGACATTTCGCTTTTGCAATTCTGGAATAACATAATTCTGCAACATTGTTGTATACTGAGCACTTATGATGGAACAGGTTTTCATACCTGTGGAACTGACCTCTTTGAAGAAGTAAGGACCGAGTGAGTGAAGGAATGTAGGTTTTAATGGCGCAAGAGCCAAAGTAGGCTATGCTGCGCCAAACACTTGTTAAAATCTATTAAAAAGTAATGGCCTTAAAGACAGGAGACAAAGTAAGGACCGAGAATGAATGTGCTTGCGACACCGTACGACACAGTCACTTTAGCTTCGTGTAAAGGCACTGGTTCCATATCGTGAGGATTTTCGTCAGCCATTAACATCCTTAGTGTTAACATTCCCAGTTAAGGAGAAATGTGCCTCATCCGACCATAATAACTGCTGCGGCCACCTGCTACCTTCATCATATCAGACGAGGAAAAAATTCGCAAGTTGACACGTTGTTGCTCGTCTCCAGGTTGCAACATCTGGGCACGCTGGAATCGATAAGGAAACATCCGCAGAACAGCGCGCAAAAGGTTAAGGACTGTAGTTTTGGGTACACCCGAAATACTTCTTGCTGTAAGCAATGGAACTGCAGTAATCATACTATGCATTTCTATCATAACTTCAACAGGAACAGATGGTAGTCCGGATCGGGGTCTATTGCATGTACATACCGTTTCTTAAAAAAAAAATTTTTTTACCAAATCATGCTCTATCTGCGATGCATCCATAAATTCGTGAAAATGACTCAAGTTTCTTATATCTACTTACGTGTTAGGTCAGTACATTCCAACAAATTCTCCAGTGACCCTTGTATTAGGACTAAAACATTATTCCAAAATAGATATAAGCTATCAAATTTTTCCAATCAGTTAAAATGACTGGTCAGGGTATTTCTAGATATAATACATAAATTTCGAAAGAAAAAGAGACGGAGGAATATTATATATATGTATGCAAACACACTGGTGTTCAAAATTAAGAGAATTTTCTGATTTGGTCGATTATCTCTAGAACTACTAGACCGATTTTAATGGAATTTGGTTTGTACATAAGATTGATATAACACAAAAAAATAACCATTCAACAGTTATAATACAAACGCATGATCGTGTGCAACACTCATCATAGTTGTAAAGTAAGAAACAGTAGTTGCAGAACGAAACAAAAAGGGGGGGCAATAGGGGGTATGGTCCCCTCTAACAGATATACAGGCCTTGTACCGTATTTTTATACTGGAAATAAGAGAGTTAATGAATTCCTGTGGCAATTGGTCCAAATCGTTCTGCAACGCTGTTTTCTGGTCTTGGATGGTTCTCGGAGGGGGGGTTGTGAATTGCAATTAGCCACCTCAGGGTGTCACAGGCATACTCTACAGGATTTAGCTCTGGATATCTGGCTGTATATCTGAATCCCTCCAACAAATACTTTCATTTCCTAGGAATTCATCAAGCAGACGAGCTCTATATGACTTCATATTGTCATCCCTTAAAAGGAAATCAGGACCAACTGCACTCCTGAAAAGGCGAACACAGGGCTCCAAGACCTCCTTCCTATACTCTCAGCAGTCATAGTGCCTCTTCCAAAGACATGGAGAAGTGTGCGGCCATCCAACATGATGACTGCCAGACCATCAAGCCTCCGCTGCCGTAATGGTCGATTTCTCGGACATTGGAAGGTAGGTAGCGGGTCCCTAGTTCTCTCCATATGAAAGAACAGCGAGAATCACTGGTTAGGCTGAACCGGGACTCATCAGTGAAGAGAGCGGTTGCCCATTTATCCATGCTCCAAGCTCTATGATCTCTGCACCATTTTAAGTGGACTCTCCTGTTCACAAAACTGAGCGGGAAGCAAACAACAGGTCTTCTTGTAAACAGCCCTTACAAATGAAGTCTTCTGGAAACCGTCGCCCTTGAAACTTGGGTTATTGTTGCTGCATACAACTCATGAAAGACCCGAGAAACTGTAACATCCCTATTACACCTCGCTATAATGGACAAAGTGTGATCTTCTCTGGCCAAGGTGGTTCTTGGACTATCTTGCCCTGGCTTTCTCTCGATGAATCCGGTATCCTGAAACTGTTTCCATAAGTTAGACACGATGCAGGGTGTTTAATAGAATTCTCTGCAAATCTTGATTTGAAATTGGCCTGCGTCTAGCCTACCCACAATTCGCCATCTCATTCCATCATCTAAGCATTGGTAGTTACTCACTTTTACTGTTTGAATTTTAATTTAAGTGATTGCTAAAAAAAAAAAAAAAAATTCGACAAAATGTGCTAGTGAATGAAGTGCGGATTTTGTCACGCGTACTTATAAACTGTTGGCCTGCCTCTAAAGTAGGCCTTTGATAATTGAATTTAATATTAATGCCACATCAACAGAAAAAGACTAATTCTAATTATTTAAAATCACTATTTTATTTACAACACATTATTAGCCAAAGTCTCATCACAATCTAATCAGATCTCCTTTATATATCTTCAGGAATTTGCATTCGATACCGTCAACTTGACAGTTACAAATCGGCATCCAATGAAAAACAACTTCATATGACGTAATAGAAAAAAACACCGTCGAATGCAAATTTCCGATTCCATTGCCAGATGCGTGAGATGACGTCATATCGGAAAACGTAATTCCCTATGATTACCGCGATATGACAACATAAACACTGTTCTTCCGACTAGTTCCGCCCCTATACACGTATACGCTTGCCTATTTGATGCACAAGAATTGCATCTTTGTTTCAAAGTAGTATATTTAAATTTCGTTCAATTCTTTTCACAAAATTTTATAAAATATGTAAATTCTCTTAATTTTGAACACCAGCGTATATAATCATTAATTTTTTTTTCATTCAAAGTAACAAAAAGATCAAAGAAATAAAATATTATAAGTTTCATTATATTTAAAAGATATGAGAAATCGTCATTTTGATTGGGTTGGTTGATCTAGTGCAAAACATTCAATAATCGCAAAGGATTTACTAGATATTACACTAAACCGTGGCTTATGCAAGAGTAGTTCAATAAGTACCTGTTTTTGACGACAAATGGTGTTCCTTCATCATATTGGCTGTCATCTATTAAACTGAGTAAAAACAAACATGATGTTGATTCATAGATTAGTTCTGACTTGGTAGCTATTTGCTGCCAAATCAAAATTTGATTGCTGGCGCGACGAGTTATCATTCTCCTTTTGTTTTGAGTTGTCACACTCGATTAAACCTAGATTCATGATTATACATCAGAAATTAAGCAACAATCAAAGTAACGGGTTGCTTTTGGTGAATCTGCTCCAAATAAAGTGAAGTCAGTCTAATCAACAGGAAAAGTTATAGAACAATTTTTTGGTATGCACGGGGTATCATAATCACTGATCTCTTAGAAAAAGGCAAAACTATTACCAGACAACACTACAGCGAGTTATATGATTTCCATTCCTTATTCTTAATATTTCATTTCCCATTCCCAAAACAGGTACTTTTGGAAAACCCTGGCATTAGTTTTACAATCGCAATTATTCTAAGCTTACATATATAATCTATAAGTATTTTAATTTTTTTTTTGTTTATAGCAACTTTGGATGCTACGAGGGTGGTTCAAAAAGGGCTTGTATTTGAAGACAGATGGTATCAATAAGGTAGTTAGCATTGAATGCTGCTATCTGTTAAATACAGCCGAAATCAATATGTCATTTATCCATAAGTTAGTTTTGATTTAGTAATCATTTGCTGTCAAATCAAAATTTGATTGGGTACCATCAATGAAACATGTATTCAATGTTATACAGGAACCAAGAACAATCTAAACCAGAGGTTGCTTCTGCCGAATCTGTTCCTAAGAAGGTGTGAATCTGTTATGGCGAAGAATTTTCGAGGAGTGAAAGGAGTCATGATCACGAATACGAAAAACTGAGACTTGGACAGCTGTCTGGTGTGTATTGATGTTTACCATTTTCTATGCTTGGAGCACCACTTCTTGGATTTTCTAACGAATTATTGAATGAATCCGGTAAAACATCTCAATTTCTGCAGATTGTTTCTTAATTTTAATTGATTGAACACCCCCCTCCCAATTTTTCTTTTACTATTACTGAAACCATTAAAAAGTATGATTTGTTCATTGCTTTTTTTTTGTTTTCGTAAAATTTAACAAGCACAGCAATTAAATGCATAATCATAAGTCTAGTTCTGTTTTCCAAGCAAATAAGTGGAGAAGGTTCTTTTTATTGAGTCATAGCTCATTATAATCCAGTTAAAAAATAGCTATATATAATATGTTGTTATGCAAATTTCACACATTGTATATTAATTTCATTTCTCATATTTACTAATATTTCAAATTTGAAAACAAAGTTTAAGGTATATGAAACAAAAATAATTAAAAAAAAATATTTAAAAACAATTCAAGCAACATATTTTAGAAAAAAAAAAAAATTAAATCTTACATTACAGTGCATAGTGATATTTGTATAAAAATATTTAAAAAGCTTACAAAAAGCAATAAATTGTATCTCAAAAACATGCAATATTCAGGCAATGCAGATTAATTCTAAGGTAAAAATATTGAGGGGAAAAAAAAACGCTCCACATTTTAGAGTTATCTTGATATATATAAGAGATAAAGGATGTCAGATGGTCTTTTGAATACTTGAGATGTGGAATCAGACGACTAAGCTCATGTTTTTAATTATTACTAGGAAGAAAAAATGTAATTAGTTTAGTACAGCAACAGCCGTGTAAACCCTCCTATTTAATAGGCGATAATTTCGTTTAATAACTGAAAGTTGAGGACTTTCATTTAACATATTTCTTACACTTGTATATAAATTTAAAAATGATTATCCCTTTGCTCATACAGTTGTTGTAGAAATCCTTTCTAATTTTGACATTCTAAAGTGAATAAGAACATGATCTTTGAGTTTGCCTTTTCATTTCTAGGTACTCCCCTTAAAAAAAAAAAAAAAAAAAAAAAAAAAACATACCTAAAGAGATACATATATCACATTTTGAGAAGCACTGGTCTAAAAACACCTATTGGCTTTTATATGTATAATGTGAAGTTGAAATGATAATTTTAAGACATTACTAAACTTTTTCAAAAAATATACAGCTTTACAAATTAAATATCTAAAATAATTTAACATATTTAATTACAATTACCTTTAAATACACAAATGCTTTGCTTTTTTGTTTTTTTATCATATTTGAGAGTTAAAAAATAAACAATCCCTACCTTTAAAAAATGCTGCTCAGATTTACAATTCAAAAAATACCACAGAAATGCAAGGAAAATTTTATAAAAATGTTGTAACAATAAAAACATTTAAACAAGTTTTAAATTATTAAAGCACATGAACACTACACCGAGGAGACAATATAAAAGGAGTGTACATAAAAATGAGATGCAAAATATATTATTAAAATAAAACTTGAACATATGTCATGAAAAGGAAAATGAATAAGTGAGAACATGTCATGTATTAAGGATATTTCAGGATGATAAATAAGCCCCTTTTTTTCTGTCTGTCAATTTAAAAGAATTGCTCAAGAATACACCAGACTGTTATCCCTTAAAACCAGGAAAACTTATTCCTTTTATATGAAGAAAACCAAAATTATAATAAACTCATGAATAATTATATGTACATGTGTTATAATTTATGCAGATACATAGACTTTATACTTTAAGTTTCATATTAAGCACTTTATTAAACAAAAAATATGCTTTTAAATAATAGACATAAAAGTTAAGTCTCGCCCCCCCCCTTTTTTTGTTGCTTTCATTAATCATACTATACATAATTCAGTAACTTAAAAGTTTAAATCTAGGAAGATAAATACTTTACCTCGATGAAAAGTCACTGGCTTCCATAAGGCTGCCTCTAAATAAAATAGGGAGAAAAACAGACATAAGTATTTCATTAAATCTAAAAAGGGAAAGGCCGACTTGAGAAATTTAGTTCGGAATAGGATTCATTAGGTAGGTTAGTAGTACACATAAAGGTTGTCCACATATGCAAAGTATTAAAGCCCACTGGCAAACTAATTCTGAGAACAAATCGTTCACAGTTTTTTTCTTAAAAAAAAAAAAAGTGTACCTTATATACTAGCAAATTCAGATTCCGGACAAGCAATAATACAGCTAGAGCAGTAGTGTACTCATTTACCAACTTGTCAGTCCTGTGTTGATCCTGCCTTTTAAGTAACTTTTTTTAAAAAAAAAATAAATATTTAGAATAATATTGGAATTTTTAAATAAAATTAATAGTTTACAAGAATCGCAAATTAAATCACAAATTATTTTATTTGATATATAAAACAATTGTTTGAGCTCATGAAACTTGAGTTAAAATTAATATTTGTAAAATGCAAAATTTATTTAAAAATTCCAACATTTTTCTGAATAAATTTAATTAACTCGATTGACAGAATCGAACCATGACCAAGAGGTTGATAAGAATATTCGCTACTACTATAGCTGTACTACCAATGTCCTGGAAACAGAATTTATAATTATACAAGCTGCATTTAAAAATTTTTAATCCCCCCTCTGAGAATTGTCTAGCCAAAGTGCTTTAATAATTGGATGGGTGAATACCCTTAAAGTGTATTACTAACCTACAGAGTCCCATCTTGAGCTGAATTTCCCGAGTTATGCCCTGCTGTTGTAATTTTTTTACTTTATTAGAAGTATCTCTACATGAATTGGCAATAAAATAACATAAATAGACAATATTTGAATAATTTTAACAACTTAACAAAAATTCTGATTTTTTTCTACATAAATTAACCTTAGAAATTTTAGGTATAGGAAGGGAGAGTGAAGTTTCGTTAACAACATTTAATCATGTTTCATCTTGAAGTAACATGACAAAAAACTACATACAAGTACTTATCATAAGGGTAATAAATATATACATTATCTTTGGTAGGACATACCCATTAGTTCATGACATCCCATTCTATCAACTGATCCGTCACTACTGCAAAAAATATAATACATAATTTTAGGATGACAATTTACAATTAACTTGAAACAAACAAATTTTTTTAAGGAAAAACAAAATGGTTATGGATAGAATTAAAGGTATCTGCAATTTATAATTGCTCTACACTTTCCCAAATAAGTTTCATATTGTTACTGTGAAGAAGAAACGAAGAGAAGAAAATGTGATACGATGAAATGTATAAGAGCTAATGTGATTTCTTACATTTCAGTGTCCTATGAAACTTTGTACAAAATTATGATGTTAGAATACTGAATATTATTTTAAAATG
Organism: Nephila pilipes; assembly: GCA_019974015.1. NCBI lineage: Eukaryota > Metazoa > Arthropoda > Arachnida > Araneae > Nephilidae > Nephila > Nephila pilipes. The sequence goes on along the minus strand of BMAW01128250.1, from coordinate 42,581 downwards.
CAACTGCCTATTCAATGAATTGGGCCATTTTATTGATTTGAGTAATTTTTCAGATTGGAGAATTAGTTAGATTTAAAAAGGTTGGCTTATTGCATTCATCGATTGTCAAATAGAATTTTTCAATACTTGTGGCATCCACGACAGTATAAAATATTACCTGCATTTGAATTGAGTTGCATTCATTTGGAAGATATGGATACTCTTTCTCAAACAAGAAGTCTACAAATTTCATTTACGACTACAGTGAAGAATTTAGTAAAAATTTTGTGATACTTGAAACTGATGCCACCTATACACACAAGGATGTTGACAAACTGCACGAATTAAGTGCACAGTTGTAGGATAAATTTGCTCATATGGTTGAGATTCAAAATGTAATATCCTCATTACTCTCAGAAGATACTCAAGCTGTTGCCAAATATGAAACAGATTTTGAAGCAGCCAAAAATTATGTGGATAATTATCTCTTGATTTAATCGAAAGTTGAAACTTTCTTGAACAGAAATTCCAAATCCTTGTCAAAGTATTCCTTAAAGAATAATGAAGAGAAATTGAACCTATCAAAATTTGAATTAAGTTATCGAATGATCCTAAAGAATTTCTCACTTTCTGGAATATTTTTTCTAAAATTCACAAACCCGATTATTTACCTGAAATTGATAAGTTCCAAAACTTATACCAATCTATGGTACCCGATTTCAGAGCTGCGAGACTGATTTCAGGTTTTCCAATAACAACCAAATATTATCACAAAACCATTCAGCAATTGAAAATACGATTTGGATGATCTATTAGTGCAGATTTATGTTCGTGATCTTCTACTATAATGAAAAATGCTACTGCTGGAAAGAATACTCCTAATTTGGCAACTCTCTGTATTATGCTGGAAACTGAACGAAGAACTTTAGAAAGTCTGGGACGCATAAAAGAGAAGTTTAGGAATTTTCTAGAATATCTTGTAGAATCATATTGAAATGTTCTACAAACCTGGTAACAGAGCAGAAATTTGGAGGATGCTGATAATGCTACAAGTTGAGATTCCTCGAAAGACTAATGTATTTTTGGCTGCATTTGGTCGAATCGTTCAGTGATGTGTGATTGTTTAATAACGTTATGCTAAAAAGCAACACGAGGGCTAATGCAGATGAACCTTGTAATTTTGAACTACGGTCAATTTATGAGAATGGCATTTAAGCTGGCACTTCCCTCTCCCAAACTTCCACACCATGCCAACAGGAGGACTTGCGACTTCAACAAATTTAACGTGCATCAGCCCTGCTACACGGCAGGTCTTCCATGGCATCAGGGTTTAAGCCCCCAACTCGAAAAAGCAATCACCACACAATTACCATGGTCACTAGGTCGAATTTGAACTGATATTTAGCTCGTAAGGGATTTATGAAAAATTGTAGAAATATTAAGCGGAATAATAAAATTTATTAATCCAGTTATACAGGATGTGGCATTGACAGCTTTGTTATAAAGTACAAATTCTTCTTGTGACGGGACATTTAAAGATAAAAATTACATACTTTGTAAAAAATCCCATTTAAGCTATAAATGTAGTTTGTTACAAAAAAGGCCCAAAAATGAAAAGAAACAAATTTTATTTAAAAAAAAAGGAATTTGTTTTAAGTGTTTGAAAAATGAACATACAATTAAAAAAAATGAAGAGTTAAATTAAAATGCTTACAATGTTAGTAACAACACGTAACTTCAGTGTGACGGGATAAGAAAGAGACTGTTATTCAAAGCTAATGAAAATAATGGAGTATTGCCAGCAATCAATTGAATAACAATTGCAATGATTAAGTACATTTGCAAACTATCTGTATAGAAATTTAAGGTCAGAAAAATAAGAAGCATGCTTGTACACACACTCTTTAGTGCATCCTCCTGAAAATACATAAGTGACAGAGAGTTATTGAGTACTCGAGATTAAAACCTCTCAAACATAACAGTGTGATTCACAGTTTGCTCGGGGAGGGGGGAGATAGCGCCAATAGAATGCTGTATTTATGCAGTAGAAATTTGAAATTTCGAAGGTCCTTTCAAATATCGTTGTGAAGCTTTTTCTGAACATAAGATTTGTGGTTTTGCTCCAAAAAATAGAACGTTGGCAAATAGTAAATATAATAGTAATAATAATTGAAGTTAATAAAGAATGAAAATTCCTAATTAAAAAGTTTAATTATTGCAAAAATGTTTGAAATTAACAACAGAGCTTTGTACTTTGTAAGAAATTTGTTGAAAATAATCAGTTACACGGGTTTGTAGGAAAGTTCGTGCATTGCAAATGGGTTTTTTTCCTCCCAAGTGAATATTAAAGTTACTGATGATCTCAAATCCTTCACTGTCACCAACAGCTATAATTTTTTTAAAAAAAAATTTGAAGGTGTATTTTAAAGCATCTGAATAGTTTCCTACATCACACTTTTCTCTAGTCTAGCCTTTCGTCTTCCTCACTGTTATCCAAAATATTTTTGTTAATGTTCACATCAACTACAGTGGATATAAAAGATTTTACATCATCATTGGCATCCTTCTGTACATATTGATTTCTAAATATTCTTGCATTTGCGCAATGCCACTGATTTTGACAAATTTAACCCCATCATTTTCATCTGCAATATTCTCTTTGAGGGCACTCGAAAAACTGGAAATTGAAAACCTGCTTTCTTAAAAGGTCTACTAACCATTGGTTCCTGCCTTGGAATGCCTTACAACTTACTAACACTGTTTACTTCCCCCAAATGAGAAACACAAGTTTTAGAAAGAATAATTGGATCCTGAATTCTATAAATAGGATATATTTTGATTGCACCATAATTTACTTCTTCCCAATTCATTGTTTCTCTAGTGAATAACAGTTTTCAAAACATATAAATTATTTTCTCTTCATATTTTGTTTCCTTGTCACAAAACTAGAAACCCCCAAGAGATTAAAACTAAAGAGCATCTTCTAAATTCAAATTACTTCTGAAAGTTAATTTCCCAATGGGTGTTCATCCTTTATACACCTCAAGTTAATAGTTTCAATATATGTACAGACAATTTTTTTTCTTCTGATTTATTTTGTGTGCTTTTAATAACATTTCTGTTTTAATTATAGCTTAGTTACTTTTATTTTTAAAGACTTATTTAGGCATGTATTATTTTTTCTTTTCTTATTTGAATTATTTTTAATTGCTTTTTAAGTTTGCTTTTAGATTCTTTTCTTTTATATTTTTTGGTTTTTTAACCACTTTTTTAATAGAATACTTTGTTTATGGGGATAGTTTGGTCAATAAGCTTAGAATAACCAACTTCAACAGTCTAAAGCCTGTTACAACTCCAAACTATAATAGTTACCAATTTTTCGTTTTTCAAACAAAATTTTTTGGTTTTTTAAAAGTTTTCAATGTACTTTGTTGCACTTCCTGTTTTTGACTATCGATTTTAATTTACTCCCTTTTGAATTAAAATTTATCTTTAATAGTTGAATTTAAAAAATGCATTATCAATCACTTTCAAATTAGATTTTTTTTTTTTTTTTTTTTTTTCTATTTACGATTTGGTTCATGTCTTTTTTCTTAATGGTTCAATTGTGAATTAACACTTTGTATAATTTGAACTGCAGATTTAACTTCTTTGATTGAATTTTTTTTTTTTTTTAAAAATTCGTATTATTCAAGACACACACATATATTTACTCCAAGAAAAGAAATTTTATAATAAATTCAGAATTTAATGGACAGTAAATATGTGACTTTCATTGATAGGTATATAAAATAAAAGTCTAGATGAGTTGAAATTGACAACAAAAATTCTACTCTAGTCAGTATATGCACCAATAATCAATTCCAGTATTTTTAGTTTCTAATAAAAAAAATTATAAAATAAACTGGTTACATTTTTATTACACATGTTAGAATATTGAAAAAATAAAAATAAACAGCATTACTCTTACATTAAAAAGTTCATAAGAAAATATGTACTCATATTCATTCAAAATTTATTTCATATTGTTAAATATATCACAATATACTTTTTAAGAGTAGAAAACTGAATAATGAAATAAAGTACTATATTTATAACTAGGCAATAATTTTTTTTTTAAAAAAAAATCAGACATTTTTTTTCTTCACATTTACCTTAAAGCACCAGTAACAAAACCATCGATTCCTAAAACATGGCCCATATGAATGTCAGCTTTCATTATATCAATTTCCCTCATACTGTACACAAAATTACCAGCCCGAGGTCTTACTAACATATAAACAGGTATTTCATAAACTCTGATACGATTCAGCACCTCCTTCAGCAAACCTTTTGAAATAAAAAGCTTATATAACACAGACATAAAAATGAAACAAACTTAGTTATAGAAAGTGACAAGTACATATTAAAATTCAAACAATATTTTATCTAATAATGAGTAATATACAAATTTATAAAGGCAAAACTAATTATAAAACCTTAAATACAAAAACACAATATAATAATGAATGCTCAACTGAATCAAGCTCCTTTTGTTCTACAAAGTTTGAATTATTCAAAAATCCAAAAGCATCTTGGAAATAAACCAGACACCATCAACACATAGGTAATAAATAAAAAAATATATATAGTTCAGTTTTACATAACATTACGATCTCAGTTGTTATTTTGAAGGAGAAACTCATTGGGTTATTGACAATACCCTACAATCATAAGCCAATGAGATGAGAAAAAGAGAACATTTTTAAACAGCAGTTGTAATGAAAGCTTTTAAATCATTCAGTAAAAGGAAGGGGAAAAATACGAGAAGCAAGCAGATGAATCTCATCAATCATATTTAAGATAACTCAAGCTAAAGAAATAGATATTAAATTAAAAAGAAAAAAAAATTTCAAGTACTTATAATATGAAAAGAAAATCTCAGTAAAGTAACCTATTTTAGTAAAAGATATGTAATATTATGGTCTATAAGAACTTCACTGGATTACCCTTTTTTTTTTTTTTTTTTTACATCAATCATTCACTATTTCTCACTCTTAAAAACAATTCTAAAGAACTAAAATATTCAACTGTAAGTTTATTTCATCTACGTTAAGGATACAACCTTATTTAAGATACAATGCATAGCATTCTTAGATAAAAATTTTGCCTAAACTTAACTAAAACTTAATTTAGACTACTTAACTATTGTTATTTGAATGATATAGTAATGAGGGAGATAAACACTGAATGCAAAAAAAATCATGCACAATAGGTAAAAAAAGTGCTTTTCACAACTTGATAGTTTATTAACATCCCATTTGGAAGCAAGATGAGAGTTATTGGCAACAGGTCTCATAATTTTTAACTTTGGTCAAGTGACAAGGACAGCACCTCAGCATCATCATGTTGGAAAGTCATACTCCACTGACAGTCTTTGATGCAGGTACTGTAACTGTACAGTGCCATAGGGATGAGGTCCTTGAAACTTATGTGAGGTTTTTCCAGTGCTGAAGGCTCAAACTTCCTTTAGTGGGCGATAACGCAAAGCCACAACTGTCCCATGAACAGAACTCTATTAATTTGAACATGTTAAGGATGGTCTAGGAAGAGCAATTGCATTACGTTAATCCACTCCCAGGACCCTTCAAGCGTTAAAAGCCACGCTTTTAGAAGAATGGTATGTATTACCGCAAGCCTTCCTAGACGTCCTCATTAATAGTATAACTTCTCATTGTAAGGATTGCAAAGCAGTGCATGGAGGCCACACTCCATATTAGATCCATTAGATCAACCTTTCCGAAATATAATGTATCATTATTTGGTCGTTTTTGATATAACCTGTATCGTAAATAACAATTCTCCTCTTATTCCATATTTTTATGTTGCTATATGCAATCTTTCATGAAATATCTCTCTGTGACCAAATTTCGTTGCAATGAAACAAATATTTCTCCAGTTATCATACATTTTGTGTTTGTGATCTTAAAATACATTTAGTAAAATAAAATCAAAAATACAAAACAATAAAATTAATTTTAGATTATAATTCATAAAATGTTAAAATATAAAAAGTCTTTAAATTGCAGGAAGTTTAATATTACATAATATTCAAGAGAGTATATAATAAACATAGTTAAAGTAATAAATAGTAAATTAAAAAATGCAACGAAGTAAAAAATATTGAAGTCTGATCAAGACAACAAAGCATACCTCAAGAGAAAAGAATTATGAAACTAAACCCAAAAATAGAGGTAAAGTAATTATAAGATGTCCCAGACTGGAGACTGAGAAATGTGTGTTTATACTAGAATTACAGATCCAAACCATCACACTTTAAATGATAATAGTATAAATATTGTTATAAAACCAAATTAAGCTAATCCCAAAATCAAAGCAAAAAATCATCCAAAGAAAAGAAGAGGAAAGTAAATAAAGGGGGAAAAGATCATTTAAATGAAGAACATAAATGTATCTATTAAAAACTATATTTATAAACATAATTAAATAATTTTATCTAAAAAAAAAGTTCAAAAAACTTTCACCACATATGCGAATATAAATGATGTACATAAGACTTTCTTCTAATGCTTGTTAAAAGGAAAGCTTTTACCACTAAATATATTTGATTTATTGATTCTTAAAAACTAAATTATTTACTTAAATTATATAAGTAACAAATAAAATATTTCTGTAAATTTGTAATTTATTTTTTAATATCATGTATTTTAATCCCATCTTCAGTCTTAAAATTTATAACATAAAAACCTTTATATAGTGATTACATATTACATCACATTGAGAAGCAACATGAGGGCTATATGCAACATACCTCGTAATTCTGAACCTTGGTCAAGTGACAAGGAAGGCACCTGAGCTAGCATCTCCCCCTCTCCAACATTAAAATATCTTTATAAATTCAGTACTTATCCTCACTGAATGCTACAAATAGGTTTTGCAAAATTTTGTAAGAAAGATGATTTGTAAAATTATTAACTTCATCAAAAATTTGTTTTCTTCATAAATTGTTACCATTAGAGATCATAATCTTAAGACCTGTATCCATATTCATCATACCTCTCAAGATTTTATCCTTTACTATCTCCAATATTGACATGCTGATAATCTTAAATATTAGTATTCTTATAACCTGTACAATTACATTTTGGTTCAATCTTCATATCTTTAATATATTATAATTAAAAGTTATTTAATTATTATAGTTAAAAATAATTCTGCCTGTTTGATTCTATTGAAAGAAACATTAATAAGACTTAAGGAACTTAATTCAAAAAGTTTATTTTTTAAATTACCTATATATATAAGGTAGTTAATACAAGCAAGTTAGAAAATCTTTAAAAATATGTAAACATTGATTATTTATTTTGCTATCATCAGCAAGGAAATCTTTCAGAATGTATTTTTTCCAATTTCTTTATGCTAAAAAAGAAAGGTATTTAATAATCCTAATACTGTAATTACCTCAAAATTATTTAATTCACAATTTTTTTTTATAATTTCTATTTTATTTAGGCTTTTTTTACAATGACTTTTCATTTTTTAAATTTTTAACATCTTTATTTTTACTATTCTTTTAATTTTTGCAAAAAAAACCCAAAATTTTTCTGTTTTCAGTCCATAAAGAAAAATAGCATTATACAAACCAATAAAATGATTTTTTCACTATAATCTATTTTAAGAGCGTAATTTTTATAATTGAGATTTCAACATTTTCAAATTTATGTAAACAGAAATGATTAATGTCAAATTTTTGGCTATCATTTAATCAAATATATGTGGATCGATCAAAAAGTTTATATTATTAGAAGTTTATGTCACATAATTCAATTGACATCTTTTACTATTTAATTAACAGATACAATTAAATGTTTTACAAAAAATAAATTCAGAATAATATATTTCTTAAATTATGTTATAATAAGTTTTACTTCTTTAACTATCACATTTTAATAACTTAATTTATTATTATAATTGCTATTATTGTAAAAGCTATAATTTGTTTCATTATTTCAAGCATAATGTTCACTTGAAATTTTATTAAAAGTAACTTGGTTATATTTTTTTTATTTAAAAAACATGTGTCTTATATTTCTTATAAGTTTCACTAACATTATATATAGGTTTGGATTTATTAACGTCACACTAGAAGCAACATCAGGGCAATTGGCAACAGACCTCGTAATTTTGGAACCTCGGTCGAGTGACAAGGCGAATACCTCAGCTGGCACCCCCTTTCCTAACTTCCACACCAAGCCAACGGAAGTACTTTGGGCCCTGACAGATTTTAACATGCATCAGCCCGGTTACATGGAGGGTCTTCAATGGCTGCAAGGCTCGAAATCAGGACTTAACGAAAACCGGCGGGCGCGAGTCCGATGCCTTAGACACTAGGCTACCGCGACCACATTATAAATAGAAACTGTAACCACCATAATTGTTCAGTACTTTATTAGTAAAATAATAAGAATTACTGAAATTCTCTTCTTCGCTTAAATAATCAAAAAACCATTTGAATCCAAACCCATTTCAAAAACTAATATCTAACAAAAGCTAATGATAATGCTAAGATAAAAAGAAATATTTTCTTAATTTGGATATTAAGTTATAAGTATTATCCTAAAGAATTAATTGCCATTCCAAAGGAAATATCAGATTTTCTTGAAATTTATAACACAGACTTAAAAACTTAAAATCCAAAAGGGCACAAGAATAAAAACTAATTAATGTAAAAAAAAAAAAAAAAAAAAAAAAAAACAGTAGACCAACAGATACTTCACAACACAGTCTAAAATAATAATAGTTTTTTAAAAAATACAAAGCATACTTTAATAGCACAAAACATAGACAAAAATTGAAGAAATTTGCCTTTTTGACAGTCACTAAAATATAATTTTTTTCCAAACCATATTATTACTACCTAGAAAAATCTAGGATAGCTAAACTAATCTATAAAAGTAATTTTAACTTTTAAAATTTATATACAAAGAACATACACATACTCTAAATTCAAGACAATTTGATAAAATAATAATAATAAACAAAACAAAAAACTAATACACAAAAATCTCGAATACATATAAAAAAATCATTAGAAATATACAAAATAACTCTAAGCCTAGGTAAATATAATACAAGAACTAAAAATAGAAAAAAAAGTAAGTAAAAAAAGTATTTTTTACATTACGGATTCTGTAAGAGGTATTTAATAAAAATATAATTAAAAAAATATATATATCACTAAAAAAAAAGAAAAATATAAAATGATAAATGAAATAATTAAATATAAATGGAACCATAAATGAGTTCTTATACATCTTAAAGCATAAATTGCTTCAAATTTTATACTATGTCAAAATAGACCTGAGTATTTTTCAAATTTCATACAATAGGGCAAAAACATACACACATATTGTATGTAGATGTATAATCATTTATGAAAGTATTGTTAATCAGACATAATTTTTAACATACCTCAAAAAGAGTAAGGAATTTAAACAAAATCCATGAACATGAGAAAAATTACAATTTACAATATTTGAAAAGATTTTAAAATATTAATTATAAATGCTAAGTAGTTCAATATTTTTTTCAAAGATGGGTAAGTCTTATTCTTTAGAATAGTATAAAAACAGAATTTTAGAATTATTTTTTAACATCTCAGTCTAGTAAAATTCGCACAAAATATCCAATTATTGTTTTATACTAAAAAATATCAAAGCAGAAATATTAAAAATATTTTATTCTGAACACATTAAGACTATAATGCAATCAAATTAAAGAGGTCAATAATGAAATAAGCTTACAAATCGATGATCTATTGATATTACTAAATTATGAAACAAATTCAAAATCTTTTCAAAGCCATGAAAAACAAGCATACATTTTTTTAAAAAAATATATAAGGATAACAAATTAAATATTTACACCATTCAACTTCACACTGATTAATTTATATGTTCTTTATATAACTATTTAACTTTCTAGGTATATTATATTGAAGTAAATTAATTTAAAACAGTGAAATAGCTATCTTGAATTTATCTAGTACAATTTTGTTTAAAATTTCCCATGCAAAGCTAAAACTATGGTTATTTATATTCTCTTACTTTTAAGTTGGTTTAAGTATTTATTAGCAATTTCATTCATTGATATTCAGAATATGCATTTGAGAAATAAAACAAGAACATGCTAATGCTAATAGCTACCTTTAGAAAGGAGAAAGAAGAAACGAAAGGGAGGGGAGAGAAAGAAGGAGAGAGGGGAGAGAGAAAGAAATATTTATTTTACATACTTTTTATATGACACAAAAGCTGTTCAAAAATTTTCAAAGGACATTTTTTTCACCTTTTGAGTTTAGATCAACACACTGAAAAGGAGATATGATATGTTGTTGTTTAATTAAAGTAGTATACTAGGGTTGCACAACTATAATTACCTTAATTAAGAGCAGCAGTTAGATGGCACATATGATATCTGAATACACAAGTTGAATATGAAGCTTTGTTAGAAATTTTTAACACACATCATTTCATATGGCAGCTTCGAATGAATCAAAGCCACCATACTTTGGTCATGGATATTAGGATTTTGAAATTGCATTACACAGACGGATCTAGGGGCGAGCACATGCTCCCCACCACCACATACCATCATAATTTCAGGCATAGATAAATTAACATACCAGAACAGGAAATCCGAACCAAATTTAAAAGTATTTATTTTGCTGTTTTACTTCAAAGTTGTTTGTTGTGTTCAAGCACAGGAACAAACTAGAGCTTTTGGAGAAAGCAACGTCAAATAAAAGAACATTTAGAGTTTTGTTGCAGAGGCAGAAATATTTCCATATTTATTAATCTGATGAAAAATGCACTTAAAAAAGGATAATAGCCTTTGTTACTTCATATCCCTCTTAAATCAATCAATCACAAAATTAAGCTATCTATTGAACTGTAAGTTTTTAATGCTCAGTTTGAATTTGATCCCAAAGTTAATATTTATAGATTTAGGATTGAGTAAGCATGAATAATAAATGAAATAGACAATCACAGTTATGTCTTTGAACTCTTTAAAGAGGGGAAAATTGCACCTCACTGTCAATTTTGTGCCTACTCCATGTCAACTTTTTCTGCATCCCCCATTAGTAAGACTTGTAATGGAGCTTTGAGCAACAAAGTTTTTAGAATTAGAGGCAATCTATATCTGAAACCTTTACAGAATACCTAAAAACATAAAAATATATATGGCTGTGAAAAAACAAGCTTCACTAGCAATGGCTATTTTCAGTTCCTGGAGCATCATGTTAAGCTTTTGCTAAAAATATTAAAAAATAGTCCATTTCAAAAGTACTGTCATACAAACCATAGGATGGGGTTAATCCTCCTACATCAAGTCCTTGACAAAGTTCCAGTCGATCAGCACCTAAAATAAATTTATTCTACATTATCTTTGAGAAAAATTATTTCCAATAAAGAGTATTTTTCAAAACTGGTAATACATTATTATTCTGAAATGTTCAAATGTGAATGGAAAATGGAGCTTGAATATGCCTACATATTTTTGTCAATCTACAAGTGAATATAACTTAATCTGAAAAACTGGATCAACTGAAATTTCTCTTCTTTATAAGTAAAAGCACATAAATTTCTGTTATACATACATTTGATATCTGAAAACCTATTCAGCTCACTTTCAATTTGAATTGCTATATTTCTAAATCAGAATAAATTCATAACTTCAGAGATGGTGGTGACTGTATACAGTTCAAGTCCTTCAGTATGACTATTTAAAAAAAAAAAAGAAGTAAAAATGACAACTCAATGAGGGTCCTCAAGGGGCTTATATTTTCAAGATGAGTACGACTCCATACACCTGAGGTACCCCTTCACACAGATTCCACCCCCCTTCTCTTGTATTTCTTTTGCTATGTATTTTTTGGAAGGGAGAATCAGCCTTTTAGATTTTTGTGTAAAGTTTACACAACACTTTTTTCATTTTGGTTTTAAATAAAATCAAAAATTTTTAAACAAAAATAATAATAATAAAAATAACATATTTACAGATGGGTATCTTATCAAAGCTGATTTTTGGTCTCCTGCTCAATAGGACCAAGTTCTTCCCTCTTCTGGCATCTTTCCTGTCATGTCCCAAATACTGTTCATCATATTATAATTCACTGTCTGGTGTTTCATCACCATTGAATCACATTTTTTTTAAAAGCAAGACAATTAAAAGACTGTGAGACTGTTTTAAACTCATACTTGATGGGAGGAACCACAACTTGTTTGTATTGTAATACAATTGTATTTTTACATAATATTTAAGATTTTAACATGGACATTTCATACCTAGGGGTTCTGTATAATGTGGCCTGGAAAAATGCTGAAAAATTTAAATAAATGCTTTGTACAGTATATTCAGATTTTATGCATGAACTCCAACATCCATTCATACTGAATAAATAAAATAAACTCTTTTGCATTTGAAACACTACACAAACACCATAGTTATATATAATTCATTAAATTGTACAAACACTAATAAATTTTCCCATCACATTAATTCATAGGATGAGGATAAGTATATTATCGATCCATTTTATTTGATATGTGAAACATTTTTATTACTATTCCAATCAATCACATTACTTCATAAAAGTTATGAACTAATCATTCAATGAAATTTGTACAATGATTCAGACATAACATAAAAGGACTTGATATTTGTAAAATGTTTATTTATATACACAATTTAACCACTTTAATTAACCTTAAAAACATGAATAATATTTTTAAAAAATATGCTCATACAGAGTAAAATAGAGGTCCTGGTATTGGTAGGAAGAAACAAGAATAAAGTTTACATGACAAGGCAACATAAGATTGTTAAGCTGTATTTCAAGATTTATAAAATGCAAGTGTTTTTCTCTATTTTTCAAAATTACATATTTTTTCTCTAAAGTATTCCATTAAGAATACAACTCCAAAAAGTAACATTTTATACATATTTTTAAAATATATTCATTATCACTAATATACGTTTTGGTATGTGCCTTGTTATTCACAAAGTCAGAATTTAATTTCTGCACTTCATTTTATATTTAAACATAAGTAAAAATTGTATTTGATTTAAAGTATTTTGTATGAAAAAAAAAAAATTAGGGAAAATCTTAATGCTATCAAATCAATATTAAATCTGAAACTGTGTATGGAATTTACACATTCTCATTTCATTAAATAATGTTGATTCCTTTTTAAAACATTATAAACAACTTATGATTAAACTAATTTTGTTTGTAAAACACATTTTAAAAAATTATAATTCAAAGTACAAAATTACGATTGTTTAAATCATAAAATTATAACTGTTACAGTTTAATTATGTATCTTGATTAAAAGAGAAAATAATTTAATCCAAATTTAAATCCAGTGTTCCTTTATGTTTTAAACAGAATCAGCCTGATAAATACAAAGTGTTTATATATGAAAGATACCATAATTCAGAAAAGCTAAATTACAGTTAAACTATTCAGATTTATTTTTCAAACTGTTTAGAATAATTACAATGCTAAAATAAGTATTGTGACTTTTATTTTAAATGTTTTATAATTTACCAATGATCTAATGATATATAATATTTATAAATGAAAAATGTGCTTTGAAATACAAAATAATCTTAATGAAAACAAAAAGTGAAAATAATTAATTTAATGGTCATTAACAGTTCAAAATTGTATCTTTTTAAAAGTAGAAAATAATTTAAAGTTTATATCAAAGTATAAAAACAAACACCAGTATACAGGCTTAGCTAGGCAAACAATATTTTAACAACATAATTAAATGAGAATTGGACAATAGATACATAAAAATATACTCTGATTATTTCCTACCTAATATTTATTTTAGAATAATGTGGGAATTATATTAAATATATTAATTGAAATAAAGTGAATATACAAAATATATACAACTACTATATAGAGAAATCTGATGTTAACACAAACCACGCCAGTTTGTTTATGAAGGAATCACACAAGTTAAGCCTTGCATCAGTTGCTTACGACTATGGTGCATTGCCATTGACCCCAATCCCAAGAAATATATTAAATAGATAAAGATCAGATCTCGGGGATGCACATCACTTGTTTTTACCAAAGACAGTTACACACCATGGGAAAGATAATGATCACTACGGTACATAGGAAACATAATTCTCATACTCACTTAGAGTCAGAAAAAAGAGGAGACAGATAAAAGATGCTTTAACTAAAACACTTTTGACATTTAAGAGGTGCATGAACTCATTTGGAGGCATGGAAATTTTAAAGACATTTACAGCATAATAGGAAACATTCCAATATTTATTCAAAATTTTTTAGAACGTAGAATTTTTAAGGAAAAGGTTGCTTCAATCTTATAAGAGTTTTTATTAAAAAAAGGGGTACTGCAAAAGGGAATGCTTTGAGAGTCGTACTCTTCATAAAAATTATTTCGAATATCCCACCATTTGTTTAAGCTTTTATTAAAATTGATGAACTACAAATCTCAAGCATAGGAAAAGAAATGAATACTATTGAAAGACACCTAACAGGCTATAAATAGAAATACAAAATCGACAAATTAAAACTGTTTCTGCTTCTCCTTAACTAAAACTGCTCTTGCTCATTACTGTCGACAAAGGAGACTCCTTGATTCAGAAATTTATTATAACAATATTTTAATTCACGTAGTTGATGAATTAAATTTTAGGACTAATATTTGAGAAAAAAAAATGTTTTGCTCTCTTACTTTACAATTTCACTAATGTTGCAAAAAATATATGAATATTTGAAAGATTTTGTTACATATTACACGGGGTTCTGATGACTTTTGTTACATATATAACATGCACCAATTTAATCAAAATTTATGGTTGCCTGGTATATGGCTCAGTCAAAAATTCTATATTTTGTAAATTTAAGTGCACTATACGACTCTGTTCTGAAGTCTAGCAATCCCTCCTATACATGTTTATACATGGACTGCTTCCAACAATCTTAAAGACTTAAAGAGACAGCTTTTGTCACTGCAATATTATTTTAGAACTGCACTGATTATCCAAACTGTCATTTTCTAAAAATAAACTTTTATTTGAGAAATATCATACCAAAAAATTATCCACACCTCCATTTCAAAGAGAGGAGATTTTAATTGAGAGCTACCGGTTACCCAACACTCTTACGGTGAAAGCGATTTGGTTTGGTTTTATTAACATTGTACTAGAAGCAACATGGTGACAGACTTCATAATTTTGAACCTCTGTCAAGTGATGAGGATGACACCCGAGCTGGAACCCCCTCTCTTAACTTACACACCATACCAATGGGAGGACTTTGGGACCAAACAGATTTAACCTGCATTAGTCCCAGCTGCGCGGTTACAATGAAAGCAAATAAAGGTTTTACACTCTGGCACTAACAGTTTCCATTTCAAAAATCATTAAAAAAAATTTTACGAAATCTGACACTGTGCAAACTATTTATGTACTTTTCAATGACTTTACTGAGCAATAATCTGCTTTTAAACACATTAACACAGACAGTTCAAAATCAACCACAGAAGTTGGTACTTCACATTTAATAGACAAATCATTTTGCTTTATTTTTTACCTTCCCATGTGGGAGTCGAGGACAATGAAACAGAGAGCAGTGCTGCTAAATCTGTATTTGGCACAGTCTCTCTGATCATTCCATACAGATAATGAACAGTTTCAATGTTCCACAACAATGATAATCAACAGTTTTAAGTCATTCAGAATCAATCTTCTACTTAAAACATTTGATGGCCTATTTCAAACATCAAGCAGAAACTACATTGAATGAGCTTCTTTTGTTAAAAACATGTAAAAAGCATGTGACACACAATATGCAAACCTTACATAGCAGAAGCTTGGTTCTTTTTCTTACAAACTAGACACCTAATGTAAACATGATTCATACTAGATTTGTTCAACATAAAGATGAGATTTTCTGTTAAGTATGTTTATTTTATTTCCTTCCCCCCCCCTTCTCTAGATAAACCAGATCAGCTCTGGTCTTAATTAATCTGACTTATCGAGGATTTACTGTACCATAAATCAACTATTCACATTCACTGACAGGAACAATGGTATCTGAAAATGGATAACAAATTGAATCAAGTGAAGTCCATTATTTCTTTTAGGAGTGACAGTTTGGTTTATTGGCGTAAGAGCCAAATCTGGCTTGGATGCATCATCATTTCTCCCTGGAATTCAATTTCATGCAGATGGTTTATTAACGTTGCACTGAGAACCAACACGAGGGCTATTAGTGTATTATCTTGTAGGATATTATTTCAATACGTCTACATATCAGACACTCAAGACTAACATAGACACCTCTATCTGAGAGAAAATCCCAATATGTGTATCATTGTTTGTCTATTGACTCACATCTTGATTGAATCTCCACTTTCAACAATGTTTGCTTATATCACTTTAATTCATGCACCCTACCTTTAATTGACTTGATAAAATCTCATAATTACCAACCCCATTATTAACTTTTCAATTTTTACACGACATTGATTTTACACCATACATAGGTTTATTAAATTACATTTTATTCTTTATCTCAAGCTTGAATTTTAAATTACTTTTTTATCTGGAAAAATGGTAACTTCACCTCGTGTTTGGCACACTATATCCCATGAGTATTCAGGCTAAAACATTTCATACAATCAACCAATTCAATGAGTATTACTAAACCCTTTGAGAGAAGAAACTAGCAATTTATACTTTCTTTCCCCACTTCAGGGATCCTGAATCTACTTAGCAAAATTCTTCTTACCATGACAGACAAGTAATTAAATTTTTTATTAAACTCAATTTTAAAAATGACCTTCAGTTTTCTTTGATTTAAGAGAGCCTGCCCAATATAATTTATGTTACATGAACAATCTTCAAGCAAACATTTATAGAAAAAGGAAACAAATTATTATGCTTAAATATGTATATATACCTAAACTAATTTTACATTTCATTTTCCTCTGAAAACAATTTCATTTTCACTCATCATAATTCACAAAACATAAAAATGTAGTATAGCAAATTTAGTGGATTTTTTTAGCTTCATTAACTAATGAAATAATAATATACTGCAGACCACTAAAATATTACACCAGATAGGAAATTAAATAGCAGAATTTATTAACTGAAAATATACAGTATAATGGGATGAAGACATGATTAAATTTACATGTGCTTTAGAGTATACAGAGTTTAGAATTCTGAACTACTATTTCTGACAACAATAACAGCTCTGATCAAGCTAAGTAGAAAGAGTGCAAATAATGGATATAGATGCATCATTCCTAATGGCTTCAACTCAATGCTAGAGTTCATCAATTATAGTTACCAGCTTGCCAATCTCTTGGCATGACGGACGATAAGTATTTACAACATGCTGGCAAAGACGATAGGTGATGCGCTTATATTTACAAGGTACCTAA
The DNA here is from genome assembly GCA_019974015.1 of Nephila pilipes. Lineage (NCBI taxonomy): Eukaryota > Metazoa > Arthropoda > Arachnida > Araneae > Nephilidae > Nephila > Nephila pilipes. The sequence continues at coordinate 25,098 of BMAW01128250.1, read as the reverse complement.
TTTAACACGTTAAATTTAACCCTCTTGACATAATTTAAATTTTCTACTCATCTTTAATTTAAGAGTGTTTCAGAACTTATTAATTTGAGACCAAAATTTATGTGAATTCAGGACACAAACATCTGGGCCTCTATGGGTGATGGACCATTGGTGTAGAATTAAGAAATTTCCAAAGCTTTGAAATGCCAAATTATGATTGAGCGCTCCAAACGAAGAGCCATATTTTCATTGGCCAGCAAAAGCAGTTGGAATGAGCTAGAAATGGGATTTCAAGAACACATTGAAAAGCAAGCTTAAACTTTGTAACTTAAGATTTGTGAGAAAAAGGGGATTTTTTTAGATAAAAACTAAAATTTTAGCTTTAAGAATTACCGTGCACAATGCCATAATTATATTTAGAGCGCAAGTTCTTCACAGAAGAAAGATTACAGATTATTGAAGATTTTTGGTGAAGCTGATTTATATAGGTAATTAATTTAATAAAAGAAAGATTTTAACATTTTAGGACAGTTACTGCAAGTTATCACAAAGCACAACATAGTATTGATTTAGGAAAATATTTAATTTGGACAAGAGCCTAAAATTTTAAAACTCATAGGATTCAAATCCCAATAAATTACTCATTGCGCTCTCAGTCTCTTGAGGACTGGAAAATGCAGGTAGCTGTACCCAAGGGTAGTTCTGGGTCTTAAGGTTGAAGATGGTATCTAGGGGAGTAGATCACAATGTTTTGAATTAATTCATTAGGAATTTGTAGAATCCTATTGAAAAAGTTTATTGATTGCTTTTTAATGAAATCAAGCATTAGTTCAATTTTAAGGTTTTAGTTTCAGAGAGCATTTTCAATTTTCTCAAGATGAATATTTTGGAAGACATGCAGACATTTCCCATTTAGAAAATGTGAAATTGCTGCTACTGCTGCCCCAAATGAGGGAAGCATATAGCATGATACATCTCAAAATAGATTTGTACAGCAGAAGCTAATATCCGATCGCCAGTTTGATCTTTCAAGAAATGGTGGTAAATGTCTTTCGGAGGGTAAATGTTAATTTTGCATCTAACAATCCTAAGTACTTTTATTCAGTGACACAGGGGACAGGCTGGTCAAAAATGGCGGATGTAGTTAAGTTGCTTATGCACAGCTTTGTGAAGAGAAGGCAAGGGCTTCTGGATGCATTGACTTTAATTTTTCAGTCAATGAGCCAGAACTGTAAACGAGAAGCGTAGTTCTGCCATCTATAAATAATTTTCTGATCGCAGATGTTTTGGGTTCTGATGGCAGTGTCATCGTTATACCTGGCCAGGTGAATGTTAGTAGCCTTCAGAATGTCATTTATATACAAATTGAGTGATGGTACAGTTTAATGTCACAAGAGCCATATGCTGCACCAAAAAAGGTAAAGTTGTGATCCAGGTGTTTGAAAAAAGATGAAATGATAGTAATTTAATAGTGCAAGAGCCACACATAGTCATGTGTGTAAAGCAAGGTCAAGCTGTGATTATGTAGCAGGGAGAAAAAATTGAAAAGAAAAAAATAAATGAGCAATAGTATTTTAATGACGCAATAGCCAAACATGGTCATGCTACACCAAAAACCTGTGATCTAGATGAGTGGGAAAAAAATTGTAAAAAGATAAAACTGGTTGACAAGAAGGCGGGTTGAAAATAGAGAAGTATCACTAGAGTATTCCGAGGATGTGTCAGTCATGTTAACTAAAGACAGAAAACCCTACGGGGGAAAAAAATCACTAGGGTGCATGAAACCTGTACAAACCTAAAGAAGACAAGCCCTTGAGGTTCCCCGATATAATCCCCAAGGGCAGGATAACCGGCTATACCCCACACACTTGTTACCCATTTCAGTCACCTCTTATGACATGTAAAAGCTACACCGACTATTCTTTCACATCCGGTCACCACACAGGTTTACATATTTATTGAATAGGGGAGATAAAGTATAAATATATTGTTATGAATGTGAATTGATGCTTCCCTGCAACACTTCTCTTATAAAGAGAAAGATGGATTTATAGAATTGTCACCAGTTAGTAAAAGAGAGTTTAAGCAATGGATCCCTTCATCTTGGTGACAAATGGAAAGTACTCTAAGGTGCTAAAACAGAGACAAATCAATAAGCAAGAAAGTTACAGACTTTTAGCAAATACATTGCCAGAAAAGGGATAAATATGCCAAGCACTACAATTGATGAATCAGTCCAGCAGAGGAATCCGAGTACAGAACCAGTTTGTCTGTGGAGTCTGCTTTGTAGACCGATCCGAGTGAATCTGCAGGAGATTTGGCCTGAATCTAGTGGAACTCTAGGAGTCTGTCTTTGGAATTTTTTTAGTGGAAAGAAATCAGAGTGTTGGGAGTGGCAGCACTTCGCCTTCCAATCCTAAATATTGCAACCGTTGTGAATGTAGTAGTGTTGCGTTTTATGAGTAATATATGTTCTGTTATGTGTCCTATCTTGATTTATCCAGTATACATTTAATTAATCTGTCGAGATCCGATATTGGGTAGATGTCAGCCCTACTTTAATAAATCATCCTAAAAAAGTGGTAAATCTGATGTAATTGAAACTAATTCATTGTCAAATAGTTGTATAAAGCATAATGTTTTTCTATTGACTTCGAATGTTTGTAAAAGTAAAGGTGAATAACAGAGTAGAAACATTCCAAGCTCTCATTGATAGCAGTTCTCAGTATTCTTATCTCTAAGCATGCAATAGAGAAATTGGGTACTAATTAAAATAAAATAAAAATGCAGCATATGTTATTTAGGGGAAAGAAACACAGATTCAGGTACACCATGTTTACAAATTATTTATTAGTTTTTTAGATGAGTCATTCTCTTTGCCGGTCAAGGTGTTTTTGCAAGAAAAGATTTGTGGGAATGTGCCAAAAATTAGTTGTTCATCTGTTATAAATGAATTGAATGAAAAATGGATTATTTAATCAGACTTAGAAACAGATGATTATGAAATAAATTTGTTGCTAGGAGCAGATGTTGTTGGAATTTTGTTTTTGGATCAAGTGACCAAATTGGAATCAGGTTTATTTTTGTTGAAGACTCATCTGGGATTAGTTTCGACAGAGAAACAGGAAATGTCTTGAATATGTGATACTGTTTTGAATGATATTTCTTTTTTGTCTGTTAATGAGTTGTGGGATCTTGAAAGCATTGGGATTTGTGACCCTATTCAAAGGTTGAGCGAAATTAATGAGCATTTAAAAGTGGTGCAGGATTTTGAAAGTAGTAGGAAAGTTCTGCAGGACTGTAGGTATGAACTTTGTTTGCATTTTAAATCAAATACAAATGAGTTGCCTTCTAATAAAGAATTGACATAGAAACAGCACAAAAAAATGTGCAAACACGAACAACAGGATGGACTTCTAGACAATTATAAAGCTGCATTTAAGAAATGTGAGGATTTAAAAATAGAAAAAAAAAAATTAAAGTTGAAAACAAAGTTTCTCATTTTTTTCTCACATTGACCAGTTTTGAAAACTGATAGTATAACCACTAAAATAAGGCCATTTTTTGACACTTCAGTTTGAGAAAATGGAATAAGTTCATTAAATGATTTATTATATAAAGGTCCAAATTTAATTGAACAGATACCAGATATTATCAATAGGTTTAGAAGCTATCCTATTGGGATTTCTGCAGATATTGTAAAGGCATTTTTTTTCTTCAATTGGGAATTGCCTCTGAACATAGATTTTTTTTTGATTCTTTTACCCTACAGGAAATGAACAGGTTGTATATCGACACTGTCGAGTAGTTTTTGGGGTGTCATCGAGTCCTTTTATGTTAGCTCTGCAACATTTTCGCATCTAATCGAGAATGCACAGTCTGGTGATTCAAGTATAGCCAATAAATTGAAACTTTTGTTTTATAATGATAACTGTGTTGTGGAAGTAAATGATATTGGACAGCAAGAAGAATTTATATTGGAAGTTTGGACGATTTTATCTCGAGGTCGTTTTAATTTGCGAAATTGGGAAAGCAACTTTGAATGTAAATACATGTCCAAGAGTACAGGGCCAATGAAAGTTTTGGGAATTTCATGGGTTTTAAAATGTGAAGTTTGTATGGAAGATTTAAAATCTGATTGCAATATTTTACAAAGGGATTTATTTTAGCAGCTGTACAGAAAATGTTTGACCCAGTTGGCATTTTATGTTCTGCAACTCTGCCACCTAAAATACTGTTGCAGAATACTTGGAAATTAAAATTATCATAGGATTCACCTTTGCCTGATGATGTTGTGAAACTATTTTTAAAGTGGTGGAGGTAGATAGACTTGCAAGTATTTAAATTAACATTACTACTCTGATGAACTTTTTTGTCGATGCCTGTAAAGAAGCATATGCAACTTGCATATTCCTTAGATCAGCCACTTCCCAAGGTGTAAAGGTCATACTTGTCAGAGCAAAATCAAGAGTGGCTCCTTTAAAACAAGTGACTATACCCAGGTCAGAGCTTATGGCTTGCTGCATAGGTTATAGATTAGCACATGCGGTGCAGCAAGAACTTAACATTACGGAAATGGAAACAATTTTTTGGAGCGATTCTATGGTGGCTTTGTACTGGTTGAGGAATAAAGGGGGTCATTCATTTTTTATATCGAATAGAATTAAAAAGATGCTCTTTACTAGAAGTGAGTGGTGATATGTACCAGGAAAAATTAATCTGGCTGATCTTATTTCCCAGGGATGTTCACCTAGTCATTTAGTCAAGTCATACAGGTGGGAGGGTCCTTCATGGTTAGTAGAGTCAGCAAAAACCTGGCCCATCATTGACTTAAGTAATAGTAAAACTTCCAAAATCTTTTCATAACATAGAAAGATTAGATTAGGTAATCTAAATCTGATGGAAGAAAAGGTACCATGGTATGCTGGGAAATTTTCCAAATTTCATTCAATCTTAAGACTAGTAGTAGGGGTTTAAGATTTGTAAATAATGCAAGAAGCAGTATCAACGAGAGAAAAGAGGGGAAATTTTCCTTGGAAGAGATTGAGAGTACTAAGATCCGACTTATTCGATCTATGGAAGCTCAAAGTTTTCCAAACGAAAAGTCAATACCTATCCTGAGAAACTGAACTTATCATAAGTGATGTTTTTGAGTAGCTATCCAGCTAATCAAAAAGAAGGATGTTGCGAGTGGCAGCACTTCACCTTCCAATTGGGTTTAGATTTTATTAACGTCGAACTAGAAGCAACACGAGGGCTATTGGCAACGGACCTCATAATTTTGAACCTCTGTCAAGTGATAAGGATGACACCTGAGCTGGCACCCTTTCTCCTAACTTCCACACCAATGGGAGTACTTTGGGCCCCAATAGATTTAACACGCATCAGCCCCGGCTACATGGCAGGTCTTTAGCAGCCAAGGTTCAAACCCACGACTGAACGAAAACCATTGGTCTCGAATCCGAAACCATGCCCACTAGGCTACCGTGGCCACACCTTCCAATCGGGAGCAGCGCAGCCCAACATCAGATGATGACATTCCAATTTCCTTCTTATATATTGTAACTGTCCTAAATGTAGTGTTATAGTTATGTTTGGTGTGTAATAAATGTTCTGAATTGTGTCGCATCTTGATTTATTCAATATACACTTAATTAATCTGTCAAGATCTGACATTGGGTAGATGTCAGCCCTACTTTAATATTGTGAATTTTTCAGTTGCAGAGCGTAACTCTACATGGGGGGATCAACTGAAAGCTGTCGGCACTGAAGTGCAGCGTGCCAGGTGAATTTGTGAAGAAGCAGCGTGTATCTGCTGGAAATTATGGGATTCTGTCCAGGAAGTACAGAATGTAACTGCGGAGGCAGGTTTAATAAGCTGGTGAGCTGAATGTTACAGCTATAACTGTGACTGTACTTAATACAAGTTTTGTTCCTGTATCTGCATCACTAAATTGTGAAAGTGCTGTGTATCTATTATTGTTCAAGCTGCAATATCTGTGTGTCATAATGATTTACAAATAAAGAGTCATTTGTCGTTATCCTTCGAGTTGGATTTGATTTTCACTCCCATGGGAAGATATTTTTGTAACAGGGGAGATACTACTGAGGATTGGCTTGGCAGTAAAGGACTGTGTTTCTAACACACTCTAAAACTACACGAGTACAGATATGAACAAATTTTGATGAGTTAGTCCAAAATTCCAAGACACATCAACTTGGAAATTAAGCCATCATGCCCAATCTTGTCAAAGACTTAGAATAAAACCACAAATAGCTTCTACAAAGACCAAGCCATAAATATGCTATCTTGAATCAGTTCAGTGGCTCGAAGTAATTGTGTTACTGTGGAGCACTTAGTGACAAATCCATGCTACTTTGGAATGATAACATTCCTAGCTAAGCAATGCTGATTCAGGCATTTCATAATAACGAATTCGCATCCCTAGTTCAGGGAAATGAATAAATGCATTGGACAGTAATTTTGAGGGTTTTCATCATCCAAATGAGATTTGAGAATGGGAACCACAATGACAGTGGTTCATTATTCAAAAAAGGAATATAAATTTTAAAGGGAGGTTCTTAAGGATGCAATTAGTAATTAAATCAAATCCTGGTGCCATTTTAATTTTGAGTTTGCTTAGGAATTTCCGAATTTCAGTGGTCTGAATGTAATTCACATAAAGACAGGTTGGGGTGACAAAAAACAACTTTTAGGAAGTGAATGTGCATAAAACCACAACATTGTTGGGTTCAAATGAACTCTGAAGACCATTTGTTATAACTTCCGCCTTTTCAAAAGGAGTAACAGCAATATTGCCAAGAGCGTCCCTGCAGAAGCAGAAAGTGACGAAAAGGCTGTTGGAAGGAAGCTGTCCTCCAAAGTGAATTGTTGTCAGGCAAAAGGGCATCAGTGTATTTTCCCCATCTTTCTTGGGAAATTTGATATTTGTTACCTAATGACTAAGAGCACAGAGTTCAGACTTGAAGGCTGGATATCTAGAAATTTGACAAATTTCATTTCTCTATTTTTGTGACAAATTTTTGCATGGATTTCAGGGGATAAACTGAGAAGATAATTAAATTTTGGTTTTGAAGTTCTCGCAAGCACCTTCAAGAATAATTTTCCCATCCAATCAATTGAATTTTCAAGATCGTTTGTATAGATGAAAGAGGAAGTGGAAGAGATTTTTTGTTTAAAACAAACTGATATATCTCTCAATCTGTAGAGAGTTGCTTTGAAATTTTTTGATGGTAGAGTTGGTGTTCAGAGTAAGGATGATCAGAAAATCATGCAAATCAAGACCATTAGTTTGATGTCATAATTGAAGGAGATATTTTTGAATAAAGATAGACTAATGATAAGAGTCCTTAGCTTTCAAGATCTTGATCGCAGATTTATGTGGGGGAGAGTACAATGCTACTATCCTCCCATCGGGAAATCTGCTTACAATGTTTTTGAATGAAGAGCTTAAAGAGATTGATCTACAATTGCTCTACACTTTATGTTTAGCATCAAAGTCCCCAGCAATGATAACATTTAGGCCAGAGTTTTCAAAAAGTCTTTTGGTAATTTGTGGTTATATGGGGGATGATACAATCATAAGCAGAAACTATTAGTAAAGGGAGGCAATTAATTTTGAATTCAATAGCAGTTGCATCCATATATATTGTTACTTTAGAATGACTTTTATGGTCAACATTTGTTTTACAACATATGAAGTGAAAATGAACAGACAAATTGATTCAATTGTCTTTGTAAAGAAAATAGTTAGTAATCTGGGGTTTGTGCCATGGTTGGAATTTAATTTCTTGAACCAAAAACAGATCAAGATTTTGCTTAAAGATGAAATCACAAACTTAGCTTATTTTGGAATGTAAACCATTTGTGTTACAGAAACCTATTGAAATTTCATGCACATCACGACTGAATGTTAATGATTGGGTGTGGTGTGGAGGGAACATCAGTGCTTTATAGCAACAAAGGCCTAAGAAATGATGAAGTTCTTATCATCTGCAAACACATTGTAAAGAGCAAGAAGAGATTCCTGAAATGCTTGAGCAAGAAGTTACCCATCAACATTGTCAATTGCAATTTACGTTCGAAGATGGAGCCGCAAAATTTGGAATAATGGGCAGTTACACCTGAATTTGTCCTCAAAGAGCTCTGGAATATTGAAGATTGAGGAGGTGGTGCAGTAGCTGTTAAGAGGCCACTGTAATCTGGTAACTACCATTTATTTAATAATTGCCCTCTGGGGTGGGTGTTAGGTTTGTCATTTGGGCAATTTGATTTTTAAAACAAAGTGTACTGTTGGTGAGAGTGATGAAAGTGAATCTACCCACAGTGTATCTAAGAGAAAATTCAAGTTGCCCTTATTAGAATTAAAGAAATTTGGTGGAGAAATAAATGACTGGCTGCCATTTTGAGGTCAGTTCAGTAAAATTGACAGTGATCCAGATATTGACAAACTTCAATATCTAATACAATGCATGAAACCTTCCTCTAGAGCAAGAGAATTGGTAGAGAGTTTTCCACCATCAAGGGAAAATTATTGCAAGGCAGTGGATTCTTTAAAATCTCCTTTTGGAAGGGAAGAATTGCTTGTGGAGTTTTATGTACGAGAATTATTGAAATTAACGATATCAATGAATTCTAGAGATCAAAAAGTGAAACTTTCCACCTTGTATGATAGGATTGAAACTCAATTAAGAGCTCTGGAAAGTCTTGGTATGACGAGTGAAAAGCATGCAGCAATGCTGTTCCCTCTTGTGGAATCCTGTTTATCAGAAGAAATCCTCAGAGCTTGGCAGAGAAACAATAATGCAAATGATAAAAAAGGGCAATCAAGATTGGAAAATTTGATGCTGTTTTTGAAAAATGAAGTTGAAGCAGAAGAGAGAATTAATCTGGCAATGAAAGGTTTCTCTGTTCAGCAAAATTGCAGTGCCAAGACTCACCCATTGAAAAGACAGACACCTACTGCTGCTGGACTTTTTGCAGGAAATCAGAATTTAGCTGTAACAACTTGTGTTTTTTGCAATGAAAAGAATCACGAAAGTAGAAATTGTAAACCTGCTTTGGATTTAGATTTGTCAGAAAAAACAGCAATATTATCAAAAAAGAGATGTTGTTACAGATGTTTGAAGATAGGTCAACAAGTGAAGCAGTGCAGAAGCAAGATAAGTTGTTCTCAGTGCCAAAGAAGACATTATAGTGTCATGTGTCCTAGAACAAAAGATTTGGAATTACCAGGTTCCAATAAAATGGCTGATCAAACAGAAACATCCATGGAAAAGTTTAGTTCTTTAACTAATCCAACATGTTCAGCTAATGTTCTTCTACAAACTTTGGTGGTATATCTCCATGGAAAGAATACTGAATTTCCAGTTAGAGCCTTAATCGACACAGGTAGCCAGAAATCATATATAAGTAAAGAAGCTGTAACAAAGATGAAATGGGAGCCAATTGGAACTGAAGAAATGACCCATAATCTATTTGGTGGTGTTGAAAGTCATCAGAAGCATCATCTGTACAGAATATATGTGAGTAGCTTCCAAAAAGATTATCACTGTACTTTTGAAGCCTTTGATCAAGAAAAAATATGTGCTGATATCCCAAGAATGAGTGTTGGATCCTGGACAAAAGAGATTAAAGAAAAAGGGATATTCCTAAGTGACCAAGAAGCTTGTTCCCTGAATTCTTCATCTGCAGTACATTTGTTAATAGGTGCTGACATTGCTGGAAAACTTTTCACTGGGAAAATTATGAAGCTGTCTTGTGGATTAGTTGCAATGGAAACTCTGATTGGATGGACTCTCATGGGTAAACAGAATGATGATGAAAAGAATGACAGTTACATGACGGTTTTATCTTTACATGTAAACAATAGAAGTATAAATGATCTTTGGAGCTTGGACACTATGGGAATATTAGATCCTGCTGATAAACAGAGTCAAACGGAACTGGAAAATGAAACTAAAGAATTATTTTTGAATTCCATTAAGCAAGATAAAGATGATAGATATGTTGTTTCTCTACCTTGGTTGCAAGATCATCCTACATTGCCATCCAACAAAAGTTTGTCTGAAAAAAGATTGAAAAATTCAGTGGACAGAATCAAGGCACTTAATATCCTTCAGGATTATGAAAATGTTTTTGAGGACTGGAGGAAAGAAGGTGTAATTGAAGAAATTAATATTGAATCTCTAGATAACTTGAACTGCCACTATCTTCCTCATCGACCTGTATTAAAAGAGATCTCTACGACAAAGATCAGACCAGTATTTGATGGTTCAGCAAAAATCAAAGGAAGTCCATCATTAAATGACTGCCTAGTGAAAGGTCCAAACCTTGTAGAACTTATACCATCCATTTTAAACAGATATCGAATGTGGAAATATAGCCGATATCCGTAAGGCATTTTTGCAAATTGGTTTAAATGACAATGACAAGAACTATCTGCGATTTCTTTGGTGGCAAGATGGAGACCGAAATATTGTCAAAATTTACAGACATTGTCGAGTGGTGTTTGGCATTAAATCCAGTCCATTTCTTTTAGGTGCCACTTTAGATTATCATTTAGACAGAGTTTCTGACGATTATAAGTCAACAGCCCAACTACTAAAGAAGTCAATGTATGTTGATAACTGTGTGACCAGTGTTGCAAATAGGTCTGAACTGATAAAGTTTATTGAAGAATCAAAAGAAATTATGGCTCTAGGGAAATTTGATTTGTGTGGCTGGCAACACAACTCTTTTGATGCATCAAAGGGAGATTATGAATCACAAAATGCTTTTCCTGTTTTACAAGACATACCAGTTCTTGGTCTTTTATGGAACATTAGAAGAGACACTTTAAAAATTGATATGAGTTGTGATATGAAAAATAAATCTACAAAAGTAACAAAAAGATATATTCTGTCTAAATGTCACAAAATATTTGATCCCATTGGCATTACTGCCCCAATTACATTAATTCCTAAGATATTGCTCCAACAAACTTGGAAAATAAAAGCCAATTGGGATGACATTTTGCCTGAAGAAATTGTTCTTAAATTTGATAAATGGGTGGAACAGTTACATAAGTTAGAAGAACTAGAAGTGCCAAGATGGCTTCAAGTGGATAAAAATGCAAAAAATAGCTTACATGTATTTTGTGATGCTAGTCAACAAGCATATGCTACTTGCATTTTCTTGAGGGTTGAAAATGACCAAAGAGTTATTTGTAACTTGGTGGGAGCAAGATCTAGAGTAGCTCCTCTAAAAGATATTTCTATCTCAAGGTTAGAACTCTTAGGTTGTTGTATTGGCGTGAGACTAGCCAAGACCATATGTGAAGATTTAAAAGAATTTGGTTATCTACCTGTGTATTATTGGTCAGATTCCATGAATTGTTTATATTGGATAAAAAATGATGAACAGTGGGCAACATTTGTGATGAACAGAGTGAAGGAAATAAGGACTAATAGTGAACCAGGTCAGTGGAATCATGTGCCAGGAAATTTAAACCCAGCTGATTTGCCTTCTAGGGGTTGTTCGGTACACACTTTGTTAGCTAGAAGATGGCGGGAAGGTCCTGCCTGGTTAAAAGACGAAAAGAAATTGTGGCCTATCTCTGATTTATCACCAGATAAGAGTGTTGTAAATGCAGAAAAAAGAAAATCGGTTGTTACCTCTTTAGTGGTGTCTAAGAATATTCTAGAATTCTTAAGCAGATTTTCATCATATGAGAAATTAAGAGTTACTGCGTGGATCATCAGATTTTGCAATAACTGTAAGAATAAGAACATTGCTCTTTCAACAAACATGCTTAGTGCTAAAGAACTCAAGGAAGCAGAAATCAAAGTCTTGTTCATCGTACAAAAGTCCTCATTTTCTTCAAGAAATGACGAAAAATTAAGAAATATACCATATGTGGTAGATAAAAATGGGTTGCTTAGAATGAAGACCAGATTGACTTTCAGAGAAGATACTGAAGATTTCAAGTTTCCAGTTTTTTTGCCTTCTGATCACCCTGTTGTCACAAGTATTATTGTATATAAGCACAAGGAACTCATGCACTGTGGGATTTAGACTTTGATTGCATGCCTTAGAGAGAAATATTGGATTTTTAAGTTCAGAAGAACAGTACGTAAAGTAATCCATCAATGTGCTCAGTGCAAAAGGTTTAATGCAAAGTCTGCTTGAGTGAACTTTGCTCCTCTCCCAGAAGACCGAATCAAGGAGGCAATCATTTTTGAAGTAACAGGAATAGATTTAGCTGGACCTGTCTTCTTGAAAGATGGCAGTAAATTGTGGATTGTTTTATTTACATGTGCAGTATTTCGAGCCGTACATCTGGAACTTGTGTCTTCCATGTCTACTGACAAATTTCTGCTTGCACTGAGACGATTTATAGCTCACAGAGGAAGACCTGCAATTATCTATACCGATAATGGTAAGAATTTTGTTGGAGCCAATCACCTTCTGCAGAAGATTGATTGGGATAAAGTGATTGCTGATGGGACTGCAAAGAGAATTGTGTGGAAATTTATACCCCCTGCTTCTCCTTGGTGGGGTGGATGGTGGGAGCGTCTAATTGCCTTGGTTAAAGATCTACTGAAAAGAGTCCTAGGAAAAGCCTATTTGAAATACGAAGAATTTAATTCTCTACTATGTGAATGTGAAAGTATAGTCAACTCTAGACCTCTCACTTATGTTTCAGATGACAATGAGCTTGAGCCCCTGACTCCTTCTATGTTTTTACAAGAATTAAAAGAATGTGGTGTACCTGATCTTGACCATTTAGAATCTATTAGTCTTCAAAAAAGGTTTTTGTATAGAGCTAAACTTCGTGAAGACCTTCGTAAACGTTTTCGACAAGAATATTTGGGTCATTTAAGACAAAACACAAAGACAATTAGAAGAAATCATGGTGTTATTGTAGGAGAAGTGGTTCTTGTAGAGAACAAAAATTTAAAAAGGCTTTGCTGGCCACTAGGAAAGGTCACAGAAACTTTTCCTGGCAAGGATGGTATTGTACGTTTGGCAAAGGTGAGAACAGCTCGTGGTGAAATTTTATGTCCAATACAATGTTTGTATTCCCTGGAAATTAATGCTGTTTCTGGAGATTCTCTTCGTCAAAAAGTTTGTAGACAAACAGGAACTAGTGCCCAAGCTAAGAAAATGAACCAGACAAGTAGGACGACTCAACCTATCCAAACTACCAGACGGGGACGTAAAGACTAGGCTGTCCAGAGACTAAATCTTTGATTTTGAGTTTTCTGGTACAAACTCAAAAGGTGGGAGTGTCGCGTTCGCGAGAAGAAGCTGCGAACTACTCAACTTGTAAATAGAATTTAGAGTAGATTCGCCGGTGCGCTGCATTTGTAGTTAGAATTTGTGAAGGCGATCGAATAAAGTTTATTGTTATGTGTATTTCAGTGAGAATAATCCTTCTTTTGAGTTATTTATTTGCCTAAAAACCATAGATCACATTTTACGGGTCAAAGAATCTGAGCATCAAGCATTTAAAGGAAGTTTTAATTTAAATATTGTTCTACTAAGTGCCGATGCAAATGCAACAATTTTCAACTCCTTGACAAACATTTTAAGAATTGTCATTAATGTATATTTTATTTTACTTCTGAAGTTAATAGCTCCAATCGCAGTTTATTGGTATAAAGACATGAAAAGAATACAAGACATACAAAATATACATTTCATTAAATCAATGCTATTGTTTCAAGCACATCCTTTGAAAGGTATTTGAAGCATGGAACTGTTACAAAAAGATGAAAAGTTTGCTTAATCGAGACAAAGGTAACATATACAATTTCACGACAAAACAGAAAATAAGCATTTCAGTTCATCCAAAATATAGGACATACGATATGAAATAACAGCAAAGTGAAACCATGTAGAGACAAACACTTAAGTTGATTTTGAACTGAAACAAAAAGTTTCTTTTATGTTTCATGAAAGAAATATTAACAGTGAACAGATAAAAGTTTGATATTTTTACAGCATGTCTACATTTCAAATTCTCAGGATAAGAAATTAAGATAATGCATTGTCCAGTCTAAAACCATTACTGATACAACAGCAGTTTGCTTACATAGTATTGAAAGAAATCTATGTACATTCTTGCTGTTGAATTCAATACAACAAAAACTCTCAAGAGTTCCTATATTTTCATTAATTCAAAAAATTTAATAATAACATTGGAACAAAGATCAACAGTTCAGTTTTCTAAATATTTCTCTACAGAAGTAAAAAATTCTACATTAAAAAAATTAGTTTAAAAATCATTTTAAAAAGTGTAGGATATAGGTTTGCAAAGAGTTTACATGAAATAATTAAAAAACTGCATTAAATGATATCATACTGCAGATAGAACAAGAAAGATCAGATTCCATATCATTTAACATTGATACTAACAGAAGATTTTCATAGTTGTATCTCAAAAACTTCTGCATTCCTAAAAATTCTCAATTTTTTTTAAAAATTAACAGTGCCCATTAGAACTAAGAAATGAACTACTGACTACAGTAGTCAATTTTTAAAGCGATTTTAAACACAGTTTTTTTTAAAAAATATATCATGAGAATACAACTGAAATTCGAGTGGTGCCTCATTTCACAAGTTTCCAAACTGTAGCCTAAAGATTTAACTAGATTGAATTTCATAACAACCCTCATTTTCTACAATAGCTTTTGATAGAGCTCCTACAAAAACCCATGACCTACCAACCACAGAGCTATTATGTTCCAAGCATAAATGGCAGAAACATGATCATGCAAAAAATACATGCCTCACTGATATGTAACTTGAAAAAGCAAAAAAAAGATATGTAACTTTATACTTAATTCCTAATGATTTAATTTTCGATTTGTTTAAAAATCCGGCCTTTTTTATAATACCAAATTAGAGAATTTCAGGAGAAATTTATATTAAACTCTGAGAGAATTGTTACCTTTTTAATCTTATACAGTTATGAATATATATAAATTTAAGATATTTTTTATTGAATGAAAGAGAGGGAAAAGATAAGTACATGAAATACATTGATTTTATGATGAACAAGTATTTTAATACACTTTAAACATATATTCCACTATATGACTTTTAATACTCAAGATTATTGAGTATACTATATCAACAGAAAATTGCAGTAAATAATACGCACCTCCTTCTGCTGCAGCAATAGCAGATGCGACACTATCCACACATATCTCAATCTTTATTTCTATAAATGAAAAGAATACATTAAAATTTCATACAAATATTAGAATTTGAGAGTAAATAAGAAATAAATTGATATCATTATTCTATACATCTGTTGCATATTTAGATTTATAAATACTGTAAAAATTATTTGTGATAGTAGGCTGGTAAAAAAAAAAAGATTCAATATGAATGCCATCTGATTAATAAATAATAAAATCACTTTTGTTGCAAATATGAAGCAGATATAATCATGTCTCTTTAAATTCTAGATTCAAAATTCATTAGCATCTACTTTTTTCAACGCTTACAGCTTCAGAGCTATATAAATGTAAAAACATATTTTGAATCTTTCAAATTAATTCTATCAAGTTACCTAGGCATCCTACTACATTAACTATCATATTCCAAGATAAGGCAAAAAACACACCATCGTTGAAAATATAATTTTATTATACTTCAAAGATGCATGCTTAGAGAGAATAATATTCATATAAAATGAGCTTAATACCTCTGTCAAATGACATGGTGCTTTGAAGAAAAACAGGACATGTCAAATAATGATGAAAGCAAAGACATAAGTCACATCAAAGGTTGCAAAATATTTCCTATCCATGTCAAGGAAAGAACCGGCATTATGTAATATTCTGTATATCTGGCAATAGCTAGGTTCTTGAAAGAATTCTAAGAGAATCTCCTTAATTGTTACCCATTGAAGGGTTGTATGACTGGTGAAGACATGCTTGAAAGCAATTGATAATTATTTCGCCAAAAAAGAATTCACTGGTCAAAATACACTGTACTCACTACAGAAGGAAGAAAAACCATGTGGTAGCTGTGCAGGCCTTTGTGCAAGTGTGACAGAAATCTCCCAAAATGAAATGGATTTACTGTTGAATTTACAGACACAGCCTTCCATCAAAACTTTTGTCTCCAGATTTACACAACATTAATGATGAAATTGTCCAAGTTGTCAACTTTATCAAGAGGAATTCTCATAACTCCCAAGCTGTTTAAATTGCTAAGTGAAGACATGGACAGTCTTTGCTTTTGCTTATTTTTCTTAATATACTTACACACCAAATGAATATAGAAATAAATTAAATGCAGTTCTGGATTTAAGACTATATTCTCTATTGAACCTAATTTTTAAAAACTTTGTAATACAATACAGTTCTAAATATTCAATTTCTTTTACTAATTTTTGTGCTAAGTTTTTATTTTTGAAGTAAGCAAATAATATTAAATAATGGACCATTTAATTTAATGCACCTTTTTTTGTAGAAGTTTTTGGAATCTGTAGCAGAAGAAAAAGTTTGGTAAATGCCTGAAGGATTTGGGCCCCTTAGGAAAAGAATGAGTTGGCTGGAGATACAGACTTCAAAGGTTGAATCAAAATAGGACTGCCCTTCATTGTCTAAGAATTTTTAAAAGTTTCTTATGGAATGGGGCCAGAAAAAAAGTAAACATTTTTCAAAATTCATATCAAGAAAAAATTACAAAAAACAAACTGATGAGAGCAATAGGAATAAAAACTTGCTGCACTAGAATAAAAAAAAAATAGTTTTCAATCCAATTTTTAACATTGCATGCATAGATTTTTAAGTTATTGCTTCAAAAACTCATCTATGCAGCTTTATTACATTGATTTTAAGTTTTAGAAAAAAATTGCCAATCCAGTAAGGAATGATTTTAACATAGTTTGACAGCTATAGAGTGTTCCAAGTCACACTTTGACCATTTGAAATTTGGATTTTGAACTTAAAAGTAATTTTAATTCATCAACACATTTAAAAATAGATACTTTTTTTTCAAATTATTTAATACTTTTATTTTTCAAATTATTTTACTTCTCCCCCAATCCACTTACTGCTTTTACTAAATTAATTCAAATTTGTTCCCAAAGTAAACTTATTAATTAGAATATTTTTAAGTTACATTTTAGATAAATATAGCAATTTTCTAGTTACAAGATACTGACTAAGTTATGTTTTCTCTTTGTTTTGCACAATGATACATTAATATAATAATGATCTAAAACAATGTATCCTATTTCTTGACAGAGATCATGGCAGAACTTGACATTTAAACAATTCTGATATCTCCAGAACAATTTTATTTCTAAAAAGCTTAAGAAAAGTAGGTACATCTAAAAAAATTAAAAAAAATATGAGTCTGTTTACATTCTTCTCCCTACTGCTTTTTCTCAAGGAATACAAACTACTCATTGAATATTAAAAGATAAAAGAACAGGTGGTTTTAATTTTACTCATTACAGCATTAAGCCAGGTAATTATCATTAAATTAGAATTTTTTTTTAATTCACTAGATGGAGCTCCCAGTCCATTACAGTTGATTTAATTCAGCTATCAGATTGTGTATCTCATGTCCATAAAGAAGTTTCCAATTCTAATGATTTGTTTACACCCTAAGTTCTCAAAGTGGTCTATATGGACCCCCCAGGGGTCCATGTCAAAAAAAAAATTAAGGTACAAGAGATGTTAATAGGGGTCACAAAACTGGATCTTGTTAAAGCAGGTTATCACCAAAATTTTAGAGTTCTGCAAAAGCCATAATGCATCTGACACAGGTTTTACTTCAGCATTTATATAATACTTACTCTAATAATAAGCATACAAATTAAGCATACATATTATTTAAATACGTTTCACAAACTTTACACAAAGTAGGCATTTATTCACTTTGTGTTCACAGTACTTGTAATTTGTAAAAACTTTTGCAATTGATACCACTAACAATGCATTATGCACATTAACACAGTATCAACACTTATCTAGACATGTATCAGAGTTTAGCAAGGACAGTGTAAAATTTGCACCATTTGGGTGCTTGTAAAAATTTGTTTTAATTCATCAACAATTAATATAAGTGTCTGAGACAAACATTGCTTTTGTTTTCTGGATTTTGAAAAGGAAAATGATTAGCAAATATTATCAAAAATATAAATTGTTAGTTAGGTACATACCTGTTAAAGTGAACCGAAATCATCCTCTTTGAACTTTGAGAAAAGTAAATACTTTTACATGTATATTTGTAGTTTCTCTGATTGCATAGAGACAATGATCATGTGTGTGTTTACAATACCACACAATTACTAAAATTTAAAGTGAACATGTTTAAAAAATAACAAAAGGAAGTTCTGCAAATTATTTATCCTTTGTGGTGAGCAAAGCATTGCTCTTTTTGCATTATAACAACTGCAGATCCAGCAAGCATTTACATTTTGGTTTTGAAATGATTAAGACATTTTGCAGTTAACGCATTATGTCATTTTTAATTTTTCACACTTTTGTTTATGGTAAATTTTTCAGAGTAACTATTTAGTGAGCCCTACAATTTGGCAAAAAGTACTCAAACTTAAAAATCTCTTGTATTAACTGACTTGTACAGCCATTTAGTGAGGGAAATCTCAACTAAAGCTGTCCTTTACACTCACGATTAAAATAAGGTTTTATATTGAAAATCAACTTTGCCTTGCTATACCTTATTATATTTAAATAGCTTAATTCTTGTCCATAGATAACTGCCACTAAACTTGCTGAATAAGGATTATTTGAATTCCAGGTTGATTCTGTCATTGTCAGACAAACACTAGCCCACGTTCCTTTCATGCAATTAAGTTTTAAACAATGACATTATGAAACTATCCATGCTGGAGTATTGGTGATAGTGTCACCTTGATAAAACACCATGTGAGAATAGAAATACTGCAAGAAAAACTTCAGAAGAGACCCACAATAGACATTACGTTCACTTTAACATAAAAAAGACAATAGGTTTGTGCAGCTATCTTGCAATATCTCATCACTTATAGCAAAATCATGAAAGCTGCATACTACTGGGTAACAGCTAATTTTGCCAGCTATGAAAGAGGCTTTAAAAACTGTTTCACACATACCTATATATGATATATTTAAAAAAAGAAAGTAATAAATATCTTTTCAGGAAAAGCAGTTCTAAGACATATTGATGAAATGCTATTAAGTTTTTTGTCTTATATTAAGTTATCTGCAAGTGATCCATTTCTCCATACAATTGAGCAAGTCAATTTTACATGGTAATGATGCACTATTATTGACATATCTTCATTATGTTATAGACCAAGAAATTCATGAAGAAATGCTTTTTGTGAGAGCTTTGACAACAGACAATAAAGGTGAATCAACATTCAATGTTTAAAAAGATTTTTCAGAAAAAGTGATCTCTTTATAAAATATGTCAGCAGCAGCAAATGGAGCACTTGTCCTGTTTGGGTGTCATCATGGTTTAAGAGGTCATTTAAAACAAAATATACTCAAGGTGTTTGTAATTCACTGCATCATTTATCAACAGCACCTAGTTGCTAAAAATTCAAGTGGCAGATTCCATCCATCCATCTCTTCAATTCATCCTTAAGGCAGTAAATGAAATTAGGAACTGCATGATGAAATCTAGATTATTAGTGCAGTTGTGATAAAAAATGACAAGAGCTTCCCTCTATTACACTTTTACTCTGATTTATGCTGAGTATCAAATGGTTTGTGTTCGACAAGATGATTTTTACTTTCTAAGACTGTTTTAAGAGATTTTAGATGCTAAAGATCCCATTTAAAAAGAAAATTAAATCCAATAGAAATCAGCCACTGCTTATTCAACAGATTGTAGGTGCAATTAGAAGGTGCAGTTTAGAAAGGGATATCAGCAATGGTTTCAGAGAAACATACCTGCTACTTTTATCCTGCATTATGGACTATTGCAGAAAGTTTTTGATAGCTTTTCCATCTTCATGGGGGAATAGTATCCTAGTGATCATGGTTGCAAATTCGCGGCCAACTGTGTTTCAGTTGAGTCATGCTTTAAGTCCTGATGCTGCAAATGATGCTCTGTGTAGTGGGGCAGATGCACATTAAATCCATCAAGGTCCCATGTCCACTTGTTGACATAGAGTAGAAGTTTGGATGGAGAGGTGAATCTCGAGTGTCACTCTCCTCACTTGACTGAGGTTCAAAATTATGAGGTCCATTGCTAATAGCCCTTGTATTGCTTCCAAGTGAGATGTTAATAACACTGTTAGGAAAAACTAATTACTTACCTGTCATACAGTTTTTATCTCACAAAATCTATTGAAAAAAATACCCTACATATCAAAATGTAAACAAATTGCAATTATTACTTCACTTCATTTTAACTAAATGTTATGTGGTATATCATTTGTGTTAGAATTTATTTCATGCAATGTATTTAAGGTACATAAAACACTTTATACAAATGATGTGTTGACCATGCTATTAACTGACAAAACGCCAGCATTATGTAAATTGTTACAAGTATAAATGTGCTACAAGAGACAAGCAGTTCCATTTTGAATTAAGCTTTTTATACTAATGCTATCAATTATGTTAATAAAATACCAGTTTTATTTTTAACAGATTTCTTCATTTGCATTACTTCTAATGACTGTAAACTCTACTAATGCATATTAGCATTTTACATTAAATATTAAGGCCTCCAAAAAAAAATTTAAGAGCAAAAAGAGACTATAATACAATCAAATTGAAATCAAACATCCATCATCATATGTCATAGACAGGGATTCTAACACAATTATAAATCTCCATATAAAAAAGGTGGAAAAAAGATTACATCTCTTCGGCCAGAGATTTCTAAAGTTAAACCTGACCAATTTAAGGCCAAATATTAAAAATTTGCCATTAAAGCATCAGGTTCATCTTTATATTAAAAGTGATTTATTGTGAGGGTGCTTATTTTAAGTAAATAATTTTATATTTTCATTTTGCGCTATTTTTATTAAGGTACACAAAAAAAAAAATTTCAAATTTTATTCTAAAATTTTCCACTCTACAGTAAACCCTATCAAAGTGAGTAGCTCAGTGTAAGAGTTGTTAAGATGCAAGATGTTAAAAACATATTTGAAGTTAAATATTTCAAAAGTCAATACTAGGATAATGCTCCAAAACTAACTAGACAGCATAAAATTTCACCCAACAACTGTCACAGTCGGGTAAAATTTACATTTGTCATGTAACATTTCCATACATTTTGCTTTCACCCAGTATTTAGGAATGTCTGATGAAAGTGTACTCCTGGTTTCACTTGTTTTGGAATACTCAAGTATAGATATTTCACTGCTGACTGGTTTTGGAACAACAACTAGGAAAATGTTTAAGAAAAACAAGAAGTTGTCAACATGACAAAAAGTTGGGAACCTCTAATTTATATATGAACAAGCTAGATTTATAAAGTAAACTAAACTCTGTTGATGCAAAACAGTAGCTTAACAGGACAGTTTATGTGATCCAAATTTTTAATCCTTTAAGGAGATAAGGGTTGAGCTGTGGTTTCAAGAATTTTTTCATTCAGTTTACATCATCTTTAGATAAAATACACAAGTTTTCTATGCACAGGTTAAGAGATATATGATATCTGCACAGGTTAAGAGATATAGGATATCTACACAGCTTAAGAGATATACGATATCTACACAGCTTAAGAGATATACGATATCTACGCAGCTTAAGAGATATACGATATCTACACAGCTTAAGAGATATATGATATCTACACAGCTTAAGAGATATATGATATCTACACAGCTTAAGAGATATATGATATCTACACAGGTTATAAGATATATGATATCTATACAAGTTAAGAGATATATACGCACAAGATTGTAACAGTTATGAGAAAAACATCTTTAACATAGGAAAAATATACTCTAATTATAAACGAACCCATGAGGGACTATTCTGATAGCACAGATTTGCTAGATTTAAATAAAGAGCATCAATTTGAAAAATTTTCCTGCAAGTTATCTTAGTAACGCGAAACACCCATCCTCCGAGAGTGTCAAGATTCAACAATGTACCATCCTTATGGAGAGTTACATTGAGTGGTATGTTATTCAGGAAGAGTTTCATAAGTGATGTATATGATACACCCAATGTGAAAGGGTTAACCAATAGGTATCTGATAACTAAATTATAAAAATTCATTACTCTGATGTAAGTATATCTAATCACCTGCACTGAAATTGTGAACAAAGACTGATTGTTTGTTTTTTTAATTTACAAGGAAATGTTTTTAGAATGGTGATAAATATTCATGTTAAAATATAATAACACTACATTGAAATTTTCCTCAATTGTTCTCTTCAAAAGTTATTTGCAATACTTCAAACTTTTAGGATATTCTTCAAACTTAAGAATTTTCAAGAAAAATATTTCCGATTTGAAGATTTTCAATTATTGATATTTTCCTTTTTATTGTTATGTATATGATTATATTACCTACCAAGAATTTTGGAAAGTTTCAAATTCTGCAGACATAATAAACTATAATACCTTCTTGCATGGTAATTAGGATTCTTTATATTCTATTAGTGGTATATTTCAAAGGACCATCTCCAGAATTCACAAATGTTTATCTCAATGTCTTTAGAATAAGACATTGAGATAAAAAAAAACAGACAAAAAGACAGTTAAATATACATTCTAAAAACGACAGTTATATTAACATGCATTCCAATTCTTTTGAAATTAAATACAAGTAATGACATTTCATTTAATGCATGAAGCAGACCATTTTAACATGTGGATAGTCAGAAATGCTTCTCATTTCCCTGAATAAAACAAGTGGATCTTAAATTAGTGTACTTCTTGGCGACTGGGAAAAATTCAAAAAGGCGATAAATCGCCAATTTGGTAACCCATCCAAAAAGTCGTAAAATAGTAACAATTGTGTTTTTATGGTAACCCTACTATAAAAGGGGATCTTTTTATGGGACTTGTTTCTATTTCTATATATTCTAATTCATATTATATTATACCATATATATTTGAATTTTAATTCTTATTTATATTATATTAATAATAATATAAATAAGAATTATAATTAATTATATTATTTTGTAATTTTTAGTTATATTACTTTTTAATTTATTATTTAATTATTACTAATTTAATTGACGCGGAAGAAAGCATTGTGAATGATGATACGTTTAGAGATTTCCTTCACGCGATCGTCAGTTTATCCGCATGGTCACATAGACATCCCTCCATCATAAGATTAGTGCTTTTTTTCACGTTTTTTTAATATTATTTTCATGTCTTCCACAAATGCTGATTAATCACGTTTTTTTGTCTTTCGGTCATAATGTCACCGTTTTTTCTTACCTTTTTTTTAACATTTCGTAGTTATGTTATTTATAAGTTTATTAATTGAAAAAAAATCTTATTTATTTTAAATATATTTTATATAATCTTAAAAATATTTATCAAAGTTTTATTGTTTTAAGTATAACTAAGATCCACCCTATTTATCATTTTAATGTTTGCCACTAAACGCTGATTTAATACGTTTTTCAGTCTTTAAGATAAATTTTCACCGTTTTTTTCAACATTTCTACCTCTTCGGTTGATGTTTTTTCTATATTTCACAGTTAACATGTTATTTTTTTCTCCAACAGACAAAACGCCATCTTGATTCCGACTTGGAGAATTTCGCATTTGGCGCCATTTTGGGAAGTACGCTAAATTAGGACTTCGAACAGGTGTTACAGATTATTGCTCATGAGATATTCCAAAAAATTTTAATTCAGAAATTATTACTAACATGAGAAAGAAAACACGAGAGATGATAAATAATGCTAATCAAGGAAAAAAGTAAATTCTTTAAAAGAACAGTAACCTTACCTGATTCGGAACTCATTTTTCGTTAATTTTCTTTCCACTGGATGTATTGTATCTCAGTTAAAATTTTCTGAACAAGCTTCAATGACAGCAGTCAATTTTTCCTATTTTCAATAAACTACAACACATTAAACATAACAATAACTTTAATAAAAAATATATTTCATAATTTGATAGATATAGATTAAGGTTAGTAAAATTTGAGATAATTTTACGTGTAATACAGATTAAATAAAATGACAGCTATTCATCATTTGTTCAAATTTTACTGTAATTCTAGAAAAATAATCCGTGCATTTATTACAAAATATATTTAATACATACACAAATAAAAAAAAATTACCTGAAATGACTGAAAATTTTATATATTTTAAAACCAAAACCAATAGTTAATGAAAATCTGATGTAACAGACGCTTCAGTTTTCACACTGCTATAATTCGCAGAAACGAAGATCGAGTCCAATTGATTGATTGATTGATTTTGTTTTGTGGGATATGGAGCAGCAAAGGCTATAATCCCTTTTAAAAGATGTATTTCATTCAGTAAATGTCGAAGTACTTGAGTTTCTGCAGGAATATTCTGAACACTTGTTTATTAGCGACTATTGCTTCCAAAAATTCTTTGAAGGTAGTATTGAGTTATGGATTTATCTTGAGAGTATTCCAGAGATGATTTCTTTGGGAGGAGAATTTGTTACAATTAAAAAGGATATGTTCCAGGTCGTTAATATGGTTACATGTGCTTCAAATTGCATTATCCTGTAGATGGAATTTGTATAAAAACCCTGGAGTTATGATCATTTTATAGATGATTTGAGTGATAAAAATTTCCTCTCTTCTGGTTCTGGTCCATTTTGATATTTTGTCTATTATCGGAATGTTTCCCAAGTCTTCAAAATACTTACTTGAATAAAAATTTTCATTGGTTTTTGTCATTCTTTTTCTGTAGATGTTGCTATTTATATCCTCCGAAGCAGTCCAATCGATGAAAATGTTGGACTCCGTAACTGTTTTTGCGAGATAATCCGCCAGTTCATTCCAAATAATTTTCGAATGTCTCGGAATCCAAAGTAGTACCATTTGAGTTTGAAATAGCGAAAGGATGAAAATTTTGCTGCCCAATCTGTGAATAACTTTTGGAGATTTTATATACAGGGACGTCTTAAGACTTTATGAGGCCCTGGGCCTTTATGAAAAAA
>BMAW01128242.1:0-10211 GCA_019974015.1 Nephila pilipes | reverse complement strand
TTGAATACTGACTAGCAATTTTAAACTATTGATCATCTTTTCCCCTCGGATCAAATCAGGTGTATTTTTGAATTAAAGATACTTATTTTAATAAACACAATGTGTTGAATTAAATAACCATTTAACGAAATAATTAAATAGAAGTTCAAAAGGAATTTTTTTTTAAAAAAAAGATTTTAATTGCAAAAATTACGAAATATTTTGCAAATTAATTGGTTGCGGGAAATAGTGTGGTGTATCGTTTCCTAACAGTTTTTTTCGCAATATTTTTGAAACTAATGATCGGATTAAAACAAAACTTGCTCTAACGTCTACTATTGACTACCCATTTCTGCAATAAGGGATACCGTAATGGAATATTTCATTTTTGAAGTTATTTTACTATATTCATTAATAAGTTCATCAACTTAATAAATAAGGTATTCTTAACAATTGATATATATATATATATATATATCAATTTTATCCATATACAGTGAGTATTGCATAAGTTGTTAAAGATGCCTTATTTTTTTAATATTATACTGTTATGGAAAATAAAAAATATACGAGTTTGGTTCGTTTTATTAACGTAGCAATAGAAGCAACACGAGGGTGTTAGTAGAATTCCCATAGATACTGAGCTCACCCAAAAAGCTTAGACCTACATTCCAGCTCCCAGGAGATAATCAACAACACTCTTAGCGTTTATTGGTTAAAAAATTTTTTTACAACAATAAAGGTTAAAAATATAACAATACATGTTGGAACAAAGGACAAAAGATATTACATCATTTTGAAATTCAAAAGTAAATAAAAGCTAACAATGAGTTTTCTATGAAGGATAAGATCTCCTGGGGGCTGGGACAATTTGTGTAATTATTATACCAAGAAATAACTGATATATCTGGAAAAAACGTATTCTGTTCATTAATTTATCCTTATGTACATTAGGTTGTAAATTACAGTTATTTGTGTTTCAGAAAACGATAGAATTTGAGTAACTCGCAGTATGGAGAAAAGAGAGTTAGATCTATTGAGTTGTACAATGACGATCTTCGAAAGTTCAGGAAATGCATAACTCTGGATGTGATGACTATGTTGAGAAGTCTCAAAAATATTAAATAAAAATTAAATTTCTATCTCGATTATTTTCGTCACAGTTTGTATGCAACGAAACCCCTGGGTAACAATTAAAGTTCACGATAATTGTGGGTTACTTTGTGACGTTGGGCTATTCGCGATGTTCTCTTCACTAAATTTGTGGACTTTAATTGAAATAACAATTTCTGCCCAACCAAAATGAAACATTACTATACAAATTTGAGGCAGGTATAAATAACGTAAAGTGAGATAGATATGACGATATACAAGCAAAAGGAAGTTTAGTAGATAGATGCCGAGTGGGACTAGCGCTGGGTGTATGATTTACAAGCAATAGATTATATTAACAGTTGTTACTGGTGATAGTGGTTGCAGAGGATTCGAGAAATCAAGACAGCCTCAACTGGAGAGATTTTGTTAAGAGTGTAATAGTTCGGTAATAGTCGGATAGGTGAATTAATCCAAGGGGATCACCAAGAAGAGCAAATATTCCTTAGACCTTATATTACAGAAATTGATAAATAATAGTGTGAGACTTGACTGGTGTATCCTTGTGTAGGTTATTGACGTTTAGAGTTAGTGATATTTGACTGAGTTACGATACAAGAGTCGGGTAGGCGAAGTGATTCGCCTCAATCTTAATATACATTTAACAACAAAAATTTAACTTTAATAGATGTAATCGACCACATAATGAACATAATGCTTTATTAACATGCAGAATATATTTCATATAGATATTTCGGTTATTTCTCACTGAGAATTAAATGAGATTTCGTTGGCTCTTTCATAAAGCCACACTCAGAAGCAGCACGAAAGCTATTGAAAAGAGATCTCTTAATTTTGAGACTTTGTTCTAGTGACGAAGAAAGTACTCCATGTGACAACCTTCTCTTCAAACTTTCCCTCAACGCCTGACAGACTTTGAGGCTCAACAGATTTAACGACATCCGCTTCGCTACACAGCGGGTTTTTCAATGGCATCAGGACGCCAAACAGTGTCTCGAAGGGAGTATTGTTGTGATGATGACCACATGGCTACCATGCCCCCATATAATAAAGATAAGAAATTTAATCTATCCAATTATAAGTAATTTATTCTGAATATATTTATATTCTTTATTAGATATTTAACTTTTTTTTCTTCCTCTGGTATAGATGCGTTCTGAATTGTTTTCTTGTACGATGTTTTATGTATCAAAATAAATTCCGCGGTTTCAAAAATTACTTAAGTATTTTTCTCTTGTATTAACATTATAGGAATTTGCAATTTGTAATATTTAGTATTTTTTCTACTTGTATTGTCGAGTGAAACAAGGTTATTCAATATTACGAATACGTTATTTTTTTTAAAAGAAACATTTGAATAATTATTATATGAAACAAATTTTAAATAGCTCGGAAAGTTAGAGGAGGAAGCAAATATTTTCCATATGATGCTGTCATACACGGGCATAAAATAGAGAGCACACGTGTAACAAAACGCTGTACCAAAAAGCACTAAGCAAAAACAATATATCTGTGTTTTAATTTTTTGAAATGATGGGGTGGACACGAGAAAAGATGTTTCAGGTCAACAATTGGTTACAAGTAAAGGACAAAAAAAATTGTTTGGGAATGATGCAAGATGTTAAATTTATATCGTGGGGTCCCCTCGAATAGCTAAGACTTCGGCTCACCTGTTTTGTATGGATGGGATGAGGTTATCGATAAGAATTTGTGGAATACTGTTCCACTCCAGAGAATTGCGATTTCCAAGGGCTGGTCAGTAATAAGGGTTTTTCGTCATCCGAGTGTATTTTAAACATGTTCGATCGGAATTAAGTCTACAGAAAATGATGGTCATACCATACTCTGTATTGTTGCAGCTTCAAGCAGTGGCCGCAGTTGCCTAGTGGTCGTGGTTTCGGATTCATGGTCGGTGGTTTTCGTTCAGTCGCGAGTTCGATCCTAGGCCGCCGAAGACCCGCCGTCTAGCCGGGGCTGATGCACGTTAAATCTGTTCGGGGCCCAAAGTCTTCCCGTTGGTGTGGTGTGGATGTTAGGAGAGGGGGTGCAAGCTCAGGTTTTGTCCTCGTCACTTGACAGTGGTTCAAAATTACGAGGTCCGTCTCCAATAGCCCTCGCATTGCTTCTAGTGCGATGTTAATACAAACTAAAACTTCAGCTTCAAGCATGTTCACCACAGAAAGAGCTATTTGAAGTCTGACATTAATCACCATTAAAAGAAAGAAATCGCATATGGCTGCAACGTAAGGTAAGACATGAGGTCTCAGAGTCTCGTCGGTATCATTTGACAGTCATATTGACTTCCAAATTATATGCAGGTCCTTATGTTTACCTAGGTTGATTCCAGCTTATACTATCAATCCACCTCGCCTGTATTGTGATTTCTTCTGAACTAGTAAGGGGTTATTTAGAGTGCACCATTCTCTTCATACTAAACGTTATTGGGTGTGAAACTCCAGACTGAACCGGGACTCGATAGTAAGCAGCTTAATTCCAATCACGTTTCACCCTAATCAACATTCATCAACCTACCTTCTTTGAGTAGGACTATATTTTGAGGAAAGTGGAATACGCACCATTGACCTACGTGTATATAGAACACCTTATTGAAGCATATTTTGGACTGCTCGTCTTGACATGTTTCATCATTTTACGCAAAGCAACTGTCTTTGCAGGTGAGTAGCATTGCCCGTTCTTTCTCGACGAGCCATTAGCAGGTAATATCGATCATTAACTGCTGTGGAAGTACATGAATGATCTTGCCCTGGTTAACAATTAATATTTCCTGTTTCTAAGAATCAATCCTATAGGCTTCAAATGACAATCCTTGCCATTCAAATAGCATCTGTTAAACCTTTTTGTGTCTGCCCAGATTTGTTTCCCTATAGCCATGCCATGGGATTCAGCAAATGACGTTGTTGTGATGTTTTCAATTTACGTTTTCACACACACACAAAAAAAAAAAATTGAAAAATCGAATTTCATAACTAAGATAGTGAAAAAAAAAACTTCTTTGAAGTACAGTGTCTGCACTTTTATCCTTTATCAGGTTTTTGACGTCATGAACGTTGATTCCCATTAGAAGTTTTCTTCCATTTTCTAATACACTTTAAATTACGAATGTTTTATTTGACTTCAGTTACCGATGGAAGTTTTTGTATATTTTTATTAAAACCATATGCTGCTCTAATTTTCGGTATATATATATATATATATATATATATATATATATATATATATATATACATATATATATAAAAATGCTTATGCGTAATTGCTGGGAGAAAAACCATTTTTAAACTGTACCTTATATTACGTACTTCAAAGATTTATTCATGCATAAGTTATAATTTGAAAGCAATTAATATTCGTTGCTAATCACACTTCAATGAATGAAATTGTGCTGTGTACATACATTAATTAATGCAACAAAAAGGCACTTATCAATATTAATAGTAAAACTATTCTACAATATGTTAAATTTGGAAAACGAATTATTTTTTATTACTTAGATTTTACTTAGTGTGTGGGTGAATATAATTGTCAGAATATTTGTATTCAAAGCTTACGCTTCTGTGCATTTTGATTGTAAAGAAATTAAACAATACGGATATATTTACGGTTCGTTATTCCGGTATTTAGTTTCAAATGAACAGTGGAACGAAAAAATAGTTCCTTAATGTGTTTTTAATTACGGTGATTTCAGAAGTATTAAGCTTTTATGTCTCCTTACAAAAATATGTCTGCGCATTTTTTTTTTATAAAAAAATGAATTACAGCTCGTGAATATGAATTCTTCTTGCATGTTTTTTCAGACATGTATGAAGAAAAAACAATACATCTGAGATTATTATACTAATGATTCACATATGAATAGATATTCCATGCTGTTTTGAATGTTTGATTTATTGTTCATTAACGTGGCACTAATGAGCAGTTTAGTTTTTAATTAACGTCGCACTAGAAGCAACACAAGGGTTGTTGGCGACGGACCTCGTAATTTTGAACCACGGTCAAGTGACGAGGATGACATATGAGCTGGCACCCCCGTCTCCTAACATCCACACCAACGGGAGGACATTGAGCCCGACAGATTTAACGTGCATCAGCCCTGGCTACATGACGGGTCTTTGGTAAACAAGCATCGAACCCGCAACTGAACGAAAACCGCCGGCCACGAATCCGAAGCCTTGACCACTAGGCTACCGCGGCCACGGCACTTATGAGCAATATGACGGCCATTGGTGAAGGAAGTCGTAATTTTGAGCCTCAGTTGAATGCCGAGAATGACACCTGAGTAGATGTTCCCTCCCAAAACTTCCACACCATATCACGGGAGGACTTAAAATGTTTAAATGGACATGTTTAATTACATCAGCTTCGGTACACTGCAGATCTCTTGAGGTATCAGGCCTTGAAACTTCAAGATTCGATGGAAATAATGCCAACTATAAGCTCAGGACCATGACTACTAGGCTACTGTGACTACATTCGATGCTCCCCAGTACTTCTCCGTCATTACGATTTACTCTGTTTATTTTTATTGACTGTTTTTTTTTGCCGCCTTCTTCTGCGTGACACAAGATTAGCCAATCACATTCTAAGTAATTTTGCTGCACGTTCTGCTGATGAAGTCTCAAAGGAGCCGGCACCTCACTCTCAGCATCTACACCACGTTAGCATCCGGACGATAGTGTTTTAACGTGTAACAACCCCTCTAAATGAGGAGGTTTCGGCGGAAGTAAGACTCAAACTTTTGGCTGGACAAAAGCATTACCCTCCACGAATTCGATACCCAGACCAATCAGTTACCGCGACCAAATGTTACTTTTTATCCTGTTTGAAAGATTGGTTGATTGAATGGTTTCATGCATAAAGGACCACAAGAAAAGGATATTATCCATTCAATTCTTTAATTTCTTTGACAAGAGGGTTAAATACTCTGAAAATGCCTAACATCAAAAATTAATAATAAAAATCCCTTTTCCATTCCAGGTGATCTTTCAGAGTGATCATTTATTTAAAGAAGTTTCATATGTTCCCCCCTTTTTCCATTCAACGTAGTATTTCTGCTTTTGTTAAGCTTTCCATTGTCTGGGAAAAAGGAAGAATGCTTTACTTCCAATTGTTATATTTTAGAAGTCTCATCAAGATTTTATTCACATCGTCTGGCTCAGGAAATGGATGTTCACTACATTCCTAACACTACATTCAACATAATTTGTAATGCTATTTTAGCTTTTTGTTGAAAAAGAATCACCATTTTAACTTACAACATTTTAGAAATTTAAAAATACAATATATATGGCATATGTATAAATATATCACTTCAGCTCACATTAAGTGTAGAGATCTGGGCAAAAAAATTAGAAAAATAATTGTATTATCACATTAAAGAATGTAAAAAGAATGAGACAGATACCACTATTTACTTAAGGGGTTAATTTGACTTGATTGTTTATTAATGTCACACGTAGAGAAGAGCAATACTAGGGTATTTGAGACAGAATTCTGAACGATGGTTAAGTGATTAATGTGCATTATACCTACTACACTATGGATCTTTATTGGTCTCAAGGTTCGAACCCACGGTCTTGCGTAAACAATGCTGACCACAAGTCCGCGACCAAAACCACTGGACTACTACGGCCCTGTTAATCAGTTTAAGGATCAGATTTGATGACAAGCCTAGCTCAAGCTATGGGTTCGAATCCTAATTTCGATTGATTAGTTTTATTAATCCTTTCGGGACGAACGTATCGTATGCGCATCACTTTAGAATGAGTTCAGAGGCCGAACGATGCGTATTCGCATTTTAAGGTGGAACGTTTTCTAAATATCTCCAGATGCCTACCTGTGTACATTATTTTTGAATTGAATAGAAATTTTAAGATCTCGACCTTAGTTTGATCAGTCTATCTTTATTCAGTATTTTGCTTACCAGTTGTTGCGGGGGGGGGGGCGCGCGTAATGTAACAAACTGAACTCCGCTCTTCAAATTTTCATGCGATGCACATTCGTGTTTCTGGTTTTTCACCAAATGTTGTTTTATTGGTTTTTGCTATGTATTTTCTATTTCTTTCTTTTTAGAGCGGTACTGTTGCGAATGTTTGAATTTGCGTTGCTTTTGGATATTTTTTATTTACTTCACTTTTTTATTTCGGAAAGTCTTGATTTATGTTTGTAATTGCGAGAAAACGTTGTTAATCAGAAGAATATACTCATACGGTCAACGAGCCAATCGATGATAAGAATGTGATTAATTTTCTGAAAGGTTTGGAAGGAATATTTATAGTGATTATGATGCGGACATTTTGTCAGAAACGGGGCAATACAGGACTTCGCGTTTTTCCGCTCTTCGAGAATTACCACACACGGTCTTGACATTAAGTTTTGTTAATTCTTTTAAATAGTTTTTATTGCATATTTTTTTAATATTAATTTTAAAGTTTATTGGTGTTTTTGACCCTAACACTTCGCAACAACTTCAATAGCGCTTCTGAAAACTATATTTCTCAAAGTAAGCACTCATTTATATACATTTTTCTGTAAATTAAATGAAAAAGGTTATTAAAAATGCTAATTTAAGATGTGTAACTGCTTAATTAATAATCTAAAATTTTACCAAAAATTATATCATTAGGACGAAAAACTTTTTGTGTGTGACTTGTTTTCTAAAGTTAGACTTAGCGACGAAAAACCCCCTCCCCGTGCGACAGATCCTTTCGATTCTCCTCCGTCCCCAGGGAATGTCGTATGGAAAGGCGTGCCGCCCCGATAGGGTTAACGTAGCACTAGAAGCAACACGATGGCTAATAACGACGGACCTCGTAATTGTGAACCTCGATCAAGTGACTAGGACGACATTTGAGCTGGCACTTTCTTCTCCTGACTTCCACACTACGCCAACGAAAAGACTTTGAGACTTGATAGATATAAGGCGCACAAGCCCCGGCTACACGGCCGGTCTTTGGTGCTTTGAAGGCTCAAATCCACGGCTCGATGAAATGCACTACCTTCGAGTTCGCGCCTATGACCACTAGGCTACCACAACTACTCTCGTTGTAAGAAAGACGTTTTGAAGATTGATAAGGAACTGCTACGTGTTGAATCGATCTGTACTTAAAGTCGTTACATAGAGCAACGCAGGGAGATTATCTGTCATACTCACAGTGATTTAATACATCTTCTCTATTAAATTGGCTATAGTTTGAGATTTCGAGTTCTGTTGCTTGTAAAGAGCTGTATGTTGCTTGCAAAGTGCTATTGATCCATGGTTTAAGCGACAAAATGTGTTATTTGTGGTAATTAGAAATCTAACATCTATCAGAAGTAAGCAACCCGAATATTTATTTGGTATGTAATGAATGAACTTTTTTTTTTATTTACATACACATTTTTTAACCAAGAAATAAATCTTTGATTTCCAAAAAAACAATTATGATACGAAAACGATGTAACAGTGGTGCATTTTAGTAAGCAAATATAAATTTAAAAAAAAACCGTTGCCTCATTTTATAATGTTGAAAGAGTAAATTGCATAATATGAGATAAATTCGTAAGAATTTTTAAAATTTTATCGTCAATGGTTATGGGGTATATTACTAATTTCCTTTACTAAATTAATTAAATTAAATTGTATTTAACTCCATAAATTAAAAATAACTAATTAAAAATTCAAACTACTTTATTCTGTGCATTAAAAAATTCCTTTTATTTTATTCAATAAGAAATGTTTATAAAAGTTTGAAAATTTATAACAGCTATCTTATTTAATGTTATCATTTTTTATAAATGTAGTAAGACTGGTTATACTGTTTTACAAAAGAATATACTTTAAATTAGTATGCAAGAACTTTTTAAGATGTAATTTTTATTGATTTTTTTCGTAATGGATGCTCGTTCTCTTGTACATTTATGATTTTCATTGATTTTTATCGATAAAAGTAACGAAAAAATTAGAATATTAATCTCTGATTATTTTTATACCTGAAATTGCTTTTTGAAATTATGATTGATTTATATAAGAATACACAGATAATTTTGAAGTGAAGGTTAAAAAGTTTCATGAATAACAATAACTATTTTATTTAAAAGTTTAATGCGTCCTAATATATTTTGAACGTCATTGAATACGGAGAAAAATAAAATATTTCTTAAAAATTTCTAAATTTTTTTTTAAAAAAAAAGTTTGTTATCTTAAAATCTTTTAAACATGATTACAATATTAAAATGAATTATTTTGAAAAAAAAAATTCTAACAACACGAATATTAATAAATATTTTACTTAATAATTTTTTTTATTTTGGTATGAATTTTTGACGTTACTGTAAAACGGAAAAAATAAGTAAGTAATTTTATTAAAAAATAATTTTAAAATTTCTCTAACAAGGATATCTATTTTATTTAAGAATTCAATATTTTGAAATAGTTTTTTCTTACCATGACTGAAATATGAAAGAAGTTAGAATCGATGTGGAATTGAATGGGTATCATATATTATAAATCGGTAGAAAATCAAACATTAGAATTTTAAGCATATCGATAAGAAAGTTGAATTATTCTATTGTGTAATGTTATTGTAATATCAAAAGTTCTAAACTGGAATATGAAGTAATAGAGTGAATATTACAGCTTACATTTAAACTTTGGGAAAAACATATGTAAATGATTAAAAAATAATATAAATTTAAACAGTACGAAAATTATAATTTTAAAAAAGAGGAATATTCTATTCTTCTGAAGTTAAAAAAAGAAAGGAAGAAAATGTTATTTTCAATAAAAATAATAATAAATTTATGAATCATGTTTTTGTTTTTTTCACAATTTTGTATTAATTTTATTCCATTTTAAAATCTTTTCAATTTAAAAGATTTCTTCTGATAAAAAAAAAAAAAAACACCGAGATTTGTCAGAGTGAAAAAAAGTTGAAAACTGTTGAAATGAAACCAGATTTGAAAAGAATAAAAATGCGAGATAATGGCATAAAATCTATTTAATACACTCATTCTGAAATAAGGTGTGAATTAACACATGGATCAATAAGTTCCGAGACTAACCCAGAGATGGCGCTCGTAGTAAACCAGTAACCAGGTCTTTCTAGAGTACTAACCTTTGC